>CM023956.1:5243571-5476867 GCA_013407115.1 Glycine latifolia
GACGGATTAGTAGATCCGCAAGGGCATATTGGCCTCCATGGTGTGCACGGATTACGAGATCCGTAAGGACTTTACGGATTGTGTGCAATCCGTAACGTCCTTACGGATCTCGTAATCCATGCACACCATGGAGGCCAATATGCCCTTGCGGATCTACTAATCCGTCCACACAAAAAAAAGCCTTTCCGGATCAACTAATCCGTCGTATGAAGCCATATATATATATATAAGGATCATCAAATCCGTGCCATGCTTACTTTATTTTTACATAATTTTTTATTTTAAAAAATTAAGGAGAATGAGGATGTGACTTTCACGTAAACCAGCGATTGCAATTTATGTTTTCAACGCTACCAATTACGTTAATAAAATTGCAGCTGTTAAACACAATGATGACTAATAAATAACTAATGATGCAGTATAAAACAACAAAAATGGATTAGCTCCTTGAGATAGTAGGAAGAAACAACAACTAAGAGTTACTGATTCCTGCAACCAGCTTGAGAAACAGCATAATGCAGTTGTTAGTTCCGGTATCCCTTGACAAGTGGACTGCACGTGCAGGAAACAGCAATAGAAATTGTTATTTCTTTTATGCTGTTTTTTAATCTCCTATATGGCACTCTTATATGCAGAATAATAGGCAGGTAAATATGAGACAAATTAAAATAGGCACGTAAACTTTGAACTACCTATTACGGATCCTATGATCCGTATTGCACCAGCCATATAGCCATATAATTACGGATTGCGTGATCCGTGGGCTTCATGCCAGCCATAATAAAAAAAATGGAAGGTCAATTTTGGTATTTTCAAAATTATATATAGTGTATTAGAAATCTTTATAGTGTATAAAGCAACACTCCAATATAGATTGATTTCATGCCCAGCCCATCGAACTCTAGTCCAGAAAATTGTGACCGAAAAGCCCACTTCTTATATTGATTGACACTATCTTAGTGCTTGTTTAGTTTAATACTGTATTTTTTTTCAGAAATGATTTATTTTTAATTTTTTGAAAGGGTTTGTAAAAAAATATTATTATTCTGTGGAATTTATGTGATTTTAAACATGCCCTTAAAGGCTAA
The DNA here is from genome assembly GCA_013407115.1 of Glycine latifolia. NCBI lineage: Eukaryota > Viridiplantae > Streptophyta > Magnoliopsida > Fabales > Fabaceae > Glycine > Glycine latifolia. The sequence continues at coordinate 5,244,660 of CM023956.1, forward strand.
GCTAAGGCCAAATAATTAAATAAAAATTAAAAAACTTTAACTACATTTTATTCTTCTATTATAATCAATGTACAATATTTTGATCCTTGAAATTCTGAAATATCAATTATTTTGGGATTAAAAAAAGAAGTAAAAAAATCATTAAATAAGAAGTAAAATCTAACAAAAAAATGTGTTTCTAATAAATTTCAACCAATCACGTAAAATGTTAATAAGAAAATGTCACCAACAATAGCAATACTCATAACGCAAATGTACTTGTTATATTAAGATATGATATTCTCAAAATTTGATTGAAATTAGCTTTAGTTCCTACATTTTAAAAATGATTTATTTATTGTATTTTATGAAATGTGATAAATTTATTCTTATCCTATACTTTGATCTAACAAAGGACCAAATCTACCATATATTTCACAAAATACAAACATCAAAACCACTATTTTTAAAAATATAAGAGACCAAATATACCCATGTTTCATTTAAGAGACCAAATCTACCATATTTCAGGTAATACAAGGATCAAAATCACTACTTCTAAAAATATAAAGTCTAAAACTAATTTTCACCAAAATTTAAGACACCTAAAACACACTTCACAATTTATTTATAAGTTGCTTTTATTGACTTAATATTTTTTTGGTAGAAAGTTGGTTTCATTGTTTAAAATACGTTTTCAATTAAGCATAAAAACGCTTATAATTAAACACAAACCAGCAGTTCAACAAACTTTAAAATGAATTGAAGGTTTTGGTTCGGCAGTGAGATAGGAAAAAGGGAAAGACGAAAGCATTTTTCATTTTCCCAGCGATTTTACAAAATCGTCTCATTGTTTTGGAAAAAATTAAAATAGTCATTCTTAATCACACGTTAAAATGAATTGAAGGATTTGGTTCTGCAGTGAGATAGGAAAAAGGGAAAGGCGAAAGCATTATCATTTTCCTAGCGATTTTGCCAAATCGTCTCATTGTTTTAGAAAAAAATAAAATAAAATAGTCATTCTTAATCACATTGAAATTGAGTGTAATGAGTATTATCACCTCTTCTGTCATTTGAAATGCGACGAATTGAAGTGAAACCGTGAAAAATAATATGCATTGATGTAAAAATTTACTTTAATATGCAAGTTTACACAAAATGATCGCACCGCAGATATGGATTACAATTTGCTCACAGGCATGCATGCTGAAACAGCAGGAAAATGGGAATGGGAAGAAGCATGAAAAAATTTACATCAAGATCCCAACAGACCAAATCGCACTTCAAAACACATGCTTACAGTATTCAAAATGGGTAGGAAATTCAGTTCAGCATTCATGGCACTGACAAAAATGGATGATGATAATAGCCACTAAAACCTCCTGTTTCAATGCAAGAAGTACCTTTAGCTAGCTCATAAATGTTGAAGAAGGCAGAGGACAGTAATTCCTGATTGTATTCCAGCATTCAATCCTAAGTATGATGAAAATACCTTATTAGACAAAGCACTCGATCGACTCATTAATCTGGATCAAACAAGGCCTAAATTAGATAAAATAAACTCTTGTAAGAAAAGAAAAAAAAATGAATTTTCACAAGTTATACACCTAAAGTCTTCTAAAAGTATACAACTTTGAAAGTTAAGGTCCACAACTTGATGTTAACGTATGAGAAAAGTTTGATTCAATTACTTTCCTATTTTTTTTTCTAAAAAGGAGAAGCTTTGTCTAAATTGGGAGAAAAAGTATAACAAAATTACAAAAATACAAGACAGCTGCACACAGCACCAGAGAAAACATTTCCTGTCATTGTGATATCAACAACAGAATACTCCTCATGCTAAGAGACTGATTTGAGAAAATGTTTCTGTTTTCATTTTCAAAGTCCACTTTTAATTACAAATATATCACCTTGTTTTCATTTTTGAGAAAACAATTTCCTATTCAAAACTTTGAAATAGAAAACAAAATGAAAATAAGGTAACATTTGTGTAATAAATACATAAAAATAAAACCAAATCTTTCCTAAAAAACAACAGTTCATAAAACTTTCGGTAAGCAAATCCCATAAATAATCCACGGATGGGAGCAAACAAATGTTCAGCCAGGGAAGAAATAAAAAGATTGATTAAGCATATGGTTAAACAAAACGAATGAGAAAGCACAAAAAACCATATGGAGCTTGTTCGTGTCTTTTAGGTAGCAACAGCTGCCTTAGAGATTGAGGAATCGATAAACCACAATAATTGTAGACTATGAAAGTCAATGATGAGCATTACAGAAAATGCCGGGCTACTGGAATAAGGTCCATATTCCACTCTTTCATTCTGATATCAATTAAAAAAAGTCCTCCACAAGCGTTTTTGGTTAAATCTCCAGTAAAGTAACAATTTTTACAGCAACATGGTAATTACCCCTTGTTTGTTTGGGTGTAGATAGTGTGGAAATACATAGGAAGGAGGGACATAGGATAGAAATACTAAATTTTCACCATTATTGGAAAGGTAAAAAAAAAAGGAGAGAAGCTATTTCTGTTGGGGACCTACTAGAAAATACCTTCTAAATTGGAATGAAATCGGAGGGACATGATCTCTCTCTTTCACTATATTTCTATCCTTCCTATTTTTTTCCTCTCTATTTCATTCCTTATCCAAGCAAAGCATTAGTGTTCTACCTAGCCAAGCAAAACCAGCCAAGATAAGGATATGTACTAAGAATGACCCCATAGCTTCCAGAGTTACATATACCCCATTATTGTGAATTTCGATCCTTAGAAGGCAGCATAACAAATATATTGATGATTAAAAAAATGTACAAACTATCCACCTCTATGTTTGTTAACAATAAAAGCAGATAAAATTACAACAATAACAAAGAAGTAAAATTCCACTCTAAAAAAGGGTCAAGCTTAGATAAAGGTAGATTGGTATTTTAGTCCAAAAGAACTCTGATGAATACAGAATAATAACGGATAAAATGAGAAAGTGACTTACTCAAACTATTGAAAGATTGTAAGTGTTGCAAAGCTGAAGCAATGCTGCTTGATTTGCAGGATCAACATTTTCGCTGATGACCTTAGGATACCTCCCAGGCGAAAGTGCAGAAAGTCGGGACAATGATGCCACAAAAAACTCCTTGGGATCTCTTATATCTTTAAGTGGATCTTCTTCTTTCTTTCCAGCATTGTAAAGAAGAACAAAGGTGGTGCTATAACCTGCATTTTCTGTTATATCTGGCATGTCAGGTTCCTCCTGAACTCTATCCTCTTCTGGCCGAGAAAGGAGTGTGACTATGCTATCCACCATCTTACCCCAGGACACAGAAGCTGCAGGATCCAAAAGAACTGGAGACTCACAGATGAGTCTGGTTGAAGCAACTGCAGTCAATTTGAGCTCTATAGCTCCTGTAATCAGCTTAAGATTAGGAATCCAGAACTGATTCAAAATCACAACAAAAATATCAGGCTGGACACTGTTCATAGTATCAACAACATTTGCAGCACCGTGCTTAATAAGGAAGAGAGACATAAATATCAAGAGAGACTTGATGAACTTTACTGTCCGCCTTTTCTGGAGCTCTCTGAAAAGCGCGGCCCAAATGTGAGAAATATATGGTTTGATAGCATTATACTCAAGACTTTCAATGACAGTGTTAAGCACATAAAATCCTTGTTCAGATGTGCTTGAAGCTTGGATTAGTGTGTCAAATATGCCAAGCACTTTGGTCAGCCTATCCCCTTGGGTGATCTCATTCGGTGCCTTTTGAAGGAAGGCCTGGAGCAGACGCACAAGTGCAGGAACATTTGAGGCTCTTTTCCATGTTTCAGGTGACAATAGAAGTTCAAATATCTGCATGTAGATTGGAGGGATGGGTGGCCTGTTTAACTCAACAAGCTGCGCAAGCAACTGAAACGTGTATGGTAAAAACTCAGTCACATCATTGGTCAATATTACTTCAAGCCTAGGAAAAAGGCTTGCTTCGAAAATAGATACAAGAGTTGAGTCCCCCTCACAAGCCCGCCTCACAAGAATGGCTACTGACTCAAAGAGATAGTGATTGAATATGGGATTTTTTGGATTTCTGCAAACTTCAGCAAGAAGAGAGCCCAACCCTTCAACGCAAACTCGTGCAACATCAATAGATATATCCGCAACAGCAAGAACCCTCATAATACATTTCATTACATATTGATTCTCTTCAGACTCTGGGAGCTTAAAGGCACTGAAGAGATTGTTCATCAGCGCTGGGAAAATTGGATTGATATCTGCTGAAGTATAACGAGCTCCACCCCCCTCATCCTTCACCAACAGGAGTTTTTCAATACAGCTTGCAGCATAAGAATGAACAACATTTGACTCTGCAGTAAGGAAACGAACCAAATCTGGAAAAAATTTCAATGCCACAGGCTTCGATATTTGCATCCGGAACATAGTAAAAAATTTGAGTGCACCGGCCTTGAGCATAGGATACCCATTCACATCTGCACTTTGCAGATCGGGGACAATCACAGACTCAAAAAAGCTCTGAACATCGACAAGTTCCGTGGAGACAACACTAGCCCCAGCCTTCTTGGTTGCAAGAGAAACCACCAAGTAAATAGCACAATCCTTGTCCTTCCAATTTGCCCCAGGGTTAGCAGCATACGAACTCAACAAACTCTGTATCTGCGCAGAAACAATGCTTTTCACAGCATCCCCATAATACATCGCAATACCCTTGAGCAACTCACAAGCAATTCTCCTCCTAGTATCAAGATCGCTCCCTTCCATATCCCTCCTAATAAACTCAATATAATTCATCTCAAACAGCTCCTCATCATCCTCCCTCAACCTCACATTCGGTATCACAATACATTGGCAAATCTGTGGTATCACCCCATCACTCGCAAACAAAGTATGGTGCACGCTAGTACTAACCGTGGTCAAAAACTTAATCGCGGTAATTGCAAGCCGGTCTCGGCTGGACGACTGTGACACATTCCCAAGCAAAGTCCACACAGCAAGAGCAAAATCATTCAAGAACCCCTGAAACTCCTCCTCATTCTTCTCCATGTAGAGGTTAATATTCTCACAAACCGCGGCCCTAAGCTCGTCAACAAGTGCAACACCATCAGCACCACTGCTCTCAAGAGCAGGGTAGCTAGTGGTGAGATACTTCCTAAACTCACCCATCCACTCTTTCATGTGATCCTCGAAAAACTCAGGCAGCTCCTGAAAATTCAGCGAGTAGAATATCCTGCAGCACAGCCTCTGCGACTCAAAGAGCGGGCGCAGGTTCATGGCGCCAGCGTCAATCAACGACGCAGTCTTGAGGAAAATCTCCAACAAAGGAGCGGCGAAGTTGTCGAGACAGTACTTTAAGTCGAGTAATAGGTCATTGGTTTTATACTGAAACCTAAATTTCTTGAAAATAGAGTTAGCGGTGCCGAGAATACCGTTAATGGAGGCGTAATCGGAGGACTGGGAAGCCTTTTGAAGATTTGCGATGAGTTCGGGGAGGAGAGAGGGCCAGGATTTGGGGAAATCGTGGTGACCGATTAGGGCGAGGGCTTCGCTGAGTTGAGATTGGATTTTGGGGGTGGCGGAGAGCATGAGGGGGATGATTAGGGTTTTGATCTGGTCCTTCTCGGGGTCGGAGACTGGGGAGTCGTCGGAGGCCCAGCGGAGGCGGAGGTGGTTCTTGAAGTTGACGGCCGCGGCCTGGCGGATCTGGTCGTCAATGGAGGGCTCGGCGACGAGGCGGAGGACGGCGAGGGCGTAGTTGGGGCGGTCGGCGGCCTCGGCGAGAGAGGACTCGGCGCGGCGGCGGGGCTCCGGCGAGGGGGAGAGAGTGTGGAGGAAGCATTCCGAGAGGAATTGGAGGGTCTGAGGGTTCCACTCCATGGTGAGGTGATGGTGGCTTCCTAGGGTTTATGGGTTTGGGAAAGAAGGAAATGAATCAGAAGAAGGCTGAAAGAGAAAATGGAGGGATTTTTATTTTGAAGGTTTATGTGCTTTTTTAATGAGTCCTGCGATGGAGTGCATTATTATTTAACTTTATTTGAACATTAATCGTCTTTAATAATTTATATGTAAATACTACTATGAAATTTTCTTTTAAAAAAATCATAAATGAAATTTTATTTATTTTAAATATTATATTGAAATTAATTAGTTTAGACTTGTTATCTAATAAATAATTTTTGAACCAAATGATACTAGAATCAATCTTTTTAAATAAGATATCAAATTTGAATATTATTATTAATATCTTAAATTGATTGAAATGATAATTTAACTGACTTCTCATTCAACTTGGTTGAATTAATTAATATGATCTAATTTTTAAAATTATAGCTTGCAAGAGAAATTATGAGTTTAAATATTTTCTATTAAAAAAAACTAATAGTTTAACATTGAGTTTAGCTATAAAGAGAGATGAGTATAGTTATTTTACTCTTAAAAAGAAAATGGCTCATTATTTAAGAAGGGTATAACGAATGGTGTAGATATTTTGTCTCCTAATCAAATACTATTGAAAGTAAATTTTAAATCGTAATTTATTGTTAAATATGGATATATCATATTTCTAATGCAAATGGGTATATAATTTCCCAAAATATCTTTATAGGAAATAATATTTTCAAAAATGAAAAATAATTTCCAATAACAAAAAATCATCTTAAATTTATTATTTTTAGTCTTGTATATATAAAAAAAACTTAATTCATCAAAACTGATAAAAGTAAATAAATAAGTTAATTTTAATTAATAATATTATATTTTTAATTTTTATTTAAAAAATACATATATAATTAATTGGTTGAAAAAGTGACTATATATACTACTCAATGTTTAAGGAATAATAATAAAGACGTATAACACTTTTAATAACTAAATAAATACATTCATTTTTATGAGAAATTAACAATTAATATATTTAAAAGTGATTAACAATTAAGGGTGTGAAAGAAAATTAACATTTAGTATATTTAAAAGTGATTATATATTTCTTATAATTAGGACACAAAAATTACAATTACCTTTTGTTTCTTATATAAAAAACATAAGTGAAAATATAAGTTTGACCTTTTATTCTTATGCGCTTTCTCCTCTAAAGTTTGGAATGCTGTTCTAGCTTGGCTGAATTTCTGTTTTGTGATGCTAGCATATATCTCTTATTTCCCTCTTATGTTATTCTAATTTTTTTTCTACCAGCTTCTTTGATACAAAATTATAAGTGTTTTTAAGAATTTTTTATTAAAAAAAATTCTATATTTTCAATAGAAAAATTCTCCAAAACACTGTGATAACTTGTATCCAAACTGGTAAATAGTTTCTACTGCCAAATGGAAAATAGCTTTGCGGGTAAGAAGCTACAAGGGGTCAAGCATATATTTTGGTATGCAACATGTTTGAGCATATGATCTCTGTCGAATAGTATTATTTTCAAGGAAGGCAGAGTGAAATTCATGGGCCTTATTGCACACGTCAAAGCAATTACATGGCAATGGGTGTTGAGTAAAAAGGGAGTAAAACTGGGTCTCTTCTTTTCCTCTTGGTGTAGTAACCCAAGGGAGGGTTTGATTGCTTAAGATTGTCACTACTCGGGTCTCTTTTTTTGGTTTGTGTAGGAAGGGGGTATACTCTCTGTTTTGTTTAAGGGATTCTACTACTTCCCTTTAGCTTTGAAAGGCTTTTTGTTACTGGTATAGGTTTCTCTGTACAACTTGTATAGGGCTTTTGTAAATATTTGCCTACATATATATAATAGATTTAAATATATTTTTCTACAGTAATTTAGTATTTTTTTTTTCATTTTCATTCTTGTAATTTTATTTTTGTTCGTTTTAGTTTTTACAAAAGATATTTGTTTTATTTTTCTTCCTTAAAGTATTTTAAATAATACTTTGAATATTAAAAAAATGTTTTGAATAGTGAAAAGTGTTATTTAAAGTGTTTTAAAGATAAAAAAAACAAAACAAACATATTTTAAAAATATTAAAATAAAAATGTTAAATTATAAGGATGAAAAAAATATTTAGACTTATATAATATACTAACTTTCAAAAATAATAATAAAGTTGACCCAACAGTTAAGATGGAGGATTTAAGGATGAAGAAATAAGGAAAAGAAATTGCAGGTTCAAATCTCCTTATTATTGATATTTTTAACAAAACTAAAGAATTAATATTTATGGATAAAAAAAAGAACATAAATATTTAGTGAATAAGATAAAATAAAATAAACAACATGCAAAAGTATAATATAAATAAGAAAAGTTATAACGCATTAGGGTTGAGTAGTGAAGTGTTTTAATTTGATAGTAAACATGAGAACTTAGGTTTAATCTTTATTACTATCATTTTCCACACAAAAAAGAAAAGAGAAAGAAAAGAAAATATATAAGTCTAACAAACTTTGATTCTATTACCTTATATTCGATCAACGTGCCAAGTAATATAGTGGATAATAATAATAATAATAATAATAATAATAATAATAATAATTAAAACAACAAAACATCTCAAGTGAAATTACATAAAATTAGGTTGGACGTGGTGTTGAATTAAAATTCGATAGAAATTCTTTAAAACTAATTTTTTCTTTTTTATGTAAAACTAATTTATTGAAAACATGCATTGGAAAGAAAAAAAATTTAAACATATCTGGGTTCTGGTAATTATTAAATTTTGACATGAGCCTATTCAACTTCAATCCAAATTTCATTTTCTTTCTTTGATAGTCTACTTTTTTTTCTATTTTAAATTATGATTGATATTATCCCTCCGGAACCAAAACTTCTTGTTTTCAGAAGGAGAATCTATCAAACTTGATCAATCATTAATAAGTAATTCAAATGTTTATTAAATTTTGAATTGAGCCAACTCAACTTCAATCCAAACTTCCTTTTCTTTTCTTGACAATCTATTTTTTTCTATTTAAATATTTTTTAAAGTAAATAATTTATGACCCAATAACACTAAAAATAATAATTTTTGAGTCAAAATGAATGGTGCCTATATCTTAGACAAATTTTTTAGCATTATTAAGCAAGATGACAAATTTACCTACAAGTTTAAAAAATAAAAAATGAGGGAATTAAAAATATGAAAGGTAGCTTTAGAATTGATAACTAATGTAGAAGGAGTGGAAGGTGAGTATTCATTACAAAAAAAAAAAAAACCTTAACACCCATAAGGAAAATGAAATAACATTTTCCTACAAATGATAAATTGAACCCTACTACAAGTGCATTCATTTGTTTCTTTCCTAATTAATGGGTTTGAGCTTCATGAAATATTGGTTCACAATCAAAGAACCCTCAGAGTAGTTAAGAGTACTCCAACGTGGAGTGCTCCAAGCGTTCCTTCAGTTGAATAACCGGTTCCGTGAAGAAATCTTGCATTGGAGAGTGCTTGCGTGACGAAACCATTTTTTAAAGAGAGAGATGTGCTTCTTATATAAGAAACTCAAACTTAACGATAAAATATCATTTTCAAATCAACTACCCAACAAAAGGAAGAGGGAAAAAGACAAACCAAATGGCGCGAAGAAGAGGCTGCGACGGCGGATGGTGGTACCTCGAGGAAGAGGTCGCGGTGGTCGACAGTGGTGATTGGAGAAGATGTCGCGCACGAGTGAAGGGATCGTGACGGCAGTGGTGTGAGGAACATGCCGTGTCGGCCAATGGTGGTGACTGGAGAAGACTCCGCGCAAGTAAAGGGACCGCGAGGAAGCTGGCTCGAGGAACAGGCAGCGCTTGAGTGGAGAAGACAAAAGGATGAGGCGCAGAGAAGAGAGAAAGAAGTGGGATGTGCTTCGTTTGGGAAAAAATGATGAGAAGAAAAAAAGAAAGACAAAGTGAAAAACTAAAGAAGGGACATGCGTGGAGAAGGAGAAGACAAAAGGCCGCGGAAGCTTCTGGAGATTGTTGACGCGTGTGTGGAGGGGGGAGTGTACTTAATGGCTTATGTTGGGTTTTAGTTTAAAAAAAAAATTGCAATACACAGTAAAGAAGATAGTCGTTTGAATGTTCTCATACAAAATATAGTTATTTTTAATTTATATTTTATTTTCCTTCATTTATTCATATGTTTTATTTGTATTTATAAAAACTAAAAAAATGTTAAGTTTTAATAAAAAAAATATAAATGTGTGGATTTTTTAGAATTTTTTGTTGTTTCTTACGATTTTTTGCATTGGTGCAAAATTCTGTGTAAATTCCTTATGAATGACATGACATTATAGGGCCACAAAAGGTGGTAAAGAAACCTAATTAAACATCTCCCATTAAAGATGCTTTTAAGTAGATCCATTTTCAACTAAAAAACACAAAGTCCATTGTGTGTGTCAAAAGCGTTTTTAAATATCTTTCCAAATGTCAACAATAGTGGAGAAGTAAGTCACACGTACTGGGTGTGATTTTTATGGACATAGAGTTAAGAATCCAAAAATGATGTTATTGTTGTGAAGCCATGAATTAAAGATAAGTTTGGATCAATATCTCTCGTGGAGCAAGAGTATTGTCATTGACGAAGCCAAGCTTGTTCTTGGCGATAAGGGCCATTTTCACGGCATAACATGCACTAAGAATTAAAGTTGCCAACATTGAGTACTTGTCACATAGGTGTAGGAAACATAGTCTGAATTGATATTCCATGTCCAAGTCTCAAGGGAATAAACTAGCAAAACAAACTTCAAATAAAGAATAACAGAAATAGGCTGAAATTTTCTACCATTGTATATTCACATTCTTATACCGGTAGAGAGGAATCAGATTACACAATAATGAAGAAAAATGAAATCTCGACAAATAAATGAATAAGCTTTTCTCTACAATTACAATGTGCAACTATTTATACACGTGACAAATCAATATAACCTTAAACCTGGAAGTTAACTAACATGGTTTACTAACTAAAAAATTGAGTTAAAGAGTAAGTCTAAAAAAAAGCCTCCCAAATTATCCTCCTCTTTTACAATCACAAAGACAATACAACTTGTATTCGTTTGAATGGAAACAATAATCACAAACATAAAGATATTAGATAAATGACATTGTTGGTTAGTAGTTTTTTTTATATTTACAAATAGAGAATTAAATTCATAATTTTTTTCTCTTTTTCCTTCTTTATTAACCATCCAACCAACCTTATATATTTGTTTTCTTGCAGTTGTATAAATTATATTTAAAATGCCTTCTAACAATAATCCAAAATGGTTGTGCATATCATATTTATAATACCTATGTTTAATGGGGGAAAAATGGTACACATAAATTTTAATTTAGAGCTAGAGCTATTTGTTCTTTATTTGGCAAGTACAGAAAATTAGAGGTTTTCAAAATCTATTTTCTTCATTTTGTCAAACTTGAAGTGTTTAGATGATGCCAAACTTAATTATAATTAGTACAAAGTAAAATTAACTAGCTGGAAAATAAAAATAAGTTATTATTGTCCTTGCAATTCATTATATTTTGTGTTAGTTGTATTATTTTTTTATATGATATTAATTTATCTTGTATTATTTCTCATCTTTGGTATTTTGCATTATTTCATCTGATTTTGATTTGTTTAATATTTTCGTCTCATATTTTATTCAACAAATTATTCAACTATTAATTGTTTTAAAACAAATAAAAATTAAGTGGTAAAATAAACTAAAATTAATACATTCGTATATGTATTTTATTTAACAAGTTATTCAATTCATAAAAGTTATTAAATTGTTTAATTAACAATAAACACAAATAAAAAATAAATTAACTACACAATTGAAATTAATTTCCGTATAATTTTACATCACGGAGACTACTTTCCATATAGTTTTATGTTACAAAAATTAATCTCTGTGAAGGGTATTTTTGTAAAACAAAAGTAGAAAAATATTAATGGAGGTGCAAAGAGCAAAAAGGGATATGGAACAGCAGGCCCATAAGTCTAGGCTGTGTACAGAAATTTCGTATATGAGCCTGAATATAATGGGTTTTGAATTGAGCTGGCCTGAATTGTTCACAAGATCAGAATGCTGAGAAATTTTATGGATTTGATAACATTGACAATGCCATAATGGTGTATTGGTGTATTCATCTCGAGCTTCTTCGTTCAATAGCACGTCCATATTGTTATTCATAGCTTCCATTGAGGCAATTAACGAAAATTTAGAAATTATCATAAATATGACTTTTAAGATTATCATAAAAGGTCAGCAAAACTTACAATATAACAATTTACAATTGAAAGATAATATTTTTTTTACACTATTAATATATATATTAATTAAATTTTTATACTCTGTAAAAAAATTAAATGCTTATACTTTTAGCCTCTCTATTTTAGTTTAGACTCAAGTTTTATTTTATTTTATGGAATCATATATACTTTAATATCAGAGTTTTATAAATCGTTTGATTTTAAAAAATGTTAGCTATTTTTTATTACAAAATTGTCACCTAATTTTTCTTTTATTTTTTGTTATCAAATATTTATATAGAAAGTCATAAATACTTTTATTATTTTCACTGTTTTTATATGAAATTTTGAAAATAAAGAAAAAGAAATTGTCATTTTTAATTAAAAAGTGAAAATCAAAAAATGAAGACAGATTTTTTTTTCCAATTTAATTGACCTCTAAACTTTTATGTAAAATAAAAGTGATGAATAATGATTAAAAAATTAATAGAAACAAATTCACGTAAAATTTATTGAAAATTTAAAACACACATTAATTATAATAGAGGGATTACAACTTTACAAGTATAATTAAGTCTATTTTTTAATTTTTTTTTCCGCGTGGGTATGCTTTTACTCAAGGTACAAAGTGTGAATGCTTGAGATCTCTTGGTGAGAACTTTTGAATTGTGACTTGTTACTTTGAAGGAGACTATATCCTTTCTTATAAATCTCCTCTTTTTGTGTGTATTGTTAGAGTAATTAATGATAAAAATCCACCTCGAGTGAAATGAAGAAACTTAAGAAAGCGTCAGAAGAAAAAGAAAAAAGAGATAAGAAAAAATAGGATGAAACTCATGAAAAAGAAAATATGTGTATTTTTCTCTCCATATATTATTATTAATTATAACATAACTAATCAGTCACACGGTAAACGTTTTTGTTTTGTTTATCTTCTGCAGTACCACCCTATGATATGAGCGGCTAATGCTAAAACTATATGCTATTAATACTCTTATTTTATTGTAATTTATACTGTACGGAGATTATACATGCATAGTTAATCTCAATCAATAAGATGGGAAAATTAGATTTTTCATTTTTTTTTCAGTGTCCATAAATCCATAAAAAACATACAACAATCGGTTAGAGGCACAATCACATGGCATGCTTAATCTTCAATATGACATTGACCCCCCTTGATTGCACTCCACATAAGGGTTCTCAAATCCAATGAATTACCTACTCACGTGTGGAAATTACAGGGTGTCCCACTTTTTGTTGTCAAAGTAAGGACTCAAAAGGTTGTACATGTACCAAACAAAACACGTAAGGTTGTGCTTGTCTCATACACCACCCACTTGTTCCTACTACTATATCCCCTTCGTTCACTTCCAAACCTACTCTTCTCATCCCTGACATTGAATTCTAGCACATTTTCCCACACAAAAACAACATGTTTTTGACACTTTTCTTTGATTGATAAAAAATTTCATTTGGTTTCAGAAGCAGTTGAAAATGCCAGTTTTTTTTACCATTCTGCTCTTATTGTGTGTTACAGTCCCAATTCCAAGAAACCACTTTGGACAGATTTTTTCTGTTTCTGTCTCAACCCCGCAAACCACTCTGCTAGTGCTCAGTTTTATCCGTTTAAGTCTAAGAACATTCCCGTTTTCTATTGCTTATGTTTTTACCATTCTGCTCATATATATCATGTCCTGTCTTTAATCTACAAAGTGGAGTTGTTCAAGAAGCAACAGCACTTCTGTACATTTTCTTTAACCATTTCGATGCACAAATTAAGTAGTTAACCATTTTACTCCTAAATATCTGAAAATTATTATTCAACCATACAATATGTTAAGAGTAAAGACTCTACTAACATAGTATATCATATTCACAATAACCTTGTTTTTTAAACCTGTTGTTAAAGGTTCAATTTTAGAGTCGTCGGCAAAGGTCACATTTAAATAGATTTATCTACCTCGAAATATTAGTGTTTGGCTTTCATTTGGGATAGCGTAACTTCAGTAAAAAAATATGTTAAACTCTTTGAAAATTTCTCATATGATTAATATTTAGAAAAGTAACGGTAAATAGAGGTGATTTGAACATGTAATGAGACGGTTTATAAATACAACATAACGATAGATTGATGTGATTTGAACATGTAATGAGATGGTTCCTAGATCCTGTAAGAACAAGAGTTTGAACAAAGAGATATAGAGATAGATCGAAATTTAAATGAAAAAAGGTAATTAAATAGACTTGGAGTAAGATATAGATTGACGAAAGGTGTGTCTTAGGACGGAATAAAGAAAAATTATAAATTTAATGAATGATTTGATCCATTATTATCTCTATGTTTCATATTGATTCCTTTTTAATTCATTTTTTCTTCATTTTCTCCTCTTTCTTTCACTTTTATTTTATTTTTGTCTCATTTCTCTTTTTTTTCCAACTTTTTTTTATTTATTATTGAACTCATCTACTATTGACCCTAATTAATTTGAGTTAAATATGTGGTTGATGTTGATTAGTTTTCAAATTTTCTTATTTGATCAAGATTAATTACTACCAATGTATCATATATCTTGTGTAAGATATATTACAGTTTATACACATCATATCAATTCCAAAGAAAATTATAAGAGTCTGATTTCTTTTCCTCCTAGGATTCAATGATTAAGATCAGTGTTTGTACCAAAAGCTCAAGTACGAAAAATAAATTTACATTGAAGTGTGGGGAGTGAGGACCCCTATTGGGCAATAATTTGCAAAATGACGGTGTTCTATTATTATTCTTGACACCAAGGCAGAAAACATGCACCCAATTAACAGAGATAAGGACACTATATCGATTTTAGACCTTGTACTGGGACGTTAGACTTATCTGTTTATCACTATTATTTGAGAGGCCCAGCCTAAAGGGCAAGGAGGCAAATTAAAAGGACTAGTGTGACTCTTTTTGTAGACGGAAAACTTGTCGTTGGTGAGTACACATTAGTGGCTAGAATAGTAATTTTCATAAAAAAATATAGCATAAAGTCACCACCATAACACATGCAATATCTCTTTTTACAACCGGTACAAATTGTGTTCTTTCTCTTTTATACCGAATCACTCACCCCACCCCACACCTCTTTAGTTATTTTTGTCCCTTTTCTGAACGATGTTTCTTGAGTTAATCCAGTAGATTTAGGTGTTTGATACCTCAGTGTCTCACTTTCTGCTATGTTACGTTCTAATGGCCGCAATGTTTGATACATTATATTAATCTCAATATAGCTAACATAAAGTAGAGTTTAATAATGTTGACACTGCATGTCATTTAATTGGCATATGTAAAAAACACTAGTGGGGATTTGGTGTTGAAATTTTATGTAACGGAACTACTATTTGGAAAGATATTTTAAATGGACAAGTTGGGACACTGGGTTTGTGGTGGAAGAGAAATCTCCTCATACTAATTAATAGTGTGGTTGGAATCCTCAAATCAATGGTACGTTCAGAAGAAATTAAGCTTAAAAAGACACAAGTTTATATTTGCCCTAACCGTAGTGTGGACTTTCCAAACTCAAATCTAAATGTGCACTAACGGTTATATATGTATGCAAGTCTTGTCACAAGTTGGAATGTGATCGAGCTTTAATTTTCTTCTTTGGAGGTAGCTGTGTATTATTTACGGCTAAAATGTGTTTTAGTTATCTTAATTTTTTATTTAAATCAGTATTAATTCCTATAGTTTAAAAATATTGATTTTTAACTTTTTCTATTTTTTATGATTAGTAAATTCCATCCATTACTCTAGTACTATTAAGTGCATGTTTGAATTTTATTTGGGAGAGTTTACAAGTAGTGTTACCCTCAAAGGAATAATTTTGCTCATGTTTGGAAACCCGTTAGCCAGTCTCTCTGAACATACGTTGAGTCCCAAAATTATAAAAGGGTTCCTTTTGTGAATGCCGTAAAAAAAGACCCAAACATCCATTATTGAAATTTAGAATTATAAGTTAAAATTCATAAAATTACTTTCTCAACTTTTATCCAAACATAGATTAAGTTTGATAAAGTGAGACAAAATTCATGGAATCACCGAAGTCTAAAAAGTATAAGTATGTAACTAATGAGTTTTTACTCGGTAATGGCTGGGCTCTTTGGCTGTAGAAAAACAAAAAAGGAAACTAAAAAATAGAAGAATATAGAATAGAATAATGAATCGAAATCAAATAGAAAAAAAAGAGAGAAGATAAAAAATAAGATAAAAAGAACTCTTTTTTTTCAAGCTCCATTTTTGATATAAGTTACATCTATTTTTTAGAGTTTTTTTTATTGAAAGAATAAATTTTTTTTTCATAGAGATATTTTCAAAAATATTTTTAACCTTGTATCCTAATAGGCTCTAAATTATGTCATGTATGAGGAGGTCCTTGTTTTTATAATTAATAAATACCTTAAAAATCATATTAATAATAATTTTTAATTTGGTTAACAATATAAAATCTTTTAGATTGACATTGCACAGAAAATGAATTCATATTGAAAAATACAAGAGCCAAATCATTGTTTTTAAAATATAAAAACCAAAACCAGTTTTAACTGATGAAAATTGAAAGACTTGGCTAAAATGAATTTTAGCCATCATTATTTATTCCAGCACATGCCTACGACATTAGTGGCATAGCTTTGACCTTGAAAGGTATGTGAGTGGGAAAGGGGGTTAAAATGCATTCACGGGGCATAAAGATTGACAAGTGCGTTTTAGAACCTTCAGAAATAAGCACAATGTTGTTGTTGCAAGCTGATTCATACCCTTTAAAACTTAAAGGACAAGTTACACTGTGTGGTCCTCAAGCCTGACGAGCATTATTTGTTTGCTTCTTCCCAAAGACGTGGATCCTTTGGCACTGGCTACAAGGATTTTTTCAGAGAATCTTGGAATTGGAAGGCCGCACATCATTAACTATATATTAAGGTTGGTCCCTCTCTCTGGCCCCAACTACACAACAAAGCAACAAATATTATAATTCTACTGAGAAGCTATAATGAACTTTCAACTTTGTCCAGCTATCAGCTATTGGAATTTCGGTTTTAATTTGTGAAGACTTAAGTTTTCATTTTACCATAGAGGGGATCATTTATGGTTCAAAAACTTTGCATAATTATTATAATTTCGAAATATTTTCTTTTAAAAAGCTGCAATTTCCTTCTTGAAAAAATATTTAAAGTTGTCATTCATTTTAAGTTTTGAAATACATTTCCATCTCATATGGGTGATGAATGTATCTTATTCATTAATTCGTTTTAATATAAATGAAAATCTTAGCAATGACAAACAATTGTGAGTGAGCTTCCGAGAGGAGAGATGTTTTCCGTTTCTACAACTTTTACTATATCAATATATATATATAACCATTCTTAATTTTGATCCTCCTATTTTTGGTCAATCCATAATTAATTTTAGTTTTTATATTTTAAAATAAAGATATTTAGTAAATAAATCCACAATTTTAGTTTCATATTTCAAAATAGAGATATTTGACCTTCCTATTTTACAAAATTTTAATTTTAGTTAAATTCTCAATTTTTACTGTATTTTATTTCATTTATTTTGATCTAATTGAACTCTAAATTTAATATATGCAATTAAAGTATCATCAAAAAATGATTTAATTAATTATAATGTAAGAAATAAATGAAATAAAATTGAAGATTGTACCAATTTTTTTAAAAAATATAATGATCAAAATTATAAATTTTCTAAAATAAAAAGATCAAATGTTTTTATTTTGAAATATTGGGATTAAAATCGCAGATTTTTTTTAAAAAATGGATCAAATATCTTTATTTTAAAATAAAATGAAATGACAAAAATTACAGATTGAGTAAAATAGAGAGACAAATATTACATTTAAGTCTTTATTTTATTAAAAATTCTACTTTTTTAAGGATTTTAGAAAATGAAGTTTTAAACACTCCTACTAGCTACTAAAATTTGAAGTAAAAAATATTTTTCGATTATGCTAAGAATGATAGGAGAGATTTTTTTTTTCATTTTTAAATTTGTTCACATTAAATACCAAAAGTGGAATAATTTGTATCTACTTCTACGTTATAAATCTAAATCTTCGTTATTGAATGAGATCATGTTTAGGAACTATTTTTGAATAAGAGTATTTTTAAAAATTATTCTTAGATGATAATAATGTTATTAGAAGTTATCCTTTTTTTATTAACCCTTCGATTCATCAAGGTAAAGAAATCCTAACTAATTCAGGGTTCAATCAGGAAATAAGTAAAATTTAGTCAATAATTATTTTCATTAAGGATCGAACTCAAGTATTATTCAAATAATTCAATCTTAACTTCAACACATTAACTACTTATGCCTAATTACTTAGTTTATTTAGAGCATCTTTAGTGGTAGATCTTAAATTAGAATCTTAGACTACTTTTTGGTAGACCCCATAGTGCCAAATAGGATTAAAGATCTCTTTCATTTTCTTCTTTAATGGTAGATCTCATTTTGAGATCTTAAGGAGAGAGAAAAAGAAAGAAAATTTATTCTTTTTTGAGCAATGTGCAGATCTTAAGAGATCTTCTACAAGAACTCATCCTCCATGTTGGAGATCTCCTCAACTCCTTTATTGGGAGATCTAGTGAAGATCAGATCTTGAGCTCAAGATCCTTGCTCAAGATCTTACACTAAAGATGAAGTTGTCTTCACTCTTATTAAGTTACATACATGTCTTCCTAATTTAATATATCAAGCATTTAATCCAAAGTTGTTGATACAAGTGATTCCACATTTAAGTCTCTTAATCAATGTTTGGGATTTGATTCCTGCCTTGAGCATGAAGTAGTAGATTTACAACAGAATATACCAATTTACGTAAAAAAAAGAACCGACCCGGTTAAACCAAAAATATATATGTTGAGCATATAGTTTTTTATTTCTTTAAAGACATTCTTAATTTTAATTTTAAATTTAATTTGATTTAACATTTAGTCCAACAAATGTTTTTATCAACCATCTCAAACAACTCTTCTTTTGTCTTAATTCGTATTTTTTATTTTATTAACTGTTTGTCTCTTTTAGTTTATCATTCATCTAAAATTTTAAATTAATTTCCTTAAAAATATATTCAATAATTAAGTAAAAACCTTGTATCACAATAATAGCTCATCGTAAATCTAGAATACAAATTTATACGTTCAAAGTAATTTATTTTATTATGAATTTTAATTATAATATATTATATATATTTAAAATACTTATTTATTATAAATTTTAATTATATAAAAATAAAAATTATTATTTTTTACATTCCATAAACTAAAATACTAATTTATATTTTAGTTTCAAAGACAGATATTATAAATTTTAAAATTAAAAAAGAGAAAATATAATTTAGATGTCTCTAAAATAAAAAAGTGTAACTTATTGCTAAAAAAACTCAACAAACAGTTAATGAGTAGTGATAGGCTCGGATCACAAGCAAGTAATCAGAGATTTAAATTTTGAAATTTGTATGTAGAAAAACTAGATTTTTTTTTTTACAGAAATGTAGAAAAACTAGTTGAGTTGGAGTGGTCACAAATTGGATTGATTTGGGTTTAGGAGATATTTTGATCCAAACGGATTAATATTAATCTGTTTGGTTTATTTTTTTAAAAATAATTTGGCATGTTCGAGTTAGGATCACCTTATAAAATAAAAACAACCAAAAATAAAAAAATAGTTTCATAATAAAATAAAAGAAAACTAATGAAAAAGATTAAAAGTGAGGATTATAGAATTACACAAAATAAAAATTATGAAATTACACAACATAAAAAATTAAAATTTTTCTAAAATAATATGAGCTTGTTCGAGTTGATTTGAATTTTACATGTTAAAATCTAATACTTGAATTGATGTCATGGAATTTATAATTTTTAAATTTGAATCAAATCGAAGATCCGAATTATTCGAATTTTTTATATTAATTTAGTTTGGATTTATTGAATCATTAAATTGAGTTGAATCATGAGCACCGAAGTAGCAACTCATTAATGAGTGTCTTCCGAGCCCTAGATAAATATTAGCCTCCACGAATCACCAAAAGTACTCTTTAGTTACAATCAATCTCGCACACAAAAAAATACTCCGGAAAAGAGTCCTAATGCTTTGAACGCGTCTAAAAATATTGTGTTAACATAATCATTGCTACACTTTTATACTGTTTTGGCTTTTGTTGCCATGTTTTAAATGCTTTGCAGGGTCATTTTTGCCCAAGCAGCGTGATTCTATTGCCTATTACTGTCTTTGTCTTTCCCTTTCACACTTTACTATTTGGTATTAAATAAATTTCCACTTGAATAATTAACTTCCCTTGAAGTATTCTTAAATGATGCTGTTAGAACAATTTAAAAAGTAATTTTAACAGTGAGGGGTTTTTATATTTCTTTCTTTGTAACTTCGTTGTCACTTCTTTCAAACTTAAACAATGAGGGTGAACATAATGGGTAAATGATATTTTGTTTGCTAGTATTTTTTTTTAAAAAAAAATTAACAACTATTTTAACACCAGACTCTTAAATATTGACAAAAAAATCTTTATAAAAAGAAAAGAGCTAATGTCAAATATGGTTAATAAGCCATATTTAATGCTGAATGACATAAAACGTTTAAATAATTTATCACAAAATTTATTTAAAATAAAAACCATTATATTTTATAAAAAAATACTAAAATATTTCGAGTTTAGTTTTATCACATTATCGATCGGGTTCACAGTTAAGTAACTAGCTTAGATATATTTTTTTAAAAAATTATTACAAAATTAAACTTTTTTAATTGTGTTATAATCCATAATTGGATAACTTAAAAAAACTTTAAGTGTATTTTAATTAAATACTATTTCAATATAAAAGTAATATAACAATTATATATTGAATAGAAATAAGTATTTATTAAGTAATAGTCATTTGCTAACTTTTCAAAACATATTTTATTTATTATTGTAAGTCGCTTAGCTATAAAAATGAGTAGGGATGTTAAAACATATTTGGCTCGGCGAGTCGACTTATGTAACATGCTTAAAGTCGCTTTGTAGAACATATTTTATACCAATGAAGTTCCTCTCGAAACAAATTTGATTATATTCGTGTTAAAGCATTCATTCTAGCTAGATGGATTTGAGATGAAGAGTTCACCATCTTGATAATTTTTACCTCACTCTTTCTCTTTATGCATGAAATATTTCCAAAGATCTCTCAATTTAAAATGATAGAATCTTTCTTGAGCTCTAGAGTGCATCTATAAGATTGCCTTGTTGCATCGTCAAGCATTGGTCACAACCTCTCGATAATTCTTATGTACAATCCATGCTGCTCAAAAGCAGAAAGACCTAGGTCCGCTCACTTAGGGCATTCCTCCTATATTGATTGAAATGAGTTTGTGATATGAGTGGAAGGCCATTCTTCAAGTGATAGAAGAAAGAGATCGATTAACGCAAGTGATCAAATTAAATCCCAAGTTTATGCTCTACAAGTTTTTTTTTCTCATTTTTGTCCTAAATTTATCAAATAACAACCAAACTTTCCTCCTTTTTCTTCTTAAACAAAGTGTCCATTCAGTGATTCATATATAACTCTTATTTTTTTGTCTGCGTTTTCACGTTTCAACTAGTATATCTTATCAAACAACTTTTCTTAGTCTCATGAAAAAAGAATCGTTGACAATTTCATTGGTGGTTCAACTAAGAAAATTGCAGCATTTTAAGGTAATTTCCAATCATTTACTATCATATTATTTTTATAATTAATTTTGTTTTTTACATTACAACTTAAATTTTAATTAGATCTATAATATAATATAATATAATATTGCATATTTATTTTTTACATTAAATCTTATTTTGCCTTCTCAAAGTTTTTGGTTCGCAGTCCCAACGAAAAAATCTTGCCCCGTTAATCTTGTGTGAATTGGGGAATGCAGAAAGTCAGAAACAATAACCACATTCACCATATATTATATTCTAAAAATCGAAACATCATGGTTGAGTGTTTCATATATCCAGATTCCTTGTATTGAATTAAAAACAAATAAAGGTATGAAAACTGCTAGAGAGTGCTAGTGATAGGTCAATTTGTTGTCACATTTTCCCAGAAGAATACAAATAGAAAATGACGAAAACCCTATCGTTGTTAATTTTCCATGAAAGTGTTATTTGCGCCATATGTTTGTTGTGTGAATATTACAGGCCTGACAAAAAACGGAAACAGCCTTCAGACTGAATGGTTGATTCTTGGACAACGTTATGACACCAAAGTAGCATAATATCCCTTCTTAATAGGTTTAAGTTTGATAATTATTGATAATTGTCTGCAACAATGTTTTATATATGTAAGATTCTGCAATAGATCAAACGTAACATCATTGCATTGCTGCACGAAATGACTATAACAAAATAGCTAATGACGTGCTAAATTTGACTTTTAGTGGAGGTAATCATTCAGTATTAGATTAGCTATTTCATGGACAGAATGTATATACCTAGTGGCAAGCTAGTATTAGAGTCTTCTTTTTTCTTCTTCTTCTTTTCTTTTCTTTTTGTTTTACAATCCCATTGGCTTTGCAAAATTGGGTTTTGACTAACAGGGATTACAACATATTCTGTTGGTGTTTGTGTTTTTTTAAGAATTTATTTAATTTCATAATGATTAGATATTTTATTGCAAATAAAATATTTTTTTTTGGAAAGTCAAAATATAATTATTTATTCAAATGTACTATATTGGAAAAGAGTAATGATATATAAACATATTTGTGTATATATATACCTAATCGATAGCTTTAATTTTTTTTATTAAAGACAAAACATTTTCTATGAAAATAATCTTGTCCAAATTAGAAAGTTTATATTTTTTTCTCAACACATCATATTATTTATTATATTTATATATTTTTTCTAGGTATAAATTAACATATAGGTGTCTATGGATATTTTTATATTGAGAAATTAGCTCTAATTAGAATTTATCTCAATGGCTTTGTGTGTATTAACTATTAAGGATTTTATCCTTTTAAATTGTTTTTTTTTTCGTGGACATGATTAAACTAAAATTACAGTCGACATTTTAAAGGATTCAATTATGTTAGAACTTTATTTGCACATTATTTGAAGGTTACTTTTAAGTCTAAGTCAAACATATAAATTTAAGGTGATCGATCGAGATAAAAAAATCATAAATTTAAAATTTTATGATCCAGGAAATGACATTAAGAAGCTGATTAATATTATAGCTAGATAGTAATAGAGTCAAAGTAGGCCATGCAATGGTAGGCACAACCCTCTAGAATTTCCCTAAGAATCGTTTTAGCCCATTAAAATAACCTTTGACTTCTCAATCCGAAATTCCTAGACTTGGTTTAATGAAAACATATACGTACCTTTTAAAAAAAATACGTATGAGTATCAGCCTAATAAATCACGTCCATAGGAAAATTAAAGAAACAAGCAAGAGGATGATTCAACTTAAAAAAAAACTCTTGCAATGTACTCTTGAGTAAAAATTATAGAATTCCCCATTACTGCAAAAGATATATGGGTTTAAAATTTAAACAATTTGCTCAATTACATTAACTTGCACGCGATCAAGAGCTTGATGAGAAGAGAATTTTATTGAAATAATTAGTGAAAATTAGACGGATAAACACACTCTTCAACAAGTCTCGATCCGAAAGAGACCACTCATCGTACACTGTTACTTCAACAAATTGAGACAAATTAAGCATTTACTTATCTCCCAGTTCGAAGATAAGCATATATAGATACACGCTATTGTAATCATTTACCGTCTCCGTCATTCTGCACAAAGCTAAATGCACTTTTTTCTATGAGAATAAAATAAAGTGAAAGATAGTTAGAGAGAATAATGAAGTGCCCTCCAACTTCAAAGGATAAAACAGCAACACATGGGAAAAAAATTCAAGAGTACTCCGAAGAGTACCTAAGTATTTGAGAACAGCAAATAAACAACTCACAAGTATATATACTCGAATCCCTATCTACAATTCTAATCGGACCTAATCCATGTCATATCCCTACATTTTCTTCCTCCCGTAATCAACAACTCATTATTATCTTATATATAAAAAAAAAACAAAAAATAGGGAAAATGTTGTTCTAATATCAAAATACATTAGCAAATTGAACGTTGAAGCTGCTTCAGAGAGATTAACCACACTCGGTGCGTATACTATGTATAACAAAACTATATATAAAGAAGTTGTTTGGATAAAATTTCTATAAGTAATTATATGACGAAAAAAAATAGGTAAATAAATTATAAATTTCTCTCATATGTTAAAATCAACTTGTATACTTTAATTTTTAAAGAAATTAAATGAAAAGAACTTTTATAAAAGTTAAATCCTGTTTGAATAATTTCTTTATAAACGCTGGAGAAGAAATAAGAAGAAGAAAATAAGTAATTTTTTTCATAAATTAAAATTAGCCTATATATAAATTAAAAATCCATTTTAAAAAAGCTAACTAATATGAGAGAATTTTTAAAAGTTAACTTATTTATAAATTAATTTTAACTTATAAAAAATAGTTCATTTTTTCTTCTAATTTTTATCTCATAGAAGTGTTTATAGAAAAATTCAAATAAAATTCAAATAACTAAATTAGTTTTAGCAACTCAATTCATTATATATTATGTTGAAGAAAGGTATAAGCATTCACGGGAACATTAATGTGCTGCTAAATAAATTAGTAGCAAAAATAGTTAGTGAAGGTCTTATCATTAACAGCATAACACTGATCATCACGATGAAAATTAATTATTGTGAAGAGAACACAAAGAGAGCTACTTAATTATATGAGCAATAATATATGTAACTAATTAATATACCAACCAAGTCGGAGCATGAGAAGAGCATTATTGATTATTACAAACTACTACAAGCACGCCGTGGTGAAGGGCTGCGGGGGTGGAAGCTCAGCCTCTGGCCACGGCGTGATGTGGCGGTCGGAGGCCCACCACTTGCCGTTGAGCAGTTCTGGCAGCTCAATTTCGCCCCAGAAGTCGTCGCCACCGCTGCCGTCGCAATCGGAGGTGCTACTGCTTTTCTCCGGCGAGTCGGCGGAGGCAGCCTGGATCATCATCATGTGGGCGGCCTTGGAGGCGGCGGCCTGGATGTCCCGGGAGGTGCAGGCGGAGGGGAGCGGCGGAAGAAGGTGGACCTCGTCGGGGAAGTTGAGCTGCGCATTGCGGCCCTTGAGGCAGTAGGCAGCAACGTCGTAGGCCTTCGCCGCCATCTCCGGGGCCGGGAAGGAGCCGAGCCATATGCGTGACTTTTTCCTCGGCTCCCGGATTTCGGAGACCCATTTGCCCCAGCGGCGCTTGCGGACGCCGCGGAAGAGAGGGTGGCGGGAGCCTCCGGAGCTCATGGTGGCAGGCTTGTCACCGGAGCTCGTGGTGGCAGCGGCGGCGTCGTCGGGGACGCTACTGCGTTGAAGCTCTTGCTCCATTAATCGAAGATTTTAATGTACATATCAGTTGTAACGGCTCTTGTCTCTGCCATATATTGTGAATTTATAAACGGGTTTTTTTTAGTTTGTTAGAATGGCGAGCGGAGATGAATTACGAAAAAGTCCCTAAAGCGAGAGAGAAAAAGTTACTCGTTCTTTTTTTCTACGTAAAGGACCAGCATGCAATTAAATAAAGGGAGAGCATTGGTCCTTCACATTCACATCCATCAGAACACGCGCACTACTACTACCACTCTACTCATGTCCTATTTGGTTCTGCGATGGTAATTTAGTACTTATTTTCCTTTTTATTCTTGTACAATGAAAAGATAACACTACTCACCGGTTTGAATTTAAAATTTATTACAAAATATTAGAAGTTTGCGGTACGATTTGATGTAATTTTAATTTAAAATTAATCTAAATTAAATAAAAAATTAAGTACGATATGGTTTTATGTGATTTAAATTAATTATAAAATTCGAATTAAACAAATTAATTTTTTTTATTTTTATAGTTTAAAAATTTTGCTATTAAAAATTCAAAAATTGATACTAATTTGATAAAACATAACTAATTCAACGTATAAATTAATAATAACAAAAGTTTCAACAATTCAACTTAAAGTAAAAAATAATAATTGTTTCTAAGTTGAATAATACTTGAATAAGACCCATCTAATTTAAAAATAACCATTCAACTTAAATACCTATAATACATTAAAGGAATTGATACGTTTGATTTTCGGTTCCTGTGTGTCAAATCGTGTGATTTGAAATAAAAAAAAATTCAAACCAAACCAATGACAATAAGCTTTTTGTGATTTTTGATTTTTTTGTCGTTTTCAATTTTACGCACATTTTAGTTTGATTTTGAATACTTCTACAAATTACCTAAATTTTCTATCATGAAGTCAAATCCTAATAAATTTAGTTAGTTTTTTTTACCATGAATTCATGATATAAGATTGAAATATTGATGATTAATTTTTATTAAAAATTTTGGTTGATCATTTATTCATTTTTAGTAGTTTCTCATCTTAACTATATCTTTTTCAAAATCTCCACCTCCTTTTTATTTTATTTTATATTAACTAATGTTAATTATTAATTTTTTAATTTTTGTCAATAAAAGAAATCCAATGTCACGACCTCTCTCTTTTCCTTTCTATTCAATTACTATGCTAACCTTATCTGTCTAACCTTCAACGTATTAAATGCTAATACAAACCAGTTGCGATATTGCCGAAAGCAATTACCTGTTGATATAATAATCTATGCAACTAATTGTTTTAAAAACAGACTAAAATAGTTTTTAATTGTTGAAAAATGAGTAAGACTGTATTTAAATTAAGAGAACTAATAATCAGTGTGAATAGGTTTAGTAAGATATATTAAAATTAAAAAAATGTATTCATATTTTATGGAATACAAATTAAATAAGAATACAAACAAATGTGGCCGAAATCATGTGTTGCTTTTGTTATATACAGTTTTGGTTGAATTCGGGCAATTTTTTTTTATTGTACCATAACATTTTCCTTAAATTAATCTTAAATATATATTTTACATTAGAATTAGAATATGTATATCTTGGGGAGAAATTGATTTTTAAAGTTAGGCAAAGGGGATACTACATTCTTCAATTATGAAAGCAGGGAGTGTTTAAAAGACTTATTTAATTTTTTTAGAATGATTTTGAGTGTTCTTGACAAATCATTTTCTTTTACTCTCAATATATTAATAAAACTTCTCATTTATGGACTCTATTAATATTATAATAAAAAATTCCCTTTAATATTGTACCACTTATTTTATTTATTTCATTATTATTTTTAAAATCAAATATGTAGTCTCTAAATCAAAATTAACAAGAGTTTAGAAATTAAAATCATAGTTAATTACTTAAAAATAAAAAATATCATCCACAAAAAATATACACAATAAATTATATAAATATGTTTTTTATATCATTTATATTTTTCAACTAGTTCAACAATTGATTTTGTTAAATACATTTTTAATTCAACAAGTTAGCATGATATTTTTATATTTTACTTATTTTTCCAACTTTTAACTAACTTATCAACTACTTATACCCAATATATCATTCATGACCTTTTAAAAAGTATTTTTCAATTTATTTCAATAAATTTCACAAAAAATATATATACAATAAAACTTATGAATAAAATTTTATTTAATTTATTAAATAAATACTTAAGTAAACTATTTATCTAAACAGAGATTTAATTCATATTTGGGTATTAGAATTTAGGTTGATTGTAAAATGCTTTTAGTATTATTAAAATTTATTGTGTGGTAATTAAAATTTACTTACATAGAACCTAGCTAGATATCCTCCAATTAACACAAATAATGATATCATATTGTTACAATCATTTTTTACTATATTGTATCATTTAATTTTGCTTATTCATCATATGTTCCATTATATATAAGAAGTATATCAAGTGAAAATTATAAAACAGTTAATTATATATAAAATTATGCAGGAGTGATCATAATTCGACAAATAATTTTAACTTTAACTGTATATTTGATAATAATAAAAAAAATCAAATTATTACACTCTTACTTAACACTGTGTGTGTTAACTTGTCCGATGCTAAATTATTATCCAATTATGATTTGTTAAAAGGCATAGTGTAACGTGTAGTTATGGAGTTGCAAAATTAGTTTATAGAGGAGATTCTTGGCCCAAATTGAAATATCAATTTTATCCATAATCATGGCCGAAATCTATCCACATTCGGTAGCTACTTTTCTTTTTCCTCCTTTTATAGTGAACGTAGACTATCAAACCAACCTTTAAAAAAAAAATACAACAAACTCACGGGTGACAATTTTGGAGAAGACACCTGAAAAGTTTGAAATTAACACCCAATTACTCATTTAGCTTGAGCACGAAGCTACATGACACTTTCCAAAATTAAAGCAAGGCACGATTATTTTAACCTAAACAAAAGCCAAGCAAAGTAATTAAAAACCCATAGCACAATCATGAAATGCGATTCGGAATTAATTGTCACTTTTTTTTTTCTTCTAGTCAAACGTTGAAATAAAATTTAATTGAAGAAGTATAGATGAATAGGGGGTGAAAATTGGGAAAGCAAAAACCAAAAGAGAAAAAAAAAAAAAAAAAAACAACCCTCTCCTCTGATTAGACATTTTAACCAGCAGGTTGCAAGTTGTATTGACAAAGAAACGTGAAGTTCAAAATGAGAATTGGACCCTTCATATGATAGTGAACCAGAGCGTGAGACCCACACATGCAAAGGGCGCGTGGTGAACCCCACAAAATGTATCACCACTGTCTCCAAGGGTCAAGGCCTCGAGGGAAAGAAAGAAAGAGAGACATGGACACAAACACAAACACAAAAACAAAAACAATGGTTGCACCTGAAATGACCAAGATGCCCTCTAGTGAAGTCACTTTTCTCACTTAGGTGCACGGGATTAGAGTGAGTGTGTTGTTGTTCATAGTTGTTCCTTTTTTGTGCTTCAAATTTTTTTATGGGCTTTTGGTGGGTGGGGTGGATGAACAAAAAGCCCATGTGTCATTGTTGTTGCCAAATGTCATCTAGTTGGCCAATTAGCTTTTGAGCTTGGAGATAGAAAATTTGAAAACGATTTGTTATTTTATGGATCCCATGAATCGTCTTATCTCTTTCTATTTATATTTTTCACTCCAATCATTATTTTAATTTCAAACCCACATAATATGCTAGCAACACTTTGTCATTATGTTTTAATCTAGTTGTAGATAGCAACATATTAGGCTCTTGGTGAAGATTATGTTTTTCTATCATTATGTATTAGTTACATAAGTCAAAGAAACAAAACAAAACAAAAAACGTTTCAATATATAACAAATAATTGTTGTAGTTTTGATATGGTAAACTCTTAATACAAAAAAAACATTTTCAATATAATCTGTGTACTTAATTATAAAATATAATATAGAAAAATCGTAATTATTATAAGAGAAAATTGTCAAATCCCATGAAAGTTTGGCTGGTCTCAAATTCGACTCATAATTTAATAATAGATTCAACTTATAAAAAGCTTAATAAGTTCACACAAAAAATTTAAAAGACTGCCAACTAATTAACATTTTCCACAGCCAAATTTGTTTGAGCCACACACGCGCATACATGTATGTTTCACTTTAAATATGATGCGGCAGTAGTGATAGTAATAATATAGGTTTGGGTTGGTGTCATAATATATACTCGTTTTTTATTAGTATTTATATATATAACACTCATATTAGACATGCTCCTAAACCAATAGCTAGACTTAAAAAAACATTTTCTATTAACATATTGCAACACAACTAGGAAGATATGTATATAAAGAGAGTATATCTCCTCACATAACACGTAATAAGAATATGATAATAATTAATAATAACTATTAGATTAAAATTAAAATTTAATATATCATCAAAAATTTAAAAGATTAATCAAATAATAAACAAATTTAAAAAATATAGATGGTTACCACCACCTCAAATGTATGATTTTTGTTGTTGTTTTCATTGTATTATTACCATTGCAACCATCATCATAATTGTTATTGTCATTATCATCGTCATCAACTCCCACCACCTCCACCATTATAATCGATGGTAGTGGCAGTTTAGGACTTGATTTGTTTAATGAATCTTTTAGACATTTGATAATTATACTAAATTTTAATTTTTAGATATTTTAATCTTAATTGTTTATTATCTTGATCAGATAATTATTATTAATTATTTTCATATTCTTATATAAGAAAATATCTTTTTACAAGAGTCATATTCTCTCCTTTTCTCTCTCTATATATTATAGACTACAAATATCTTTTTACTGATAAAATTCAACTCAGATTCATATAAGTATGGATGACAAAACTTTTTTTCAAGTATTCAACACATTTTTATATTTAAAATTCAAACTTAAAATTATTAATTAAGTTTGTACAACTTTACATTAAGTGATACATGCAAGTACTTGATAACTAATTAATTATAATTAATTATAATTAAGACTAAGATGTTTCACAATAACTGAAAAATTGGGGTTTTCAATAACATCATGAAAACTAAGATTTGTACAACACATGCAAAGTTGTGTTTATAAGTAGTACTAGTTTTCATATTATAAAATTAATATTTGTTAAATAAATATATGAATGCAAGACAAGTTGGATAATAATGAAGTACTCATATATCTTCACTCACATACATATTTTTTTTATGGATAATTTACTTATATCCAAACTCAAATTCATTTAACAAGGAATTTTGATTTTTAAAGTGACCTTTTTTTTGTGACTATCTATTAAGTTGAAGGTAGGATTAATCCTGCGTGCCAGATAAACAACAAAAAGAATCTGCATCCATGGGTTTAGCACGACCGCTTATTAGGAAAAAGACATTCAAAATTCGTCATATATTGAGTTTGGAATTGTGGGCACACTTAGCTGTGTCTCTTCTACTGTACCTCAATTATTATAGTGGATCCAAATGAAAAAAAAACTTCTAATTTTTTTTTGATAGAAACCTTTCCAATTAAATTAAATACAATTATTTTTCCTACAGCAAAAAAATAATCTTCAGCAACAAAAAAAACGATTATTTTTCCTTTTTTCCGTTTCTCAACGCTCTAAAAAAAGCCCCCACAAACAGTTGAAGCATGTTTCAGTTCGGATCTTGCGTACTTTAATCGAATATTGAAAGATTTGGTCAAAAAAAAATCAAAATATTGAAAGATAAGCAATGTGCGCATGCAATGCAAGCCCCCTAGTCTATACTCTACAGGTACAAAAAGTTCCGACTTTTTTAGTATTTTTGTTTTTTTTTTCAAAACAAAATAACAATATAGGTGTTCAAATAAATTATTTATTTGTTATAGAATAGGCTGTTTTCGTCAAATAAGATACAAGAGACATGATCTTGTGTGACACATTTTATATCAATTATTTTTAAGATAATTGCGCCAAACAGCATGGCACCTACTGCATCCTACTTGAAGAAAACAATCCATGGCTGATAAATAATTTACTTCACTACCCATTTTTATATTTTGTTTCAGAGAATAACCCAAAATGGTAAAAACAAATCAAAAGTTCAAGACCTCTGCGTGCAGTGTAGTTTAACAAAAGCCATGCATGTACTTGCCATTGCCATAGGGAATCAAAAATTAATAAATTAATAAAAAATTACTACAATTAATTGAAAAAATATTCTTAATTCATTCATACACAACCATACAACATTAATAATTTATGTGGGGATATAATTGTGTGATCCTGTCAACAGGTGAATTTTGGCAATATATGCAGACTAGGATTTGAAGGATTTAATTTATTTTACCAACCATGATATGTTTTTACATTATCTAAGTGTGCAGGATTAATTCAAGTGTATTCGCATATATCTCACATATCTCCCGTACATGTCTATATATTAAATTAAAATATGCATGTGTAAAAAATAAATAAACTCAATCTTGTTTAACTAAATTATTAGTACTCACTTTTACGACCGATAATATTAGTACTCACTCAATCTAATTCGAGTTTAGTTATATGTTCAATGAGATATTTTGAGATTGATTAATTATTCTAAAACAACTATAACTAGTCACTCAGGAAGTAAAAAACTATAACTAGTCCAGTCCACATAAGTCTTAATTAACTCATTAGTCAAAGTATATATGTAGATTAATTTATTCTACTCTTAGAAAATCTATAATAAAAAAAAACAAAGGGAGATTTTGGTAAAAATTCTGGTAAGTATAAAATAATAAAAAAATAAATAAGCAAATGTAAAATGAGTCTTGCTCACTAACACAGTGGCTACAACTTAGGGGTGAGTAAGACTGTCCTCTAACTCAACCTAGTCTAACATTAATATATTACGATTATAGACCAAGTTGACCGAATCTTATCTCTAATTTATCGGATAAAATATAAATTTTAGCAAATAATCCTAAAATTAATTTAGGTCGAATAGGGATAAAAATAAACCCTTCCCAGTTCCCATACTCACGCCTAATCCAACCTACTCCATTATAAATAATATTGATAAAAGAGCCAAAATCTAAAAACTGAATTATGCCTACTTTTTTAGGTTTATTTTCCTGTTAGTTATATCTATTTAGTTATTGGGACCAGTGAAAATGTTGGTCGACAAATGAAATTGAAACTGTGGGCAACAGAAGGCTTCATATAGGCAAGAACCATAAACCAAAAATAATATAATATCACACAAAAACATGAAAAAATTGAAACATGAAGACAAGGACCAAATTTTACGATAGTTACCTTCGGCCAAATGATTAACGAAAGGAAACGGCGCACACAAATTCAACGAGAAAACATTATTATTTTGTGTCTTGAATTGAAACAAAAACAATTTTTTTAAAGGGAAATATATTTATTTAATTATTTTTAGATTTTTTTTTCAAACTATCTGTTAGTTTAAAATATTAAGAAAGTACGTATTAATTTTTTCATTAATACTCTCAATAAATAAATATAGTAATAAATATATAACTGTAACTGTGCAATGTAGTTAATCAAAGCATTATGTGTTGAATAAAAATATATTATCACGAAAATTAATATGATTAATTATTTGATTAAAATGTGTATATTACTTTAAACGATAAATACAATGAAATGAATGTAGTAGTTAGAGATAATTAAAAAAAATCTATTTTTTTTATAAGTTTTGGAGATGGTACGTGAAAGAAATATACCTTTAAAAAATAAAAAGAGAGAATATGTGGGAAGAGTAAAAGCATCACTTTCCAAATTCTGACTTACAGTTTATAATATAAAAAAAATTAAAAATAAATTACCACTCTTCTCGCATAAATTGATTGTAACTATCCGTATTTTCTAAACGAGGATTCCAAACTATCTCCAGTACTCTGTCTACAACCCGAAGAGACGTGCCAAAACATAATGGCAATAGTTGAGATAAGTATTAATCATATTATTTCCTGCAATTATTATTTGTAAGTAGTTAAATCAGTTGAATAATTGACTTAACCAAACGATAAATAATTATATGATTAAATCAATTCAATAATTAATTTATTGTGAATGTTACTTATCTGACAGAAAAACTGTGTTTATCATTTGTGTTTTGTTTCTACAGCGTATTTTGAAAAAGAAAAAAATGTTTGGTTTTAATACTCAAAATAAAAAACATAAGTAAATTATTTTACAAAAAGGAGACAGTTCAATTAAAAGAAAAAAGAAAATAATACTATTGATTGATATTCTATAAGTCATATACAACCATAACTTAATGAAAAAATGCAAACAGACTCTACACCTTAGAGGAAAATTACTGTAAAAAATCTTCTAACAATTTCATTCCCATGAAAATTCTTAATAAATTCCGGAACAAATATCATCAAATACAAAAAAAAAGAAAAAAGAATCTTTATATTAAGTAGTCACAGACTCACAG
Organism: Glycine latifolia; assembly: GCA_013407115.1. Taxonomy (NCBI): domain Eukaryota; kingdom Viridiplantae; phylum Streptophyta; class Magnoliopsida; order Fabales; family Fabaceae; genus Glycine; species Glycine latifolia. Next base: position 5,278,812 of record CM023956.1, read on the forward strand.
GTAGAAATTATATATGTACCGCAGTATCAGTAAAAAGAAAGGAAGAAATATATGTTAAAAATTTTCAATTTTGAAAAACTAAAAATAAGTACTATTATTACTCTATTTACTAAAAGGAAAACATATCTAGGTCAATTATCTATTTTCTCAAACAGCCATCAAACTATTGATTATTTTGACTTAGTTAGACAAGTTCTTTCATCAGTTCATGAATGACTCAACAAACTCCCCAACGCTTAACAACATGGTCCAGCACCTAAACATATAGACCTACAGTGCCTAGGATTCTAGGACTAGGATATCATTCGATAGTTGATACTAACAGGAGTGCCAACAACTCACAAGACATGTCATAACCATCATAATAATGAAAGCAAACTCAAAAAATCATATGAGAAGGAAAAATTGTTTAATTACCACCATGCGATAATGGAAGTGCGTGTTTGGTTTAACATTTCGAATCCTCTCGTCTACCGGTAAATTCTTTTCCAAATTGTGTCGATAACGTTGAAGCAACTAATAACATCCACCCAAACACACGATGAATAACTTTATTTTGGCCTAACACACTTTGGTGATATTAAAGCTACACGCTTAGTGCATCTTTGTGTGTAGGTGTTTCGATAGGAATTTGCATGATTCCAAGGCAAAAAACACAAAAGACTCAAGTTTGTTGCTTCTGAGTGTTTTATTTATTGGAAAGAGTAAAAATTGGTGACAATTTGAAAACAAACATACCCTTAGAGTGACGTAGAGAATGGAAGAGAGTGAATGGAGACATCATAAAAAGAAATTAATTAGAATAGAATAAATTAAAATATTATTTTATTGATTAAGTATTTAGAACAAAATTATAATTCTATTGTTTAGAAAAATAACAGAATAGAACGAGTTATATTTTTTTTATTTTATATTACCTATACTTTAAAAACACTTCATATTTTATTTGTTTTATATTCTTATGCATTATTTTATCATAATCTTAAAATTGAGTCGACAAATAAATTAAAGTAAAAAAATTTACTTAATACATAAAATCACGTGTCTTGTTTTTTTTATATTTTAAAGTATTTTTTTTAAAAATATAGCATAATACATTAGACTCTTTTTTAGCATACTTTGGTTGGTTATTATGATTCTTATAAAATATTCTATCCTCAAGGTAAAAGAAAGGGAGAAGAGGATGAGGCATAAGAGGAAAAAGTGAGACACAAAACAAGCAAAGTAATGTGGGCCGGAAGCAAAAAATATATATAAAATGTTTTTTTTTACGGCATATATAAAATAATTAAATATAATAAGGTTAAAAAAGTCAATGCATAATAAAATATTTGGCCTCATTACATTTCTCTCAGATTAGGGAAAAGAAAAATGATTTAAATAATGTAGTAGAAAGAATCTCATTCCGTTCTTTTTTTTTTTTTGAATGAGCTTCATCCTAATTTACAAAATTCAAATAATAGTAGTATCCCTAACCTTTCCATTCTACCTCCCTTCATTCCATCTTCCACTTTCAATCTAAACATGTCCGTTTATTTTATATCACAATTCAACCAAAAATTTATCTATCCAAACCATATATATATATATATATATATATATGTGTGTGTGAGTATATATTTAGAAAAATACTACCAACACAACTTTTTAATATATTTTGTGACCAACATACACTTTTTGTACATACTTTTATTTTATTATTAATTAACATTTATTAAAAATCACATACTTTTTTAGCATTATTTCTTATTTAAATAATTTCTCTCATAATCTTATAATTTTCACAATAAATCGTGTTAGAAGACATTATTAACTTTCATCTTTCAACAAATTTTGACTAATAATAGAAAATATATAATAAAGAGTATATTAAAAAATATATTATTGGAAGGAAAATTTTGTTGTCCATAAAAATTATGTTTAACTCCAATAATATTATCTCAAGTGAAAAATACTTGTGATATAGAAAGAAAAAAGAAGTATATTATATTATTAACATTCCTACTCATCTAACACGCCGTATAATTTGAATTAAGAAAGCCGTATTATTCTAGAGGTGTTAAAAATTGGAGATTTCAAAGCAGAAAAGGGATTGGACCATTCCCAACTAAGCATTGGTCCTAATGGCTAATAGAGAGACAAGTCTTTGATTATTGGTATACTAATAATTATTGGTAGCAGAATAGGTTATCAGGTTTCCTACAATAGAACAAACAACCACCCATATCATTCCACATCTATTGAATGTGTAACCTGTCTTTTAATACGATGCTCTAGAATTGTTTGGCTACGCACATAGCGTGCAATGTGAGGCACATTCTGTGATTCAAATGCTCACAAGTGTATACAAGTCCTTTCACTGAACAACATCTCAAGGATGCCCTACCAAGATTTATTTGCTAGTTGTTCAATTTGTAATCTACGGCATAACCAGCTAAAAGGGACCTTGTCTTAAATATACACACATATATAAGGACAAAATTAAATGACACGTGATATTTACTAAAATTGTATTTTTTTTCATGTTCAATATTGTAATTTTATATAAATTTATAATATGATGTTAAAACAAACAATTGAATTCTAGACATAGTTGTATTATATATTAAGAGAGAATTTTTTATCATTCATAATTATTATACATTCCTATCCGACTCAAATAAAATTGATTCATACGAAAAATAAATATGATCGTTTACAAAGAATAAATAAACAAAGGTTTAATGATTCTCTTAGTTTCTGTATTTATAAAAACTTTTTATTTTAATCCTTATACTTAAAAATATCTCTTTTTAATCTACACATAATTTTTTATTTTTTTTGTCTTCGCCATAGGAATTAAAATGATATGCGTAGGAATTAAAATGATTAAAAATAATGTTTTAGGAATAATAAAATGGGATGGTTTCAATTATGGAGATTAAAAGGAAAAGTTTGTGTAACTTGACCAATGAATTTACACCATAAATAAATAAACAGACCTTCAACTGTTAAATTATCAGCCATCCACCTAAAGATTATTTTGGTATTCCAAATATTTTAAATTGTTTTTTTAGTTTTTAAAGAGTGAACACGAGTAAATTTGGTTTAGATTTGTGAGATATTCAAATTCAAACCGAAAAATTATAATCAATTTGGATTGGGTCAAATTTTCAGTTTTGTTCGTTATGAACCTAAATCGAACTTACTCGACTACGTCGGGGTCGATTAAAATTGAGTCATTTGGATTTATTATTAAAATAGTGAAAATTGTCTTTTAAAATATAAAAAAAATGTAAATAATAATAAAAATGAACAAGAGAGGTGATTTTTCCCTGTCAAACTACTCGCAGGCCAATTATTATCATCCAAATTAAAACAAACAAAAAAGGCCATTAAAACAGCAGTAGTGTAGCCCACAAGTCTTCTAAGGATTTGGAAGGATTAATTTTGCGTGGCACAAATTTTCCTGAAAATATACTTAGTCCATGAAAAGAAAAACATATTTTCATGGATGAAAAGTTGGGCCTCTTGTGAGTTGTTGAGCCCCTAGAGTGGAATTTAGCAATTGGATCCGTTGCTAGTCCAGGAGACTCGTTTGGGGTAACTCTCCCATTCTCTTGACGACACATCAAGTTCAATGTTGGATTGTTTGATGGAAGAGAAATAACTGAGAAATAAGATAAAAATGGGCGAGAGAATTTAATATAGTTTTGAAAGACTTTTATACCTAATGTATGTAAAAAAAAAAGAGGAGCAAACACCAACATGTTGATCTAAAGAGGGCACAAACACAAAAGAGACATTAACATAACATAACGAATAGATAATTTTTTGTTGTGAGATTCACCTTATTCTACTTATTTTTCTCTTAAGTCACCTCAATTAAACCACTAAACACTAAACACAACTTTCTCTTTGTTCGTCCTTCCATGGTTTACAAATCATGTCCACCAAACATAATGTAAGCATATTATCAAGGTTCGATTTCTAAGTCTATATTAAAGAGTATCTACTAACTTTTTAAATAAATTTTCATACTTCAAAAATTAATCTATCATGTTTTAGACATTAACTCAATACTGTAAATAGTATATACTTGTTGGAATTAATAAGGTTTAAATCTACTCCTATAATAGAATACACAATACACAACTTAGAAAGTAAAATTATCATTTTCTTCGCTTTTTTAATTAAACATTTTTAATATCCTCTTTGCTCTCCCTTTTAAATGTATATTTCACGCCCTATTACGGTTACTAACAAAAAAATTCTCACAAACATCTCAAGTTATATCTTTTATCTTTATATGTGTACTCGATCTTTTCAATGGTCTATCTCTTTCGATATATTGTCTAGTTTTCCATATCAATATTGAATTCAATATTTTTTTAAAAGAAATTATAATAATTAAAAATAACTTTGTATTACAATTTAAATTATCTATAGTAAAACTTAAATATTATTTTCATATTTAAAGACATTTATTGTAAATTTTAATTACAATATAATTTATACATTCAAAAGTATTTATTTATTAGGAATTATATATATATATATATATATATATAATTTAATGAAATATTAATTCATGTGTGTGTAGATATATTAAATTATTGTCAAAAAAAGATTAAATTATTTAAAAATATTATTATAAATTTGGTATTTAAATAAATCCACTGGTTAGGCTAAAATTTTAAAAGGGTTATATTATACCTTAAAAATCATTTAAATAAATTTTTATTCTTGAAAATTAATTTTGAAATATTAAAATTTGAATGCTCTATTTAATTCTAAATATATTGAATACATTTTAGAAATTAAATTAAAATTTAATTTCTGAATAAATATTTTCAGGGAAAAGAAAATCACGAAAACACAAAAGGGGGTATATAATAAAAAGGAACAGTAAGCAGTAAAAGCCGAACTAAAGTACAAGGATATTGGGACATGCCCACATCGGCATAAGTAATGGGCTTCCCAAAAGTCCAAGAAGAACACTTAATATAAAATAAATATATTTTTCATCTATATAAATATTGAAATATTTCGAATTTATCTTTATAAAATTTGGAGTCTTTTTTTTCATCCGAAAAAATTTAAAATCTATTAATTTTTAGCCTGGATGTAAGTTCAGGTATCTAAATCTGGAGTGGGTAATTTTTGAGAGTAAAAAATCGATACAAAATACATGAAAAAAAATTCAAATATTAGTAAATTTTCCTTTCTTAATCTTCTTATTTTTCAACTTTCTTCATCTCCTTTAAATTTAAATAAAAAAATTCTTTTTCTTCTTAAAATATTTTGTTCAACTTCAATGACTAACACCACTTTTTGGATCTTGACATCTTCTTCTTCTTCTTCTTCTAATTCTCATGCCTTCCAAAATCTAACAATTTTACTCTCAAACTCAAGTTACAAATATCAATTTCAATGTTTTATCAAAACAAATGTCACTGACAAACTCAACAACTTGACTTCCAAATTCACCTCTCTCAGATTAGTTTGGTGGACATAGAAGATGATGAAAGTTGAGAAAAAATGATTTACAAATTTGTGATTTTTTTGTATTTTGTGGCGGTTTTTATCCTTCATAAATCACTTATTCTCACATTCAGTAACAATACCAAGAATAACATGTAGATTTAAATACATTTAGGCCAAAAAGTAGGATTTTAATTTTTTAGAAAAAAAATTCAAAATTTTATAAGAACGAATTTCAAATATTTTAATATTTATAATAACAAATTTTATATTTTAGCCAATAAATAAAATGGGAATGCACTTTTTTTATCGGTGATAAAAAGGCAATGAAGAGTCTTATTCCTCTATTTTATTTCCAGTTTCTGCTCTATGCTATTTTCTCTATTAATCCCCCTACTCTGAGAACATTTATAACTTTAGTTCCTTGTTTTTTTCCTTATAATTTTCTCACGTTGAGTTTTTTTTTTAATGGCTTTTTTCCATATCCCTCAAATCTTATTCTTTGTGTGGTATTTATAGGAGAAATTATTACATAATTCACACAGTATCTCCATCAATTTTCAACTGAACAATAATTCTTTTTTAAAATTAAATTTTTTAATCATATGTTACATAAACATTTATTGGAACTATATATATTATATGTTATATATACTTTCCGAACAATCTAATAATTTCTCAATTTATAGGCATCCTTTTGCGTAAAAAAACTAGTGCCTAGCAAGTTCTTGATGTAGTGAAGCGCAGGGTGGTTTTTGTTGGCCTGCCAAGAGATGTTGTTGATTATGGCAGTTCAGTAAAGAGACACCACTGTTGTTAGTGTAGCAGAAGCACAAGGATGGAAGACTTTTGAATTTTTTTATTGTAGGGTAAAATTAATACGAAAAAATATATTTTATTTTTATAGAATTAAATTAGTACGAAAAGTTGTATAAGAATAAAATTAATATTTTTAAAATTTTGCAGGAATCCTAATCATATTTTAACTTTTATTGTATTTTAATTTTGTTTTTATTTAATTATTTATTAGTATTTTGTGTCTATTTCTTAGTGAACGGGATTTGAGCTTCTGGCACAGAATGTGTTTGAAAATTAGAATCATAAAGAAAAAAAATGAAGGATGGACATTTATCCTTGGGGGAGAGTTTGTTAAATTCAAATGATTATAATATGAATTGATGGTTTCATCCTTTTAAAATAATTAAATAATTACCTCAATCTACTTTTTTATTTTTATAACAAAAATTCCAAGTCCTCAAAATAAAAAGCGTGAGAGTTTTGGAGAGTTTATAAAATTTCCATTCCATTCTCCTTGTCAAAAGACTCGCGTACCAACGAGAATTGACTTTAAAAAATAAATTAGTTTTCCACAAAGCATCAAATCATAGTTTGAATCTCACTATAAACAGCCCTCTTAAAATTCTCATCCAAATATACCTTTACATTCTTTACTTCAACAGAAAATGGGAATAGAGAAGTTGAGTAAATAGAAGAAAAAAAACAGAATATACCTTATTTTGCTCACTTGGCTGGTACAGAGAAATTAAGAAAGAAGGAAAAGAAAAAGAATACGAAACCCATATGAAAGTTTGCAATTCTAAAATTGAAAAAAACAACTCAAACACCCTTTCTAATTTTTATCTATATATTTTTCTCTCACTTGTCTAGTATAAGGTGGTTAACTTGATTCTTTTCATTTCATTAACGGTAGAAAAAAATATTATATTACTTATTCATTTTTTTCTTACTTTTCTATCCAACTAAACAAATAATTTTTTCTCTTCATCCAAATAACTTAAAAAGTATGCTTACTTTTTACATATGTTTTCTCCCACTTCTTTCTACTATTTTTCTTTTCCTTCTTCTTCTTCCCATGTTCAAACTTAGTGTTACTGAATAGGGAGAAAGTGTTGTGTAGATATCCTTTAGCCATTTCAACACCACCAAAACTTGTAACATTACTATTACATATTTTACTTTTAGCAATATTTTTTTTTTCTAATACTTAATAAAAATATTACTAAAATTCTTTGGTTACATTCAAAAAATGTTGTGACATTACGAATAAATATTACTAATATATTTTTATGAAAATTTATGAAATGTTGTATTTAGTTCATGTTGTCAAAGTCTAAAAATATCACAAATTTTTTTTAATATAGAGTGTACGCAATATTTGATAAATGTTACAAAAATATATTAATAATATTTATTCATGATTTTGTGACATTTTTTGAATTTTATCAAAAGTTTTTAGTAGCATTTTTATTAAATGTTAGATAAAATAATATTGTTAGCGCATGGAAGACTGTTGCTTCCTGCACTTCCCAATTTATTACCTGTATTTTTTTTTTTGAAAGATTTTTATCTTTTGGATTAATCATTTTGGATTGGCCATTCCGAAAGGTGATTAAGTAGTGCAGGAAGGAACTGGAAAGTGCTAGAAGCAATAGTAGTTGTTTTTGGGTCCAATGGACAACGATGCTATCTCTCAAGACCAACCCAACAGGAGCCCAATAACTTTTAAGAAACCCAAGTCCTTACCCAGAAATGGATGAATAAAACAAAACAAAACAAACCAAACAAACACAATCACATTACGACTTTTAATTTTAAAGACATGAACAAGACCAAGTTGATGATTGAGTTTGAATACAAGTTAGTGAAAGATTATTCGTATCACGCTCTCAATAATTTATGTTTTATGCATCAATGACGCTAATCTTAGTCTCCAAGCTGAAAAAGACGTTGCTTACTTATAAATGAACAAGGATTTTGGAAGAGATCATCATATCACAGAATATATACTTAAACACTGTAACCCGTAAAAGTGTGAACTAGACTCTCGACTCTTGAGAATGTTTGAGATCATATTTGCTTTTAAATAATTACTTAATATTTCGTTTTCATGATGTGTTATCATGTAATAACAGTGACGGAATAATATTGATCCACAACATGGAGTTTGAGGTTGAAATTTGAACCAACAACTACGAAACCGCGTTGATGTTGACTTGTACATAGAACCATTGTAAAAGTTTCACATTGATAAGCCCGTAAATTATTGCCACTTTCACATTAGAAAGAAAAATAAGTGTATCTTTTAATGTTTCCAGTTCTGTAGCACCCCTACACGTCTAATGATCAAAATTCAAAAGCTAGTTTGATGAATTCCAAGCAAGTCTACAGACCACGAAAAATATATAAAAAAAAGGATTTGTTTTACTAAGAAAATCATTTATTTTACAGCAAATGTTGGTTCGAGGAAATTGGATTCTCTCACTCTCTCTCTCTCTCAGGAAATTTACAAGTATAAATAAAACTAATAAAACTAACCTATAAATAAGTAAGCCGGATTATAGTTCACAAAACGATACATAATGAAATAAAATTAATAACAAATAAGTGTAGATTTTAACGTGTACTTGTAATTAAACTAATTTCCACGAATAATGAAAAATAAGCCGAGAAATACAAAAGCATATTTTGAATTAATAGTTAATATAAATTGTGTTGGTTAATTGTAAACTAATCTCTAATGACCATAAGTTACACATACAATGAAAGATATTACATCAGTTTAATTTATATCAATTATTACATCATTATTAATTTTATATATGTTTTTTTTGGGTAAGCAAAATATATTATATATAGGATGCACCAGAAGTGCAAAAATAACAAAAAGGACCTATTACATCAAGCTACCCACTTGTAAAACATGAAGTAGATGAGAGAGGTCAACCGAATGGTATCCCAAACATACACACCCAATCATGGAGCATACCCTGAGATTCCACCCCAACAAGAGGCCAGAAATCTATACCAACTATACATTACAGTCAGTGTGAATAAATTCTATGTATGCCATAAAAAAAGGTACGTTCTCTATCCCCCACACAATCCTCACCACCCCACACCTCCTTGACACCACATATTATATATATATATATATATATATATATATATATATATATATATATATTGTGATCTTAACTGATCAAGCCATTTGTGTTAAATTTTGGGTCAAGTCAAAATAAAAAAAGTAGTTAAATAATTCATATTTATATATATTTTAAAAGTATATATTATATTCATTTTGATGTATATGAAGGAGGTATCATATAATTTTAGATTAATATAAAATTGTATGTGTTGAGTGTAGATGAAATGATATTTTTGATTGGTGGATTTTGAAAAACAAAATAGTTTAACAAGTTCAATTCAAAGATGTTTTTGGAAGAAAATAAAGATTACTAAAAAAAGTAACAATTAATATTTGTCAATAAAAAATATTATTATTTTTTATAGTATTATTTATTTCTTAATTACGTAATATTATTTAATCACAAATAAGTATTCCAGCTTATATATCACCAACTCGACTATATAAATAAATTAATGAACTATGCCATTTTAAAAAATATATATTAATGAACTATGAACTAAAATCTTTATTAGTTCAATAATTGATGCACTTTTAATATTTCCATTCATTACAGTGGGGACTCTTGAAAGTCATGAAAAAATAAAGGAAATTTTTATGGCATGTAATAAAAATGGATATCAATGTGTTTGTTTAGAATTAAGTGGTTATTATTTCCATTGGAGTAGAAGTTGAAATTGGTCCTTGGCTTTAATTAAGAGTTAAGAGTAAAGACTATATGTAGAAAGTGTTACTTGTTTGGTATTATCACCTTAGATCTATTTAAATTGTTTTTTTTTGTCATTGATGAAAGATAAGGTTCTAAGTAAAATTTATTAATAGTACTTAATGGGAGTTATTAGAAATTTAGAATCACTTATATATAATAAATAAATTCTCAATTTAGATTGATTCTAAAATAATGCAATATGTCAAAGAAACTAACTGACTTACTAATCATAAATTACTGATCAATAAGTGTATCTAGCCAAAATAATTTATAACTCTTAAGTGATAAGTTTGGAAGATGCATAATAAGTCATCGTAGTCTAGTCTAGACAAAAATTGATAGGGATAATCCAATTATATTTTATACTTAATTTCATTTTTTTGTCTTAAAATATTATGGTTGTCCAGTTTTAATCCTTCAATTTTTAGTTATACTAATTTGGTTTTAGGATTTTTTTTCCTATGATAATTGGATCCCTCTGTCAATGTGGGTAAGAATTTTTTTTAACTAATTTTGTTAACGTGTTCCATCATAAATCAAAATTGTACAATTAACAAATAATAACAAATAACATGATACTGACATTGCTTATGTGGCAAGTAATATACTTGATGCAATGCAGGTATTGACGTGATACTAATATGCAGAACAAAACATGCATTTACGTGCACCAAACTTGGCAACGAGAACACTACACAAAGACAGCTCGTGCATCACAAGCTAAGTTAAAAACATGCCATGCATTGTTTCTTTCTTAATTTCCTTCTTCTTCATATTTTTTTTTATATAAAAAATAGAAACTCCAGTATTATATATTATATATTTGAATATCATATGTATTGTGTCTGACTAGTTCAACTTTTTTTACTTGATGTGGTAATGAGTGACAGAGATCTCTTTCATATGATTATTAGTTATAAAATATTTTTGCTCAGGTGAAACACATAGCTAGGACCTGGATTAAAACAAATTATTTCATTATTTTAATTAGAAGCCAGGGTACGATAGCATCTTACGGAATTACGGTACAAAGATGTTACATAAATATTCAATAATTAATTATGATTACAGAAAAAAAAAGTAAATAACTGACACGATCTAAGAGAAATAAGTTTAATGTTATTTATTTGACGAGTATGCTTTCACCTGAAATTTTTTATAAAAAGTTACTCGTACGACAAAAATAAAATTTTTATTTTTATTTTTATCTGAGGACAATTGAATGGCCGACACAAGTATCTTTGGAGTCTGAACAAATAAGACAGAGTCACTGTAGAGTTTACAATTTTTCTTTGTGTGAGTTTGATTGTGTAAAAGAAAATAAGAAAAACATTTAAATTAAAGTAGAGAAATGAAAGTATGAAATTCACTTTAATTTTTGGAATTTTTTTCTTTTTTTTTCTCTAACCAAAGAAAAGGTAAAAAAGTGTTGAGAAGATATAAAACACCAGAGATTCTCTGATCAAAGCCAATTCAACTGTGAAACTCGACTGCTCACAGAACCAAAAACGCTAACAACACATATTTATTTAATATATACTATATAATATTTATTATTAATTAAAATTATAAAATTTTAAAAGTCTGATTTGTTGTATTTAGAATGAGTGTGTTATAGAATATATATTAATTAACTTTCTTATCACAAAACAACATTTGATTCACATGCATCTACGATAAAAGAAGGTCTCTATTATTAGCAGCCAGCTAAAGCAACGAAAGTTGTTTTGTTATTTTGATGTGAAAAATAGTTTTATCCATATTTGGGTTGCTTTTTGTTAAGAGCTTTAGGCATTGTTAGGTCCATTGTGTAATAGTGCAATGAGAATGGTAGGCATAAAATGCCAAAAACGATGAGAGAGATGCAGTTGGTTGGTGTTCACGTGCTGGTTCCATCGAAGTCCAACATGGTTCACGTGATCTTCACGTGCTTCTCCCCTGGTGGACCCAGGACGCGACACGTGGAACCGAAACGTGGAAGGCGTGTGATGCGCGGAAACGTGTTTGTTCTGATTTCGGACAGATTCACTTCGACAAAACGCGTGACCATCACCCGCTCCAATGTAACACTACCAGCGCCCTATGTATTGTTTTCACGCGCATTGGGGGACATTATTAAATCAATATTCTTTTTTCATTAGAACATGCGTTAAATTATCAATATAGTCCCTAAAATTTATAAATTAATAAAAACTCAAATTAACTTCTTTTTTCTCTCTCTAAATTTATGTTATTTTTTTTATCACTTAAGTCAGAATAAAAGAAGTTCCTCTTAAGGACTAATATAAAACTCTAAAAATATTTAGGAACTTTTTTTCTTTTATTTTAAGGACTAAAATAATGACGACATATAAATTTAAGGAGCTAAATTGATTATTTATTCAAAATAAACAAGTAATTTTACTTTAAATTATGTGTTTTATTATTTTAAATGAATAACATAATTTTAATAAATTTTTCATTAATTTACTCGTATGTCATCAACAAAATATTATTATCTATATTAAAATTTACATGTATATTTTGATCTTTATTAATATACTTATTTTAGTTTTAATTTCTTTATAATTGTAGTTTTAATTTGTATTTCTTAATTTGTTAGAAAAACAAACAACTTATAAGTCTTAAGTTTGTACAGTGATATGTCACGTTGAAATAAAAAAATCGTTTAACATCAATTTATGCGAATATGACATATAAAAAAACTAACAACCTCAATTAGTTTCTTTTTTTTGTGTGTGTGTGAAAAAATGATAGAATAAATAAACACTTTCGATGTTACTAAATACGACGCAAATAATATATTAAAACTACCGGTAAAGACCTACAAAAAATTAACTCCTTTAATCTCCTACTAAATATGCCCCATTAAAAAAAATCCACTTTAACTATTATTAAACGAATTCGTACAAGTCTTGTTAAATAAGTTGAAATCTTTCTTTATCAAACAATGCATTACATTATCAGTGAAAATATTATATAAGGATCTTATTAAATAAATTTTAGATTTAATTCTTATCTTGATCTTTAATTTATTTTTTATGTTTAGTTTGGTCCCTTTATTTATTAAATAAAACCATATTTGTCTCACTTTTCTGGTTTTTTTCTTTTTTCCTCGGTTGATGATCTAGCAAATTTAAATTTAACATTTTCTGATACCCAAATATGTTCACATCAGTCTTAAAGATCTTGAGACTATATGTTCCTACAGGATATTTTTCTATTTTATTTCCTTATTTTTAAGATTTTCCTTTTTCCTTGTTGATGATCTAGCAGATTCTAATTAACAATTTTCTGATACCCAAGTGTGTTCACAGCAGTCGTATAGATCTTAAGACTATATGTTTCTAACAGGATATTTTTCTATTCTATTTCCTTATTTTCAAGACATATACTTATCAAGTTTTTTTCTTTCTAAACTTATATATACGCAAATGTTAATTAATATATGATTAGAAAAATTTATTTATAGTTGTTTGTTTTTGTTCAATACATTTTATGGTTTTTTGAAAGCGAATAAATATTTGAAATGAAAACACAAATATATTAACCGTTATTTTAAAATTAACTAAAATATAATTTTTTTAATTAATAATAATAAATATATTCTTAAATTTTCACTTTAATGATTTTTTATTAGTGAAATTTAATTTTCCACTTTAATTGTATAATTCGTCCAATATTATATTTTGTGGTATTTTTTTCGTGCAATACTATATTTCATGATATTTTTTATGTGCTTATTATATATAATGCATTCTTATATATTTATTTCCATTTTTATTTTTAAATTTATTTTCTTATTAATTTTTATTTAGAATATTTGATATTTATTTATTTTAATTATATAATACGGATATTTTTCATATATTTTATAATAATTAATTAGAATCGTAAAACTTCATATTAATATTAATCTATGCGTTACACGAGGTAAAATACTAGTTTGATGTACAAGTTGAAAAAGGAAAAGAGAAATAAAGCTAGTAACTTTGTATTAGAATCGTTTTTTTTTTTTTTTTGCCTTATGTTACACTCCAATTAGGTCCACCACGGTGTTGCACTAAAGCTCGAGGGCGATAAGTTCTTTATCTTTTGCAAAGTAATTAAGCCTCAAACCTCAAACAAACCAAAATGCGTTTGGTTCCTAGGAATCCTTTTTTGGATAACTTTCAACGTCATGATTCCACTAATTAATAATTAAGAGAGTTTGATTGTGTTTTCTTCCCTTTAACTTTCTTGCTGATTAGATAACCCTTGTCTTTGTACCGTACGATCGATAGTAACAAAGCATGTGAAGTAAACAGAAGGGTGCGTGAAGGATAATGATCCCTTCCACTCAAGTTAACTCCTAATACTTACGATTTCAGGCATAATATACCAACGAAAAATAATTTTTTCAACAAATTTTATCTCATGAAAAGTATAATTTTATGAGTTATATTTTTCTTACAATGTAAATTTTAGTATAAAAAACTCTTTTATCATATCATTTTTTTTCTCTCCCAACTTCACTTTCTCTTTGTCTCTCTCTCCCCCATACCTTTTTTTTATTAAAAAAAGAACTTGAATTTTGTTGTAGAAATATGACTTGTCATTTTACCTGTTCTTACATTTCTTTTATTAACTCTTTTTAGAGAAAAAGAACTTAGGCATAATTATTTAAAGGTAAAATATGTTTGGAATCATTGTAAATTTAAAAAGTATTAATTTTGTTATTATAATTATTTTGGTATTAATTTGGTGTATGTAAAAATAAATATATTTTGGTTGATCAGAGTGACAATTTCATTAAAGGGTAATCTAATATACTTTCATGTGTAATTTTATTATAAATGAATTAAAAAAATTATGACTGTTAAAAACCCTTAAAATAAATTAAACAAATTTTGACAACTAAAATTTTCCAAAATTTGTAATTTTCGTCACTTCCTAGAGAATTTTCTTACACTTTATAATCAGATAACTTTATATTTAGATAAGGAGAAAAGATAAAACAATAATATGTTATGGTATATGAGAGTGTGTCTCAAAAAAGATACAGAGAAAAAATATTTAAGTCTATTAATTATATTAGAGAATTGCCAATAGAATTATTATCGAGAATCAATAAAGATATATTTCGTTTTTTCAGGAACTAAATTAATACCAAACATTTATAAAGATGAAATTAATACTTTTCAAGTTTTATGGACCAAAACATTATTTAATTATGTGTTTTTAATATTTTTTCAATTAAAAATTGAGTTTTATTTTGGTCACCTATATACTGAATGTCGTTATTAATTAAAGGCTGACGTTGGATATTATAGCTCGGAGAAACGCTAATTTTAATTAGTCAGTAACAATATCAGCACCTAAGTAATTTGTTTTAATCTTTCTAAGACATTAAATAAGTTTGTCTTTCATTTAATATTGTTTAAAACTAATATGATGGTTAATAAAAATGTAGAAAAATATAATATTACTCAATATATATATATATATAAATTAATAATAGTGAAGAATATATAATTCCAAATCTTTCTTTAGTTTCTTAATGACTTTCGAATTTTTTATTATTAATAAGAACATTCCAATTACTAAATGAAGTAAAATATTGAATAATTTTTATGTTTTTAGATAGTCAAGGAAATTAATTTTTATTTAATATTTTTCTATGGAGATTAGAAAATTAGCGAAAAATATTGTAAGAAAAAGATAACATCACTAAAAAAAGGTTAGGTAAACAACATCCAATTACAAACTTATTAGCTGTGTCAATCAATTTATATATTATAAATTTAATCCACCATTCTAAAAATTTACCTAATCACCTATCGTTTCCATTTAATGATACTTATCATATAAATTTTACCATTAATTTATTTTCTATGAATGAATGTTAGTTGTTAGTATTATTAGTTTTTGTCTGAAAAAAATTTGGAGGCCAACCTTATATCTTCTAACACCAAATTAAATCAACGTTGCTTTTCCAAAAAAAAAAAAAAAAATCAACATTATCTTTCGATATCCCCTTTACTTTTGTTGCTTGTTAGATAGCCCTTGACATTGTGCCGTACAATAGTAATAGCATGCGAGGGATGCGTGAGGGACCATGATCCTTCCGCTCAAATTAATTTCAGATACGTACGAATTCATGAAAACTAACAGCGAAAAATAAATGTATATCTCAACAAATATATCACAGGAAAAAGTATAAAAATTTAAATGAGTTATATTTTTTATCAGTAAATTCAAATGAGTTATATTTTTCTTAAGATAAATTCTTACAATACTCTTTGTTATTTATTTGTTTTTCTTTTATCACTTTTCATCATATTAATCGTATTTTAAACTTCTCTCTATCTTTTTGTGTGTTTCTCTCATAGTCATAATTATAAAAAAAAATGTACAAAGTTATTGAACAAATATGATTTCTCATTTTATATCCTCTCATAATATTTCTTATTGGTTCTTTTATATGAAAAGTTAGGTAATGTTGTTTTGGATAACATAGAATATTGGTGTGAGTATCATAGCTAATGACTAATCTTTATTTAAGAATTTAATTAATTATTTTTAATATAATTTTTTCTCTATTATATTTTTTCATTCATAAAAAAGCAAATTTTATTTAAGAAATTTAAATCTAATATCACTTGAATATCAATAATATATTAGTTAGATAATATTCGTTAAATATTTTTAATATTGCTCTTTAATTAAAATTTGAATTTTATATATTTCGACCACATGCATGTACAACAAAGGTTGTCATTAAAACTTTACATTGATTGTCACGTGAAATGTTAGATAGTAATATCAAAAGTATGTAAAGAATTGCATTTTAAATTTATTTATTGTTTTATTTTCGACATGTGGAAAATATTAATTTTAAGTTAAATATATTTTCATTTTTTTAAAATGGGTGTAATGCTTGCTTTTGGTCTCCCAAATCTAAAAAAAAACTTTTTTGTTTCTTGTTTTGAGAAATATACCTATGTAGCTACAGAGACTATAATTTCGTTAAGTTAAATGTTGACATAGCTAAAGTTGACATGTCATCATCACTTGTTTTTTTTTTTTTTAAAGGAGTCATCACTTGTTACTCCCTCTATTCTTTTAAGCTAAACATTCTTTACAGCATTCAATTCTTTTATTTATTTTCCATTTATCATTTTTATTTTCATAAAAATTGATTTGTCTAGTTTTATTAAGACTTGGATCAATTATGTTATATTTCCTTACAAGATGCCTACCAAAAAACAAATTCCTTACAAGATTTTTTTTATTGATTCTCCTAATATTTGATAGAGTAATCATTAAATGAAAATTTATTTATTTCCTTAAAAATACATTTAATATTTTCCAATTAACAAGAGATTTAGAAGAACAATGTTACAACTTACAAGAAAACTTAATTATATATATATATATATATATATATAATAGTATAAAAAAGAAAACTTAATTTAAATTTTAAATTTACTTTGCATGTCAATCTCCCAACATTATACAAAGACAAAATCCAGTCGCAGATCTTTAGTAGAGCCGTCAAGTCATTTTCCCTGAATCTTATGACACACTAATTTTACTTTAGAAAAAGGTAAATAAAAGACAATTTTTTTGCAGAAGTTGGATATGCATTTTTGCCAGTATTTATTAACTCAGTGTTTTGGTGTTTTCATTTAGCAAAACGAAATAAACTCCTGCTATATGTTATTGGTAAGAGAGTGGTGCTAATTGACAACCAACCAACCAAACCAAACCAATTCAGCCACTCAGAGATTCATTACTGTGAGTCACATGTGAGTTATTGCGTGTCACTGTTCAGCACGAGTATCACGAATTTCATATAATGATCCCTTAAACTCGAAGGTTAACTTGTCCTTATCTTCTTACACATTAAGTAATACAAACACCACTGCTTTGTTTCCTTCCTTTGTTTTGCTTATTTATTACCACCTCTGTCCCCTGTAACAAACAAATATCCAATTTATCAAGATTAATAAAAACAATTAATTTAATTAATTTTAATTAATAATATCATAAATTTAAATTTTATTTAAAAAATGTCCATTGAATTAAATGATTTAAGTGGTAATTATATTTAATGATATTAATCATTTTTTAAGAAATAATTTTTGTAACAATGAGTATGACTTATTTCATCAGTAATTTTTATAATAAACAAAAATATAGAATGAAATTAATAATTAATACATTTAACGGTGATTATATATTTCTTATATTTAGGGAAAAAATGTTCGTTTATTTTATATATAGGAAGTTGTACACATTTGCTAATTTAAATTCATATTTTATACTTATATAGAAAAAAGTTAATTACTACTAGCAGTTTATTTTAAGAAAATTATTTTAATGTTTTGCAGGCTTGAGTACAAGATTAGTAGAGATGGATAGAAGCAAACAACCAAAAGCACTACCTCTCAACTTCCAACCAAGTAACCCTGGTAAAAATTTAACCATAGTTGGTTCATTCTCACTTTGCAGTTACAAGTTACAACAAAGAAAGAGAGAAGTAAGTTCGGAGTTAGAGAACGTAAGCGGCATTGTTCTTTCTTTGTTCATTGTTCATTCACACACACTTCTCTTTCTCTCTCTCTCAAACTCTCAAACCCTGAAACCTTTTTCTTTGTTGTTGTTCCGTTCTAACACCTCCACTTTGGTGGGACGAAGAACCTGAAAAAAAAAACTTTTTTTTTAATTATTTGGTGAAACTGAGACATAAACTTGTTTTTCCTCGGAGACACAGACATCCTTTGGATTACTTGAACATATGGTTTGCTAGTAATGTTCCTTGTTCGTGTTCAGCTGCTACCCTTGTGGCCCCTTTTTAGGTTTCGGTGATTTTCCGGAGACCCAGGTTGGAATTCGCGAGATCTGAGGGTTTTGTGGATTTGTGTGTTGCGAAAGTTGAGATTTTGCTGCGCTTTGGGGATGAAGATTGAGGTGGGGTTGGGAGGGGTGTGGAATGAGGAAGAGAAAGCGACGGTGGTGGAGGTTCTGGGTCGTGGGGCATTCGATTATTTGGTGGCGAATTCGGTTTCGAACGAGAATCTGTTAATGGCGTTCGGGTGTGGCGAGAATCTGCAGACCAAGCTAGCGGATCTCGTGGAGCGACCCAACTCGTCGAACTTCAGTTGGAACTACGCGATCTTCTGGCAAATTTCGCAGTCCAAGTATGGGGATTGGGTTTTGGGGTGGGGAGATGGGTGTTGTAGGGAGCCAAAAGAGGGAGAAGAGGGTGGTGGAGAAGTGCGAAGGGTTAGGGTTGTTTTTGATGATGATGATGATGAGAAGGTGCAGAGGATGAGGAAGAGGGTGTTGCAGAAGCTGCACATGACTTTTGGGGGTTCTGATGAGGACAATTATGCTTTTGGGTTGGACCGTGTGACCGACACAGAGATGTTCTTTCTTGCTTCCATGTACTTCTCTTTTCCCCGGGGGCTTGGGGGTCCAGGTAAGTGTTTTGCTTCTGGGAAGCATTTGTGGGTTTCGGATGTGTTGAAATCTAGTTTTGATTACTGTGTGAGGTCTTTCTTGGCCAAATCTGCTGGGATTCAGACTGTTGTTTTAGTGCCTACTGATTTTGGGGTGGTGGAGATGGGGTCTGTGAGGATGGTTGGTGAGAGTTTTGAGTTGTTGCAGGCTGTGAAATCTGTGTTTTCTGCACAGGCATCATCATTATTAGCCCCCCCCAGGGTTAAGCCAATTGCACCATTGGATTTGGTGAGTGAAAAGAGAGATGGGAATGAGAGTGCAAATGCTCTTTTTTCTGGTTTGGCTATTGGGGATAAGAATAAGAATAATAATAACAATAGTAGAGTAGAGGGAGTTGGAGTTCCGAAGATTTTTGGGCAGGATTTGAATTGTATGACTCAATTTAGGGAGAAACTTGCTGTGAGGAAAATGGAGGAGAGGCCGAGACCGTGGGGAGGTCATCCCCCCAATGTGAATAGTATTGGCTTTCCCAACGGTGTTCATGGTTCTAGTTGGGGGGCTGGTCAAGTTGTGAGGCAGCTTGGTCCTTCTGAAATGCTTGCTCCTAGGTTGGCCAGCTCTGGCACATTGACAAAGCTGGCCAATGGTGCGAGGCATGACTTTGTGCATAACAACTTTGAGCAGCAACGACCTGTACGGATGCAAATTGATTTCTCAGGAGCTACTTCGATGGCAGCTCCTGGGAGATCAATAATTGCCGAGTCTGAGATTTCTGATGTTGAGGCGACTTGCAAGGAGGAGAGAGTGAGTGTTGCCAATGACAGGAGGCCGAGGAAGCGGGGGAGGAAGCCGGCTAATGGAAGGGAGGAACCCCTCAATCATGTGGAGGCAGAGAGGCAAAGGCGGGAGAAGCTGAACCAGCGGTTCTACGCATTGCGAGCTGTTGTTCCGAATATCTCTAAGATGGACAAGGCGTCGCTGTTGGGAGATGCTATTGCTTACATCAATGAACTTCAAGCAAAAATCAAGACCATGGAGTCTGAGAGAGAGACGTTTGGAAGCACCTCTATGGATGGACCAGAATTGGAGGCCAATGCAAGAGTAGAAAATCATCAGAATGGAGCTCCTTATGTGGATGTTCAAGCTGCACAAGATGGGGTCATTGTAAAGGTGAGCTGTCCTATTGATGTTCACCCAGTTTCAAAAGTCATTCAAACCTTTAAAGAGGCAGAAATTGGTGTTGTTGAATCAAAAGTTACTGCTGCAAATGATTCTGTTTTCCATACATTTGTAGTTAGATCCCAAGGACCTGATCAGCTGACAAAGGATAAGTTGATTGCATTGTTTTCCAAAGAATCCAGCCCCATACAGACATTGTGATCTGGAGAATTGCAATTAACACAGTCCTTAGGCATGATACATATAGAAGAGCCAAATATCTGTTTCTTCTTCAGAAATTTTGTTATACTATAGAGAATCTAAAAGTAAAGTAGTGGGCATTAGAGACTTAGAATAATAACTTCTATTAACCCTCTAGGGTAGCCAATTTATGTTTGTCTATAATATACACAGTTTATCATAAGAAGTATTATTCCTGCTATGTCAATTATTTTGTTTAGTTTAACTATTCTATCATTTTACCTTGGTCATAGGCTCATAGCCTCAATAGAATTTCTGTCTTTTGTTTTTCTTTGCTTGTTTCTTGTATTCTACCTAAGTTTTGTGCCGCAAAATATTAGTTAATTGTCCACTGATTTTATCATTTTCTCATTTCTAGGGATATCCTTTCCCTTCTTTAGAATATTATGTTATAAGTAATAGGATAATTTCATATTTGTAATCCTTTCTTCTATAGGATACCTTCTTTGTTAATGTCAGAATACTTCTTTCCTATCTCAACAGTATCTTTTATGAGTTTAATTTTTATGGATTGCCTGCTTAAAGATTTTATATTGATGATCCATTAAAAATCAAATTAGGCATGGCTTTTAAGGTATTTATTACAAAAGTTAACTATCTTACTGTATATGACAGTCTATGGTTGGATGACAATCAGTGTACTCATCTTCAACTTCCTACTAGATATGCATGTTTCTTGTCAAAATGCATTGTAATGAAGAGTTTCCTTAAATAGGAATGTGAGTTTCTTATTTTTAATACACACACATGGGCAATTGAATGAATTTATTGAACTTGGTCTTTATTTTTTCTTTATGCTTGCATATAAGGGAACGGTTTGTGTTGTGCATTTCATTGACTGGCTTTTCAAGAAGTTAGAAAATGAATGGAAATAAAGGGGCCAACAAACTTTTGCCTAGTTAGATCCTTGGTTTCATTTTATCTGATCAACCACGGTACTTTGAATGGATTCTCATTCTAGGGTACTTCTTGTTGTGCATGAAAAGGAAGAAAAGGGGTACTGCCCTCAAATTGTAGTCAGTTCCTTTGTTATTTCCATTAAATACATATATAAGGTATCTCATGCAGAAGAAAAGATCCTGTGGTTGAAAAGTAAACGAAGCTGAAAAAGGAGGCTAAAGCCAAACATAGCTTAGGCAACAAACAAAATAAAATGAAAATACACGTCTCATTATGCAACAACATTAAATACATGTATAAGTACCACTGTGTAAAGTTCACATGAAATAATATAATATTTATTCTTTTCCATGGTCCTTCACTGTGTAGCATCGTGTGACTCGTGTCCTATTTTATATTTTGATTAATTGAATTATTATAAATTTGTTCACGTGCCCAAGTTCTTTTCATCCAATGAGTTTTGCGATGACAAGGATCATGTGGTGCATGTGTTTGCTTATGGAATAGAATGAAAGTTAGTACTTTGGAAAGGGAAAAATAAAAGCAAAGTGAAAGAAAACGATGAGGGAAAGAAAGAAAGCGTGGGTGACTATTGACTAGTTATATATATCTGACATAAGCTGTCGTTGATGCTGAGAGAAACCCCAACAAGGTCGTGTCAATTTTACATGAAATTCTTGCGTATAGTTGAATGATATAGATTGCCCACCAATATTTGTATTTTTTTTAATTCCATAGTTTATCATTTTTTTTTGGGTCAGTGACAATTATTACTAGGTAGAATTTGAACATGGAATAATGCTACCTTCAAAGTCTTATCCTGAATGCGACTTCTAAAAAATTGTAAAGCTATAATAATCATTGTAAAAATTATTAGTGCTCAACAACACAATTCATGTAAGGCCCAATAATAGTATTATAATGATATGATTCTTAATGCATGTTATCACACATTGAACATTTGAACTTGAATCAGGAAAGTTTTTTGTATGAATAATAATCTCCAACTTCGTGGCAAGAACGTTTTCGGAAGTGCGAGAGAGAAATAAAATTAAACGAAAATGTAAAGGGAGATGGCGAGACGAAATAATTGTATGGAAAGTCAAGCATGCGCAAAATTAATTTTTTTTGTGTAAATTGTTATTGTTAGTTTGAGATTCATAAATATGATAGAGTTTTTAAAGGTAGTATGGTAGTTATTTTTTATTTTTTATTTTCTCCATGGCAAACGGTTATTTCTAGAGATGGAGCAGTGGATTGTTAATTTTGCTTCGTCAAGAAAAGCAATTTTCCTACGATTTATAATTACAATTTTTAGGTGGTGTTATAGTTTAGGCTTTATTAAAGCATTTTTGGGACATTATAGGGGCAGAAGCCCAAAAAGAAAAAGAGGATTAGAAATTATTGGTCCCGGGAACAAGTCAATAATAAGGACATGCGCCCAAACGTGCTTTTCATGTACTGCAAAAACTGACAAAATGTGATCAATATTAGGTGACGAAAAAAGCACGACATAGAACAGAATATTTCAAGTTTTCAGCTTTTCCTGCCCAAATACCCTTTTATTTTCCTTTGGTGAAAATCCTCTATTCATATTGTAAGATCCTTATTCTATTCTATCGAGATGATCAAGACAAATAGTTTTGATATTCCATACAAACACATAAATAAATAAATAAAAGTTCAAGAAACTTGCCCTTAGGTGGTAGCGAAAGCCCATTACAAGGGTGAGATGCGGGGACTCGCTTGTCCGATGCAACACAAGGGTCAAGAATGAATAATACCATGTGGTGTGGTTGTCAAGCAAAACTGTAGATGTGACCTTTGTATCTTTTTGGGGGGTGTGTGTGTGGTTGAAGTGCATATCCACAATATGTTTAAATCCAAAATTGCAAATTGTGGGATCCATGAGCAAAAATCAAGCGCCAATATTCCAAATCGATATGATTGAAGGAATGGACATATTATTACCCATTAATGATGATAATTAAGCCTATTCATACATTTCACCTTTTAATTGTGTCTAATTATTTGGTTTAGGCATTTATTATTCTAAAATTTGACTCGTGTTCAGTCCTAATAGCCACTAATTGATATGGATGGCGTATGATGCCTCATCTTTAGTGGTAGATCCCAAATTAGGATCTTAGATCACTTTTTAATAAACCTCATAGTGCCAAATAGGATTTAAGATCTCTTTCATTTTGTTCTTTAGTGGTAGATCTCATTTTGATATATTAAAGAGAGAAAAAAAGGGAAAAAATTTATTCTTTTTTAAACAATGTGCAGATCTTAGGGGTTTTTCTACAAGAATTCATTCTCCATGTTGGAGATTTCTCTACCTTCTTTAGTGGGAGATCTAGTGAAGATCAGATCTTAAGCTCAAGATCCTTACTCAAGATCTTGCACTAAAGTTGCTCTAAAACCTGACGAATTCGAAAGAAATGTCATTAATTATTACTACAAATTACGGGTCACGTGGCATGGTAGTTAGGGTGGGTACATGCAAAATGTGTAGCTTTGGTTCCTTGGTAGATGCATTTCGGTCTTTAAGGTCAACCAAAGAGAATGATCTCTAAAGCTAGCCTCGATTTGATATTAATCTTGCATTCGAAACTTAGGCTAAATGTGTCACCAGTGTGAAATGTGAGGTTGTGAATCCGTCCTCTATGGCCAACTTGTAAGGCAGTGGAATACGATATGTTAGAGGCCGGTCCAGTCTTACTAGAGCAGACTACATATATTTTAATTTAGAGGGTTTTTTTTTTATAAAAATAATTGATTTAACACACACATTTTGGGGCTAAAATTAAAAATGTACATGTGTGCTTGCGTGTGCGTATTATATTGTTCCCATAACATGAAATTTTTAGATCCGTCACAGATTATGGCCATTTAGTGTTTTTAGTTGATTTAAATTTTCTCAGAGCCTTAAGAATCTGATGTAGTCACTGCCCATTTATATTCAAGCAAAATATAAGCGCGAGGAAGCTAAATTTGTTGCAGATATAAAAAGAGAGTTACAATTATTAGATTATAAAAAGGGAAAAAACCTGAAAAGTTAGTTGAACAATATTGTATAGCAATTATCAACATTTAATTTTGTTGGAGGCATAGATGGTCTTCATTCTGCCCGATGGTTTTCATGATGCTACCAACGAACGTTTATTTCCTTAATATAAAAGTTAAGCAGAAAAAACTTTGATAATAATTTGTTTTCGTTTCTCTGCTTAACTTCTATTGGGTATGTTTCATGGTTTCTTCGTTGCAAATGAACATCCTGATGAACTCTTCCTATTATTTCTTTGTCTATTTTTTGACCCTCTCCTAACTTTCAATCCCCAACTTTAGTTTTCTCTGAATAGATAGAGCTTCACTAACAACTCTAGATCAATAATAAGTTTTAAAATTTTATTCTACTAAAGAAGAATCAATGAGAAAATTAAGAATCCCCAACTTTATTTATTTATTTGTAATAATAAACAAGGAAAAGGATAACCCAAAATTCACTGGGTAAGCCGAGAGAGAACATTAGAGATGCATTGTGCACTCTCGTGATTCATTAAATAGAAAATTGTGTGTATTAACAAAACTGATTTCTACAGAGTAGCTGTGTCTCTTATATACTAACAGTAAATGAAGTAGTAGTTTGTTTTTTATTTATCACAGGTATCTTATTTGGAAACAACAGTGTTTGAGGCACTTTTCTTGGCAAAAGTTTAAACCTTGATCTGTCAAGTGGAATTAGACTACAAGTCCAAGACAGCCTTATTAAAGCAAAGGATCTCTTACTAAAATTCCATTGGGATAAAGTTTCTCTATAAATATTTATAGGAGAAGAAAAAAATAGAATAAATTAATCTATTTTCATAAATTAAAATTAATTCGTTCATAAGCTGCTATGCATAAGTTTAATGATTTTATACAGGCTCTTAAGCCATTTTTGTTTCTCCCTGGTTGAGCATAGTGAACGCATATTGCAAATGGATGCACATGTGACGGAATTAGGTGGGCTCAATGAGGCCCAAAATGTTCTCTAAAACGAAAAGAGTTAATATTACATCGTGCACTTCCACTATTGTGTCATTCACCTCCCATTGCATTCTAAATGCATTTTGGAATAGGCTTTCCAGAAGGCAATGGGAGATGGAGGTTGTAATAGCCAAGAGTTTAAGGTTTTTATTGAATGGGCTTAGAATTTTTACAATACATATTATTTTGTTTTTCTTTTAATTCCCTAAGATAAGATGATGTCAGAATGTTAATCTTGTTGACAACTATTTAGTGTAGGATTCTGTATTGCATAATGAACATGAAAAGGAATTCACCGGAAAAAAATGAACATGAAAAAAATACATGAGTAGTATTTTGTCTTCTCTTTAGCTTTTGATCCAATAGTAGTTCGTTAGTACACCAGCAATTACCTTTTAGCTTATTTCCTAACAAATTGTAACAAGGGTGTATGAATTTGGAGGGAAAAAAAATATAGATGACATACAACATTAACTATATTTGTATGTACCTTATTTTATATAATGATACACAGATTGAAAGAGTTCAGTGTTCTAAATTTGATTACATTAGCTGAGGTGTAAAAGTAACTTGAAAAATATATAAAACGGGAAAGATGGCATGATAAAGAATCAAATTTGACATCAACAATTACATAAAATATTGGTGATTGTTGATGCCAACTTAATTTCGTGATATATGATTTTAGACAAATTTATGCATAAACACTAGTATCACATACAATTTATTTAATAGATTGTGCACGTCAAGAATTTATCTTATGACTTAAACTATCAATTATATTATGTTTGAATATATATATATATATATATATATATATATATATATATATATATGGATGAAGTTATTTCAAGAATAACCTTAAAAGAATTATTATTTATTTTAATAATTTATGTTCTTGAAATTTAATGATTAAGATTAATTACTTATTATAATGATTAGATTTCAAGAAAATGAATAATGATGATGATGAATAACTTTTAAATAATTACTCTTAAATAAGTTGATCACTACATATAGCATCCTTCACATTACATGTCAAAAGATTTTTCATTTTCTATTTAATTGGTGGATTAGGATATGAAATTATTTATTACTTTTAAAGAAGTTTGGTATGGTGGTAATCAGGGGTATTTAGAATTAAATCAAATTGAACATAAAATAAAAAAACTGATAAAAAAAATTAAAAATTACATAAAAATCAATGTCATTCAACCTATTCAGTTTTTTTATTTTATTTTCTAAATCATGTAGGTCAGTTTGTGATTTGATATTAATTTGCCTCCACTCTCATCTACAACTACATGTGATGAGGAATAAGATCTTTTTGCTTGACTTGAAATAATTAATGCATGTATGCATTATAGGTGAACTAGTGAAGAGTCTTTAATCATCATCATTGGTTGCAACCAGCGGCACCAATTCCGTGCTCATAAATTATACTATCTATTTCTTCACACATGAAATAATTAAGTTTATCCACAGTTTCACATTTGTCAGGACACTGTCAGATTATCTTATTACTTGCCTCTTTGGTTTCGTTATATGTAGTCTTTATTTAATTTATTATCTTATTACTTTGATACTTTTGCTGGCATCTTCAAGGTGATCGAATCTGTCTCATGTGTGTTCATTTCAGGTTTAACATATTTGAACACTTCCTAAATAAAATTACTTTACATGAGATTGAAATTGCACTTAATTAATTATGCGTACAGTTTAATTAAGTGTAATTTCATAATTAATGTATATTCCAAATGGTTTAATAATTGGGTGAATCAACATATATATAATGCTCTATTTTTTTTATTAAATATCATTTTCTCTTTGCACAGCCATGGAGTCCCATGCTGCAAAAGTTGAGAAGCACAACCCATGCTCTGAAAATTGAAATGGTGAATCATGAAAGATTAAGCGGTGCCAATATTTTTTTTTTTAAAGAAAAGAAGTATGATGGTTGAGCCTTTATTTTATTCTTTTTTCTTATTTTAACGCATCTTTCTGCTGAGCGCAAGCGCATGACCAAAAATTCGTATAGTGAGAATCACCTTTTTGGCATCTTGGGCGTGCTTTCCCTAAAATGCTTAAAAGTTAAAACTACTATTACTATATGTAGCTAGTAGCTACAAGATCAAATGTTATTATTTATAGCATGATTGGAGTGAACGAGCTGAATCAAAATAAATTTTGAAATCAAGCTGAACTGAATGTGAAATAATATGTTGCTTTGGAAAAATTACGGTGATTTTTTAGGCTGCCATTACGATTTTAAAGGTATATTGTGTATGGTGGACAAATAAGTTATTTTGTATATGGTGCAAAAAAAATATTAGTCTTTAGATTGATCGTACTTCATAGTATTATAATGGACTTGGTTGGGTTGCCCAGCATTGACAAGGTTGTAGGTGACGCCGCGAGCGCAGAAAGAAAATTTACTTTCCCACATTAACCTGCACCATCTCAACGTGTTATAAGTCATAGATATGCTTTTCAGTTGGCTTCCTGGTGTCCATATTGGTTTTCCCTTGGTCTGCCGTTGGCTTCGAGTAACCGTGAAACAATTTCATTTAAAATCCACTTTTATTTTTATGCTTCTTATTTTTTTTTCTTTTTCTGCTTCTTTCCTACCTAGTTCAATTCTTATATAATGGTATAAAACTATAACATCGTACAATAGTTCAAAATCACATGTTACAAATGAAAGGGTGCATATTCTCAATCATAACTAAATCTTGTTATTTCGTTTTCTAGGTAGAATAACAACCCAAGGTTGATATGAGGAGAAAATGAAGCAAATGAGTATTACAAAAAGTTTATCATGAGTTTTTTGCTTAGACAACAAGGAAGTGACTCGCTTAAAAAAAATCATCATGGTATTAATTATGACGAAATAACATTTCACTTTAATAAGTTTTGCATATAATACAAGTTTTCTCCTAGGATTCACAAAAGTCTAAAGATGTTATACCCCATACTTCACATGCCATGACTGAAGCAATATCTCCCTTTTCTGTACCACATATATCATCTGACTTGCATAATAGAAGTGATTTGGTATTTAGATTTGTTAATTTAAATTAAAATTTGATCTTTAACTTAGATACGAAGTCAAATGTATCACTTTATCTATATCTAAACAAATGAGTTGATTAAGTGGAAAAGGATTAAAACTGACCCAGTTAGAAAGAACTAGTTGAATGTAATTTAAAAAAAAAAACTAATTGTTCAAAACATTCACATTCTCTCTTTACATTAATAAAAAGGACAAGAAAATAATCCATTTGGAAGCGAATGTGGCCAACGCCAATTACTGCAGTGAGATTAAGAATTGGGTGTGGAAATGGAAATGGTTTATTGTAAGCTATATTTTAGCACGTCGTCTTCATTTAAAGTTTTGCCGAGAAAAATTATAATTTTTTTAAATAAACAAATTCACACACCCGTTCACAAAGTTCTCCCCTACTCATTATCAACACTTTTCAGGAGTACAAGACAAAATGTCAACAAACCAAGCATTAAAGCAAACTCGTGTAAATATTATAATTAGTCTTGCCAATTTCTCAAATTTTCTCCCTTATACCCGGTAAAATCTTAGTTTCCTACAGCAATTAAATTAACAAAACCCGTAAAATGGAAGTAAAATTTATCAAATTGAGCTTGTGTCTGCATTTTAATCTTAGAACGAGTGTATTTTACATGAATTTGAGAAGCTGTAAAAATAACAAATTTACAATAGGTTCAAAATTTGTTGCCTTGGTTATACTCAACAAAAATTAAGAAATCACAAGAGATATATAGCTTTCCTTTGACGTGGAATCTGATGCAAAAATGTGAGAAGGGAATGCTTTATCAAACATGCTAGGGATATCATATAATCTTATCTCAAGTATGTAGTATTCAATTATCAATTTTGTGTATATGAATAAATAGTAGTTGATAAAAGTCATTCCTTAAACAAATCAATCTTCAGTTCTTTCCCAAAAAATACCTAAACTTTTGGATGAACTTGAAATATCTCCAACTTAAAGTGAATAGCTAATCTTTCAGAGTTACCGAGATTCTTTTAAAGAGCTAATCTACAAATATATATCAATTTAATATTATCATTCATAACAATGACTGAAAACATAATCAAATTCCGATATGTTATTACTCCAGCCACCCTGACTTCCAAGTTAAAGTTCATTTGACTCCAATAATTAATTATTGATATGCAATATCAACTTCTTCAAAATCTAACAAGCAAAAAGAAGATTAGAAATATTGCTCAAGAATGCTACTTTAAAATCGTTTGAAACAAATTTAAATAATTAACGTGTTAAGTACTAATATTCTGTATTTTTTTATACTGAAATTGCATTCTCTTATAAATACTCCTCAACATTAAACTTTGAGAGCGCTTCTTCCTCAATAACATACCAAGAATTACAGAAAATTTATGCGTTTTCTTTTTTTGCTTACACAGCAAGGAAGTGAAACTTCACTATATAAAAAAAATGATGACATTAATTATGACGAAGGAACATTTCACTTTATGCAGAATGCAATTTTTCTCCTAGGATTCACAAGGGTCTTAAGATATATTCCTATGTTGCATTTTCCACATGCCCCCGTTGACGCGATGTCTTCCTTTTCTGCACCGCATCATCAGCCTTACATTAATATGCAAATCTTCGAAACATTCACATCGGTACGTCTTTTAAGAACAAGAAGATAATCCAATTGGAAACAATAGTGGCCCACGGCAATTACTGCGGCCAGTTAAGAATTGAATGTTGAAATGGACTAGTTTATTTTAAAATGGAGTATTTAGCACATATTAAGACGTTTTCTTTTTAAGTTTGATAGGAAAAAATTTACTAGTTTTAATTATCTAAACTAAACAAATCTAGTATCTACTCACACGTTCAGAAAAAGTTCTTCATTCTTACTAACAGGACTTTTCAGAAGTACAAGCCAAAGTTTCACCAAACCAAGCATTAAAGCAAAGTTGTGTAATTACCATAATTAGTCTTGCATGCCAATTTCTGAACTTTTCTTCCTTACACGGTTAAATTCATAATTTCCTATACACTACAACAGCTAAATTAACAGAAACCGTAAAAGGAAGTAAAAAATACCAAATGTGACTGTTTGTGCTGCCTTTTGAATCTTGGAATGTGCCTACTTTACATGAACATGAGAAGCTGCAAGAAAAATAATAATAATTTCCCAAATTATGATAAAAATTTGTTGCTTTTCACCAAAATAAAAAATGTACGTAAACAATAACTTTGACGTACAAACATATGTGAGAATGTAGGATGGAAATGTTTTAAATAAATTTAAGTACTTCAAAAGATCAACATTTAATTCTTGATGGACTAAAAAATAGTCAATTTTTTACTTTATCTTTAACCATAAGTTAAAAGATTATGATCTATTTAATGAATTAATCTTTCTTAATAAATACTAATTTTTTTGTACAATGTAAATTAAATCTCTAACAACACAGTACCAGTGTTCAAAAGACAAAAAAACTATTTATCAAACAAAGTGATCTTCACAAGAAGTACCAAGTTAATCCCAAAAAAATAATCACCAAATGGGAACACTCTCTAAACACCTCACAGTTCATTATATAATTCCCTGCCACCTTCCCAGAACTCTTGTCCCATTCCCATTTTTCCCTCCCTCAGTGCACTCACTCCCTCCAAAATGGAAGAGAAACTAAAGTACCCCTTTCTCTCTTCCTTGTTAACTCTCTTCCTCTGCATCTCCGCCACTTCCACTCACCCACATAACTCCCAAACCCAAACCCTCCTCCTCCGTACCCTCCCTGACTCACCCACACTCTCATGGCCCGAATCCGCCGCCTCAGAACCCGACCCGGAACTCACCACATCCCTCTCCCTCCACCACATAGACGCACTCTCCTTCAACAAAACCCCTTCCCAACTCTTCCACCTGAGACTCCAACGCGACGCCGCAAGGGTCAAAACCCTCACCCACTTAGCCGCAGCTACAAACCAAACCCGACCCGCCAATTCCGGGTCGGGTTTCAGCAGTTCCGTGGTCTCGGGTCTCTCCCAAGGCAGCGGCGAGTACTTCACGCGCCTGGGCGTGGGAACTCCTCCGAAGTACCTCTACATGGTCCTCGACACCGGAAGCGACATCGTCTGGCTCCAATGCAAGCCCTGCACCAAATGCTACTCCCAAACCGACCAAATCTTCGACCCATCAAAATCCAAATCCTTCGCCAGAATCCCCTGTTCCTCCCCTCTCTGCCATCGCCTCGACTCCCCCGGCTGCAGCCAAAAAAACAACCTTTGCCAGTACCAGGTTTCTTACGGTGACGGCTCCTTCACATTCGGAGATTTCTCAACAGAAACTCTCACGTTCCGACGGGCGGCAGTCCCTCGCGTGGCCCTCGGCTGCGGCCACGACAACGAGGGACTCTTCGTGGGCGCCGCAGGTTTGTTGGGCCTCGGTCGCGGCGGCTTGTCTTTTCCTACCCAGACTGGAACCCGGTTCAATAACAAATTCTCTTATTGCCTAACCGACCGAACCGCTTCTGCTAAACCGTCTTCCGTTGTGTTCGGTGACTCCGCTGTTTCTCGAACCGCCCGGTTCACTCCTTTAGTTAAAAACCCTAAGCTTGATACCTTTTACTATGTTGAGCTTCTTGGGATCAGCGTTGGCGGCGCGCCGGTTCGGGGAATTTCGGCTTCGTTCTTTCGGCTCGACTCGACCGGGAACGGTGGGGTGATTATTGACTCGGGGACTTCCGTCACGCGTCTCACGCGCCCTGCTTACGTGTCATTAAGAGACGCTTTTCGGGTCGGGGCTTCGCATTTGAAGCGCGCCCCTCAGTTCTCGCTTTTTGACACGTGCTATGATCTTTCGGGACTGTCGGAGGTTAAGGTTCCGACCGTGGTGCTGCATTTTCGGGGGGCTGACGTGTCGTTGCCGGCGGCGAATTATCTCATTCCGGTGGATAATAGCGGGAGCTTTTGCTTTGCGTTCGCCGGAACGATGAGTGGGTTGTCTATTATCGGGAACATTCAGCAGCAAGGGTTTCGGGTCGTGTTTGACTTAGCGGGTTCTCGGGTCGGGTTTGCCCCAAGAGGGTGCGCGTAATTGAAAGTTTGAAACATATCTTTTTTCCTTTCCCCTTATTTTTAATTATTCCTTTTTTTATAATTTATTTATGTATCTTTCTCTTGATGTTTTTATCGTATTATCTAATGAAATGCTACTTACAAGTAAAGTGGTACAGTAAGGGGTAGTTAGCTTGTTAAAATGTTACAAATTACTATGCACTGATGTTATTTTTATATATGTACTCTAAAATTGCTATTTAAAATGGAGGGATTAATAAGAAAACATTGTTGTTTGAGTAAATATCAATCTATGAATTATAAATTAAGCTTTATATTTTTGTTTTGTTTTTTGTTTTTGTTTTTGTTATGCTTAAGCAATGCGTCCATTCATGATTCACCTGAATGAGTATATATGCTTTGTGTGCTCCAGTGTGTTGTACATACCATTGTGAATAAATGGGAACCAATTGCTCTGAGCAAATTTGTTTATTTTAAATTTTTTTAGAAAAATATTACTCAATAAGTAACATAAAGTTAACAATTAATAATGTTATGATCTGAATTTGATTGATTGTGTTAAAAGATTTTACACTGATTATGTTTTAATCAAATTCTTATGAAAAGAGTTTGATTCTCAAAGTATAAAACGTTAAATTATGTCACCATCTAACTAATGTAGAAGGGGTCTGAGATGGCATTAGGATCTGATATCTTATTAATGTAGTGGGGGAGAAGTGTCAAAAATAATTGATAGAATATTTAAGAAACGAATGATGTCAATGTCCAGATGGACGCGTGGATCGCCAATCACGGAGGTTATTTTTGATAATTTTTTCCGGAATGAATTCTATATTTTGAGAAGGAAAATGTTAGAGCATGTTAGATTCATCTTTCTTAAATTTAGGATTTATTACACTCGTATCTTCGTCACCAACCAAATCACCACCAACCACATGTGACCCAAACCACCAACGCACCATTGGCACGCCGTGTAATCATCACTATTGGCGCAGACAACATCTACGTTGCCACCCACTGCTTCAAGTGCAACCTTCAATGTTAACTCATAACCTAAGAAGATGAAGGTGACTTGGGATTAGCGAAGATTTGAACCAAACATTTTCCTTTGAAGAGACAAGGAGGTGTCTTGTGTGGTTACAATGTGGCGGTGGGTGTGGGTGTGGAAGTGGCGGCAACAACAACTATATGTTTTGAGATGGATATGAAATTTTATTTATATTTTGATAAATTTGATCTCAAATTCTCTTATTTTTACTGATTTTGTAATGGTTTTGATTATAATCATTTATAAGATAGTGATTTTGTTTTGTTTTGATGAGGTTCTATTGAATCTTGTTTTATGTTCCTATCCTAGAGAGAAACTGCTAAGGATTGTTAGTGTTGAAAGTTATGTTTTTTATGCTTGTTTAGTAGTGTTCTTGAAAGATCTTTCTATTTTGTTTTCTGTTTGAAATTTTTGAAGTGTTCCTTTGTTCTTGTAACTGTTGTTGAAAGCAAATGTCTAAGAAGAAGGTAAGGGTATTTTGGAATAAAAATATCAGTAAATCACACATGCATAACACATGATGTTTTAAAATTAACAAAACTGACGGTCATGAGATGCCTGTGTAATGACATTGAAAACTTAAGGGTATAATGAATTGAAAACTCACGGATGCCTGATTAAGAATCTGAACTATGAATGAGTGGGTGTAATAAGTCTTAAATTCAAGAAACACAAGTCTAATTTGTTCAAAATGTTAAATAGGCACTCTTTATACTAATATACATTTACACATTTAAAAGTTAAAAAAATAATGAAGAAGGTAAATGTAATAAATATTTGATATGATAAGAAAAAAATAGACATATCAACCAGGTCAATGAAATGTTTAAAATATTTGGATGTGCAATTATCAATAATGTCATTTGGATGCTTTAGTCGTTTCCAAAATGCTCACGTCTCTTGTTCAAACCAGAAACATATAGTCATAGAGACATTGTAGTGTCCCTCGCATGTATATGGGCTAAAGGAAGAACTCCACAGTCTCTTACTTTTTGGCTCCCTCTGTCAATGAATACGAGTTTTATATTAATTAATTTAATTTGAAGATTTTTTATATATAATTTTTAACTAAAAAGTAATTATTTCCATATAAATAATCTCAATCAAACATGGAAAAGTTATGTTAAAACATGCCCATATGATTGACCATTGACCTCTAGTAACAAAATGCGAGCTCCAATCAGCAAATGCATAGCATAGCAGACTAACAGGCACAGACAAATAGATAATTTAATTAAGTTGTCAAATGGTTAGTAGGAGATAGCTCAGGAAAGAGCAAATCGATTCTCTTTTCCATGTCTTTGGATTCTATTTCTAGCTGTGGAGAAAGCACCAAGACACTGCAGGAGTGTCTATAGATACCTTTTCTAAAATCACAACAACGAACACTGACCAATATCCAGTGACTGGCTAGTGAGTTTTCTTCTTTCCTTTTCTCTTTTTTTCAATTTTTATACAAATTCGTACTAATGTCTGTCTTCCCTTAGCAACAAGCTTGGAATTTTACATGGTTTCATCTTTTCTAGTTTCTTAAAAAAAATACAATATAGAAATAAAAAATAGAAATAGAAATCATTCTTATTATATGAAAAAGCACTAAAGCAAGGGTTTTAAAAACGCGTCAAACTTGGGAACAATTTTGTTTCCTATTGCTTCTGAATGAAATCACAACTTTCATTTTTAAAAAAAACGCGTCAAACTTTTGGTGAATTGAACGTACGGGAACATCCGTGATTGGTCTTACTACATACTCTACACTAGTACTAGAAAAACCCAAACAATGTACTATAATAGAACTAGAGTTATTGAAAATTCATTTTTAAATATTTCATAATAGGACTTGAGTTTAAACACACACCAACATAGTGCTTGTTTGGGCTGGCGTCGTCAATCCACATTTAATAACTTTTTTGAGTAAAAAAGGATTAAAGGACGAAGAAGCTAATTATAGCTTCTTTTTTTATCCAAGTCTGGGAGATAAAAATGTGTTACTAAACACGTTAATAATTTTATTGAATGATTGGACGCATAGGAGATAAGGATGAACATTCGTCCAAAATTCTTAATTTTGAATGTTTGGTGAAGAAA
Source organism: Glycine latifolia (assembly GCA_013407115.1). Taxonomy (NCBI): domain Eukaryota; kingdom Viridiplantae; phylum Streptophyta; class Magnoliopsida; order Fabales; family Fabaceae; genus Glycine; species Glycine latifolia. The sequence goes on from CM023956.1 coordinate 5,314,964, forward strand.
TGTCCCCGCAATTTCATCATGCATGTGAATATAGACTTCATACTTCAATTATGGAGCATGTAAGACAAAAAGTCTTGGATTCTCAATAAAATGTACATGCTCTGTATTGAAGAACAATGGGCCAGGACCTGCATTCTCTCTTTTTTGTCCAAAAAGTATTGTTATTCTTCCTAATTTAATTCTTTTGACTCTATGCGCAAGAGAACAAAACAATTAAGAAATATTGTAATGTAATTCAAAACAAATCCCTAGATTGCCGCATACTTATTGCTAAATAGCCTCAAAATTATATTGTGCAAGAAACTTCTATTTGTACTATATCACCTTGCAAGAAATGAGGATTTTATTAAATTATATACAATATTAGTTGCAATAAAATATATACAATTTTAGTAGAGCTGGTCAGAGTACAATTTTAGTGGTAAAATAACATGTAGTAACAGTTTACAACAAAAGAGAAATATTAGTTGCACATTAATTTGGTACGATATTATTATATAAAGTAAATAAATGACATAATAATTTAAGAAAGAGAAATATAATATTATAATAAAGGTTAAATTTTATATAAATAACAATAGACGTAAAATTGATAAATAAATAATCAACCAAGATAAAGAAAAAAAGGGTGCAAGATAAGTAAGCGACAGAACCTGCAAGATTGACTTGTCAGGTTAGCTAGGGTCAGAAGGAAGCAAGTGTCACTAAAAAAAATATACTATTGAGTTAATTAATGACAAAAGCAAATTCATTCTAGAAGTAGAACCTATGGGAGTTGAAGTATTCACGGATGATGATGCTGAAGTAGTAAATCCAAGTGAAAGATTATTCTAATTTTGATTTATCTATAATAATTTGATGGATAAATAATTATTTTTATTTTTAAATATGTAAAGTGTTTGTAAATTTATTTTTGGAAAATGAAAATTTAAATTTTAGTTTCTAAAAATAAAAAAATATGACTAATTCATTCATTCATTAATTTTCGTTCATTATCATTAATGAAAGAACCTACAATAGACAAATAATCAAAATATCATGAAAATGATTGTGTCAACATGACTATTAAATAGATTAGATTAAAATATAAGTGAATTTTCATTAGACTAAAATGTCAATAAAATTTCACTTTAATGACTTACTTATATTTTGTCAAATGGAAATTTAATGACATTTTGGTCCAGTTTATTCAGCAATCATGTTGACAATTATTTTTGTGACTTTTTCATTCTTGTGTTAGGTATGCTCTTTGATTAACGATAACGAATACAAGAATTTGTTTTTTTTTTTTTTTACTTTTGGATACTAAAATTTGAATTTTCATATTTCGAACACAAATTTATTAGCGCTTTACACATTCAAGAACGAAAATAACTATTTATCCTAATTTGATTTTTTGATTTTGTTTTATTTAGTCATTTCTAGTTAAGAAATTAGCTTCAATGTAGAGCTACTAAGCTTCAGATATTCTTACTACAATTTCCTATTAATTTCAGTCGTCCAACAAACGAACAACCAAATTATGTCAATCTAACTCTAACCTCTCTTTTTCTTCCAAGAATTCAACACTTGAGGATCTAAATTCTGTTGATGTAACATTCTCAAATTGACTAGAGAGGAAAAAAACATGGAAATGGTAGCCCGTTTTATAAATAGAAATGGAATCAAATTCGTTAGAGGAACCTTCAGTTCTTTAACGTATCTAGGATGAAGCGTCTATTGGTTGGAGATGTACTGCTCTATTGATCTTGTTGGGCTTGGGCTTGTTTCCACTGTTTACATGGCTTGAGCTTTTGACCTTAGGGTCTTTTAATCCATTCCACTTCCAACCCAAAACAATAAGGGTGTTGCTTCCTGCACTCTCATTATTGTTTTCTGCTGCAGTTTTTTTGCATTCCGGAAAGCCCAATTCGAAATGCAAATTGAAAGGGTTGGATGTTACCAGTGGACGGCTGAATTAGGATACACCAGTTTTACTTTTACAATACAGGAGAGAGATAAGAAGACAAGAGAAATAAGTGTGCGATGAGATAGTAGAGTAAGATAAAGCAAAAAAAAATCATACATAAAAATGTTGTAAGAAATTATACGAAATAAAATAACTCTTTCATTTATAACAACAATTGGAATTATTTTTTAGCAATGCTATATTTTACTAAAAAATCATATACAAAACATACGAATAAATTTTTAACCAATAAATATGCGCGTAATCATTCATAGGAGAGAGAAAATAAGTATAATTGTCCAATAAAATAACCACAATTAACCTTTCGTAACTTTCACAACACAAAAGCTTCGTACTATTTATCAAATTTTCCTTATTTTTGTCAAAAAAGTGCATCTGAATTCATTTTACTTTACATCCGCCTTTTATAGCTATGAAAATGGCATCCCTTGTTAAAAAGCTCACTCGCTCTGGTCAATGTATTAGCATACATGAATTGTTATCGAGAAATTAGTTGTGTTGGATTTTGTGGTACATATATTTTGTTTAAGTAATTGATCTCACTTGCTGTAGACAAGCACACGTGAATTAGCTAAAAACAAACGTCTAGGGTTAAACTTGATTATGGGGGGTTTTGAGATGTATATAATTTGTAGATGAGTCACAAATTTGGCAAAAGAATCCAAATAATACATTTTTAATATAAATTTATCAATTTAAGGCTGTTTGAAAACATATTACAACTTTGGGGCAGTTGGTCACGCCCAATTTGGGCAGCGGTGGTCACACCCAAATTGGGCTGGAGTGGTCACACCCAAATTGGGCTGGAGTGGTCACGCCCAATCTGGGCGTGTTCCATCCCAGGGTGACACGTGGCAATTCAGGTACAGCGCAGTATTTTCGTAAACTTCGGAAGACTATAACTTTTGACTGGGATATCTGATTGAGGCGCATAATATGTCAAAACGATCGTTGTTTCGAGGAGAAGCCGCTAGCAAGTTCCAAAAGGAACTTGGTCAAAAAATTTTCCCAAAAAAGGCCTCTAAGTGCTTCAAAATTGCGATTTTGTCTTCCAACCTCCAAAAAATTTCCCGTTTTCTAATTTTTTCTTTATTCAACTAGTGAATTGCATGGTATCTTTATTCAACTAGTGAATTGCATGGTATTTTCTGTTTTTTTGTTTACTTCAATTAATTTCGAGCGTTTTGACATATCATACGACTCCATCGGATATTTCCGTCAAAAGTTCGACCATTTGAAACATATATTGCTTGTTTTTTTTATTTCTGTCAATTTTATTCAATTAGTGAATTGCATGTTATTTTTTATTTTTTTTTAATTATTTCTATTAATTTCAACCATTTTGACATAAAGTATGCCTCCATCACTAACCCTAATACAGTACTTATTTTAAATTGTACTGTTTTTTAATTTCTTTATTACTTATATTAATTATTTTTTTTACTGTACTTTTTTTAAATAAGAAAAATACAAATCAGTTCTACAACAATTTTTGAACATTTTGTCAATCACATAAGACCATCACTAACCCTAGTAGAATACTTATTTTAAATTGTACAGACTAAATAAAAATATACAACCAAATTGTAACAGGAAGGAATTCCTAAGGTGAAAAAATTGAATGGGTTTTTTAAAAAATAAATTAACAAAATTATAATTTTGTTTAATGAAATTTGAGTGAAATTTTATTTTGATTTATGTAAATAATGAATCATGTAATTTGACTGGGATGTCCGATGGAGACATAAAAAAATAAAATACAGTCGAAATTAATAGAAGTAATAAAAAAAATAAAAAAACAGCATGCAATTCACTAGTTGAATAAAATTTACAGAAATAAAAAAACAAGCAATATACGTTTCAAATGGTCGAACTTTTGACAGAAATATCCGATGGAGGCGTACGATATGTCAAAATGCTCGAAATTAATTGAAGTAAACAAAAAAACAGAAAATACCATGCAATTCACTAGTTGAATAAAGAAAAAAATTAGAAAACGGGAAATTTTTTGGAGGTTGGAAGACAAAATCGCAATTTTGAAACACTTAGAGGCCTTTTTTGGGAAAATTTTTTTACCAAGTCCCCTATGGAACTTACTAGCGGCTTCTCCTTGAAACAACGATCGTTTTGACATATAATGCGTCTCAATCGGACATCCCAGTCAAAAGTTATAGCCTTCTGAAGTTTACGAAAACACCGCGCTGTACCTGAATTGCCACGTGTCACCCTGGGGTGAAACACGTCCAGATTGGGCGTGACCACTCCAGCCCAATTTGGACGTGACCACCCCTACCCAAATTGAGCGTGACCAACTGCCCCAAAGTTGTAATATGTTTCCAAACAGCCTTAAATTGGTAAATTTATATTAAAAATATATTATTTGGATTCTTTTGCCTCACAAACTTAGTAAATATATACCATATGTGCTTGTCATTGAGAAAGATTTTGAAGTGCATTGAAGATATCCATAATCATAACCCTTAACCCTTAACTCTTGACAAAGAGATCATTGAAGTGAATATTTTCTCTCTAAATTAAGCTTTTTTCGTATATATATAACTACATTTCAAGCCAAATCAGCATATTCAAATAGCGATTTGGCCTACTCTACAAAAATTAAATGTTATTAAATTATTCTTTTCTTAACCTTTTTGAATATTTTATACACAAACTAAGTATTTATAAATAATTAACCTCATACATTTTTTTTATGATTTTTATAGAAATTATTTTTTATAAAGCATTTCTAATGAAAAGTTATCTTAAAAATTTCCTTTTACCTAACATATTTAAACAAAAATTTATTTAATATAATTAATTATAAAAATAATAAACATAAGTGATTAACAAAATAGTTTTACTCGCAATCATTGCAAACACGTACACTTTCGAGCCACTTCGTGTCAGAATTTTTTATTTTTTTCAGAAAAATATGTAAACTTTATTTTTTTAATAGATTTTATCCTTTAAAAGTTTAATACTGTATAATTTGTTTGACATGACAAAATCACTAAGACAGAGTAGTAAATAGCTTTAAAATATGTCACAATAAAATACATGGCATATTGGCATGCCATTACTTAGTTTTACATAAATTATTGAAAAATAAAAAATAAAAAATTCTAAGAATAAAACCAATTAAAAAATATTTAAAGTTGCACTAAATCATTTAAAAAATGAATGCATTTTAAAATCGGCAAATTGCTTGTACTTAGCATTTGTCACTGACACCAAAAACGACGACGTGTGCTGGATCGGTGCAGGACGTTATCGTCTTGCTTGGGGTTTGGGGTTTAACTGCAGCAATCTCAGCTAAACAAGACAGGTTTCAGCGAAAAACAAATTTCCATTGCTCACAACACACAGTTCAGCAATAAAGCTTCATTAATTCAACCATGCCCTAACCAGTTCATTTTGTGTAGCTTTGTTTTTTCATTCATGAAAATTCTCAGCATTTCAAACCCCACAAACTTTTCAATCCCCACTTTTTGCCTCCCCAAAACCCTCACTTTAAAATTCCCACCAAACCACTCCAAACCCACATCCCCATTTCTCAGAACTCCATTTTCACTCTACCTATCTCGCTCCTCCGCCATAAAGTTTCAAACTTGGGCGCATTCCGGGCGACCCAGCAACCGCCGCAACTACCTGAGGAAGAAGCTCCTCCGTGATTGCAAGGTAAACCCTAATCAGATTCCCAACGACCCTTTCTCTGTTTCGGGTAATGGCGTTGAAGAGAGTAGTGTTGGTGTTCAGGGGGTTGACAATGTGGTTGAAGTTGAAAAACGAAAGTCTAAGCTTTTGCGTGAGTCTGTTTTGTGGAATAAGTTGGAAAATTGGGCTGACCAGTACAAGAGGGATGTTGAGTATTGGGGTGTAGGATCTGGTCCTATATTCACTGTTTATGAAGATTCTATTGGAGGTGTCAAGAGGGTGGTTGTTGATGAAGACCAGATTCTGAAAAGAAGCAAGGTTAGGAGAGATGTGGTTGAGGATTTCCCTGAAGTTAGAAGTAAAATTTTGAATGCTAAGAACATGGCTAGGGAGATGGAGAGTGGGAATAATGTGATTACAAGGAATAGTTCTGTGGCTCAGTTTATGGTTGAAGGTAAGGAGGATGGTGGTTTTGTTAAGGCTGTCCAAGGTTTTGTTGCGAAGCCGAGATTGCTTCCGAGGTTTTCGGGGATTGGGAGGAAAGTGTTGTACGTGTTGGTTGTTGTGTGGGTGGTGAAGAAGTTATTTGTTGCTTTTGGAGAAGGAGATAAGGAGGTGGAGTATACAGCAATGGAGAAGGAAATGATGAGGAGGAAAATGAAAGCAAGAGAGGAGAAAGAGAAGTTGGCGAAGGGCGCTGTTGAAGATGTTGTTGAACCTTTGGAGACACCGGCAGTAGACATTAAGAAGCCTAAGTTAGATAAAGAACAACTTAGGAATAGTATTCTGAAAGTTAAGGGTTCTGCTGAAAAATTGGTAGTACATGATTCGTCTGATAAAGTGAAAACTAGATCCACGGATATGGATTATAAAGTTCAAGAAATAAGAGAAATGGCTAGGTGGGCACGGAAAATTGAGGGAAGTGATAGTGTTGTAGTTAACAAGGATGTGGAAATGGATGACCCAGTGATTGAGATATCATCCGATGATAGTGAACAAGATGATGGTATAAGTAGTCATCAAAATGAAGTTTCAAAGGAAACAACAGATAGTAATACCATTATGCAATCCGTTTCTGTTGATGTTCCAGAGAGCATTGATAATTCAGTCCTGCATGAGGAAGTTCCTGCAGATAAAGGCAATTTATATGCTTTGGATGCCATAGTTCCTGGTGATAGGGAAATCAAGAGACAGGAAATAAAATTTGCTGAAAATGATGTGCAGCTGAAGGACAGTGAAAATGACAAGCCCTCAGATACTCCTATTAATGGCTCATCTATGACAAATGAAAATTCTGTGAAGAAGAAACCAAGGATCATACAGTCTGTTAAGGAAGCTAGGGATTATCTTTCGAAAAAACATAACAAACAAGAGCCTGGCACTAGCACAAAATCTAAAATTGAACTTGTGAAAGAAAATATTGCTGATTTGAAGTCTTCAAGTGTTATTGATTTAAATAGCCAGAAGTACCAGAATTTGGAGAATAATACAATTGTGTCTAAAAGTGGCACATTAAATGGAATAACGGATTCTAAGCCTCTCATAAATTCTAGTGATGATTCTGATCAGAAGGATAAGGATGTTAGACCAAGAAAGAATGAATACATCAAAGATTCTGGTATTGAACCTGGATTGGAAGAGCTTCAAAAGGATGAGACCATGTTAGACCATGAAGTCCGTGGCATTAGTACAGAGACAAGGCTACCTGTAAAGCCAGAAAGTTGGCTGCAGAATAAGCTCCACAAAGTTGAGCCCAAAATTGAGCAAATTAGAAGTGATGCTTTAGATGGAATATCAGATTCTAAGGCTGCCACAAGTCCTAGTGAAGATACTAATCAGAAGGATAAGGAATTTAGCCCAACAAAGGATGACTACTTCAAAGACTCTGGTGTTGAACCTGGCCTAGGAAACCTTCAAAAGTCTCACACCACTTTAGACCATGAAATTAATGGCGTCGGTACAGAGACAAGGTTACCTGTAAAGCCAGAAAATGGGCCGGACAAAAACCTCATTGAAGTTGAGCATAGCAGGAGTGATGCTTTAAATGGATTATCAGATTCTAAGTCTGCCACAAATCTCAGTGAAGATTCCGATCAGAAGAATAAGGAATTTGGCACAACAAAGGATGACTACCTCAAAGATGCTAGGGTTGAACCTGGAATAAGAAACCATCAAAAGTCAGGCACCACTTTAGACAATGAAGTTAATAGCATTAGTACAGAGACAAGGGGGTCTGGAAAGACAGAAAACTGGCTGGAGAAAAACTTCCATGAAGTTGAGCCTATAGTTAAGCAAATTAGAGCAGGATTTAGAAATAACTACATGGCTGCAAAAGAGAGAGTCAATCAACCTTTAGATATACCCACTGAGGTGGAATCACTTGGAGGTGTTGAAGATGGTGGAGAACTTGACTGGATGCAGGATGATCATCTTAGAGATATTGTTTTTCGAGTCCGTGAGAATGAGCTGTCTGGACGGGACCCATTTTATTTGATGAATGATGAAGATAAGGACACATTTTTCAGAGGTCTTGAGAAAAAAGTGGAGAAAGAGAATTAAAAACTTTCTGACATACATGAATAGCTCCATTCAAATATTGAAAATCTTGATTACGGAGCAGGTAATTACCTGGTTCTAAAACTATACGATATAATACAGTATTTGATCAACTTTTAATTTCTTGAAATGATTTCAGCAACTTCTTTTGTAGGATTAATATGTTCCTGGAAATTGTTAATATATCAGCTAGCATTTTCTTCTGAATAAATTTAAACATGATGCTAATAGATGTCTTCAATTCCTCTAGATGGCATTAGTATATATGACCCACCGGAGAAAATCATACCGCGCTGGAAGGGGCCTCCTATGGAGAAAATTCCCGAGTTTCTAAATGAATTCCTTGATGAAAGAAAGACAAGTTCCGCCGGAAATATGAACCCAGTGAAGAAAGATGAGAGTGGCTTTGCTATAACGTCAGCTGATTCCTCTTTACAGGAAAAGGTTGATGGCCCTACAGCACCTATTAAGAAGTCGAAAAATCCAAAGACTATTATTGAAGGAAGTGATGGTTCTGTTAAAGTTGGCAAAAAATCAGGGAAGGAATATTGGCAACACGCAAAGAAATGGTCCCAAGGTTTTTTGGACTGTTACAATGATGAGACAGACCCAGAAGTAAAGTCCATAATGAAGGATATGGGGAAGGGTTTGGATCGATGGATCACTGAAAAAGAAATAGAGGAAGCAGCTGAACTAATGGACAAACTACCTGATAGGAATAGGAGTTTCATGGAAAAGAAACTCAACAAGATTAAAAGAGAGATGGAGTTGTTTGGACCGCAAGCAGTGGTTAGCAAATATCGTGAATATGCAGACGACAAAGAGGAAGATTACTTATGGTGGTTAGATCTTTCACACATACTGGTATGCTATATATATTGTTCTTGGCTTCCAGTTTTCACTAGTTCACTGGCGCACGTGAAATTACAGATGAAATATCAGTGTTAATGATAATTCTTCTGGATCAAAGCTACTTATCCTCTCTCTGCTTTTCAGATTTCCCTCTTTGATTGTTATTTTTTATTTGCTTTGTTTTTCTGCCCATTGATACGGAGTTAATTTGTTTCTTTTCTGTTAGTGCATTGAATTGTACACAGTTGAGGATGGAGAGCAGAAAGTAGGACTTTATTCACTGGAGATGGCTGCAGATCTTGAATTGGAACCTAAGCCATATCATGTGATTGCTTTCCAAGATCCCAGTGACAGCAAAAATCTGTTACATAATTCAGGCTCATATGGAAATGCTGGGAAATGGTCACGCCTTTGTTGTTGCACGGCCTCCTAAGGTACTTGTGGGCTCTCACCAATGTTGTTGGTTCCATAGATTATTTTAGAATGTAATAATGCATTTGTTTGATAAATTACTGTAGAGGTTTGAGAGAGGTAGCTTTAGTTCTCTCCATGCTTTTGGTTAATTGTCCCGTGTCACAAATATGCAACCATGCCTTTGTTTTCTTTTTGTTTTTTTTTTGTGGGAAGATGGGCTGGGGGGTCTATTAGGACATTTTCTTAATGAAATTTTCTTTTGAATAAATAGTTCATGCACTATAAAGAATTTTTTACACTGTTATCTAATCACAAATTAACATGTATGATAAATTTGTTAACTTTCAAAATAATTATCTTAAAAATTATATCTGACATGATTCTTTATAGGTTGACAATTGACAGTGTAAAACTTTTTATATCGACAGTGCGTAGAGATTAACTCTTTTCCATTCCTTTTTAGGGTGATTATATGAATGTTTTCTGAACTTTTGCATGTCATAGGATGCTTTTCGAGAAGCTAAAGCAAACGGGTTTGGTGTTACAGTCATCAAGAAAGGTGAACTTCAGCTCAATATAGACCAACCGCTAGAAGAAGTGGAGGAACAAATTGCAGAGATTGGCAGCAAAATGTATCATGATATGATGATGAAGGAACGGTCTGTCGATATAAACACATTAATGAAAGGTGTATTTGGTTTTAGTGACCGCAACATCAAGAGGTAATAATTTGCATTGTAGTTTCATAATTCAACAGTGGTATGGAATACATAAGTTTAGAGAATTGTTAGTCTTTCATCATTGTGTATACTATATTTACTGATTTCATTTTTTTCTTAAGGTTAAAGAGGAAGTTGAAGAAACCCAGAAAGGGATGATGGTTTTCAAACTTTCAACAATGTCCCGAACATTGAACACGAACGCATAATACTTTTCACAAAGAAAGGGATTATTCATTTATTCTTGCTTCCAGAACATATGTTGTTGACCAGATTTTCCTAGACTCACGAGGACATGGAGAGAACATGTCATCAGAAGTTTGTATGGTTGAAGAAAATGATGTCATGGCTGCATGGTAGCATACGGTATCATCCTTCAAACTTCTAATTTTTGTACTTTGTTTTTCTTACTCAATTTGTTTGTATATAATTGAGGAACATATAGTTATCAACCTTTTATACTAGAGCACGTAGGTAACTACTGAGAGTGAATTTTTCTTCACGTATAGGAAAAGTAAGAAGTGGGGATTTTTATTTTTAATCAGTTGCGGTTCCATATTAATATGTAATAGGGAAATAGCATTCCTGTTTTGAAAGCCACACGATTCACAGTTATGCATTATCTCAAACTAGATTGAATCTAATTTATTCAAATAATTCATCTCTTATTTGATCCGAATTAAACGAAAACAATATTAAATGTTTACTTTTAGATAGCTCTTACACTATCATTTAATTAAAAATGATCTTGAATGATAAATTTTGTTAACCATTACAAAAACTACTTAAAAATCATATCATATTTATAATAATTTCTGATTAGTTAAATTAATTTTTAATGCATAGAAATTAAACATTTTTAAGATGTTAAATGTATTTATTTTTTCAGTTAAATGCTTTGGTATTAAAAGGAGTATTAAAGACATCAATTTACTTACTTAAAATTAGCAAATATAGGGTCATTGTAGCAACTGTAATACCTATGGTCAAGATCAATCATTTTCTAGAAACTGTACATTTGCAGTGCTGTACAATGTAAATGCATAGAAATTTGGTTGTGTAGGTGGAATTTTATCTTCCAATCACGTGCTGTAACTTGAAAGTTGGGCTTTGCATAGTTTGAACTTTGAAGATTTCGTTTCTCTTCCTTGAAAGGAAAGTCAAATTGCACAGGGGCAAGAAATTTCCTCACATCTTAACTGGTTGCATTGTCACTGCCCGACGCCACCACCAACCCTACACTATATTTATATTATATTATCAGTTATCCTTTACCTGATTGAAAACGTCAAAGCATCTCAACAGAAATTAATGTTTTACAAAGTAATTTTTCTCAAAAAAGATGTTAATTATTCTGCACAACTATTGATGCTTTGTAGAAGTTTTGCATAATTTGTTACATGCCCATGAAAGTGATTTTTTATACTAGTGTTACCTTTGGGATTTTGAGGTACAATAGTAAAAGGATAGAAAATGACTCTTTTGTTGGATCCAAATACAATAACACCACTCAATTTCTAGAAATTATTATATAGTCCAAAATCATCAATATCAATGATTCCGGGACTTCCAGTTAATCTCTATGTAAAACATAACTAAAATTTTCAATTTATAAAACCATAGCAATCTTAGAACATGTAATAATTTCTTTTCAACTTCCCAAATGTGCCTCATTTCACTTCTACATGGCGTAACTCATTAGTAATTAAACACTTGAAACATCAAGCTATAATTCAAAAGGTATAAAAGGTTTTTGTCTTCAATTACAGAATTCAAGGTAAAGGCAACTTGATGAAAGAATTTGTGAAATGCTGGAAAACACTAGTCTTCAAGACCTAGGAAGTCTTTACTGTGAAATAATGTAAAAACAACCATTTGAGCTATAAATATGTACTGGGAACACGATTATACAGACATTTATATACCATCTTCTATGACATAAATTAACTTAAATTAAGAAATGGAACCGGTGATCTCATCAAGGAGCTGCTCCATGATTTCGGAAACAGCATCCAGAAATGTGGCTTCACTTGTGCAAGGAAGAACAGAATCCAGAGCTGCCTTTACAATTCCCTCAATCACAGACTCCTTGTTCAAGGATTCCCTGCACATAAGGCTTCCAATGGCAAAGGGGGTCATCCCTCTCTCCACTCCTTTCTTCAGAAGCATGGTTGAGATTTGAAGAGTGCGGGCGCATTCAACTGGCAGATCCCATCCATGAAACTTCAAAAGGGCAATATCTTCATCAGCATCCAGGGACTTTATATAGTCAATGATCTCTGGAGAGTATGGCTGGCGAGCTTGAGGCCAATAAAGCCATTCAAAGGTACAATCCTCAAACTGTTGGAACCAAAAAAACGCATCAAATGACTGGTTTGAAGTTTAAACAAGTTTCAAGGATAATCAGGTTTGCCAATTCTCAAAATATCAGCAGTCTATCCAAAATAACTTGTGTAAAGAACATAATAGCGAGAAGAGTAACACCTGAAAAGGCATGTCCTCGTTGACATTTAGTCATACTAGGAAAAAACTACAGTAGCACAATTCATAGTTTCACACAGAAAAGAAAAAGAAAAACATCAAGAGCATTCTAAAATGTGCCCCGGACAATAAACTTTGTGTAAGTTATAAATGAAACTCGATTGAATATCTTTCATCAGGAGCTGCAGAATTCTACTATCTGTAAATAGAACATTTACCACCCCAAACCAAGCAGGAGAAAACCAAAGTTTAAACATTTCAACCAAGAGAACAATAAAGCATCATCACATGAATTAAAAGAGAAAAATTTATCAATAAAAACAAAGAGAACTGAACAACAAAAATAAGGTGCTTACACTTGTGGGCAAGCAGTATCCATGATCAATTGGAATCAAAACAGCCTGGTCATTTTCCTCCTCTTTGCCTATCAAAATATTCCCAGCGTGTCTATCTGCGTTTGCGAGTCGCATGTCCAGTACTGAAATTTTATGCACTTCCTTCACTGGGAAAGCTCCAGGGCCCATATCCTCGCAGCTTCCTTTATTCTCCATGAACATTTGCAAGGAGCCAATCTTAGTAGTCAAGTCCCCGGGATGGTTAAATCCTTTATGCAAGCACTTAACCATAACTGTCGGGGGAACCCCGGCAAAACCCTTCTCATCACCAAATAATGATCGTCGGCCATTCATTGGATGATCCAAAATATAAGCTGCAACTTCCCTGATTGCTCCCTCACCAACTGTTGTACCCTTCTTTAAGCCTTCACCATCTTCTGAGAAAGGTAAACCCCTAGGGTTATTCACAGCCATTGGCTCTTCATCAATGGGCTTAAAAACAGATATGTACTTTTGCCCGGTTGAATCAAGCATAAAGTAAGCACCCCCTGTACCCTCTGCAGATCTAATTGGATAATTTCCAATGTCTAGCCCTTCATATGTAGAGTTTATCATATTCCAAATCTCAGAAGCCAATTCAACTTTTTCGTTAACAATAACCGGCTCCAAAAGAAGATCCCTATCAAGAGCCTTCCTTGGTACAATTGGCTCAACGACTCCATACTCCCTTCTTTTATCTTCTTTACTAACATCATAAACTTTTGTATCATTCAATTCCTTTGCCACGACGGACAACTCATCTTGTCCCGTCCTAACTTCTGCATATTTCACTCTAACAAAAAGATGAATCACTGCATCGTTATATTTACTGCAGATATCATCAATAAGCATCTGATCCTCAAGCAGCTCGCCATTACAAACAACTTCCTGCTGTTCAGGATCAGCAAAGCGCTTCTCCTTTTTCCCAATCTGTTGTTTAACATACTCGACATCTCTGCATCTCTCCACCTGAAAAGTAAAGTCCTTCCCGGAAGAAGTTCTCACACTGATGGTCTGGAGATCCGACAGCCTAATCACCAAATGCAAAACATTTCCTTCCGTAACCCCATATTCTTTCAGCAGGGAATTGCTCCGCGCTAGCTCTCGCCCATCACAAACCAACTTTTGTTTGTTTGTCAATGAAGGAAGCCCCTCAGACTTCTGGATTTTGCGTTTCACGGACTCAATGGTATCGCAGGGAAGAACTCGCATTAGAGTCAAAGATCCAGAATAGGACACATATATGAAAATAAACTCTTGATCCAATGACAAGTGCAACGGGGTATAATATCCATCTGGGGACAACAATAGCTCCCTTGGAACAGGGCTAAGAGTGGTGACACCAGCAGATGACATTTTCAATGTTGATTGAGAGAATGTAAAAAACAAAAAAAAAGCTTGAGGCTTTGACCTAAGCCAGAACCCCAATTTCTATAAATTTTCACAAGACAGCCATGGGATTTGTACAATTACAGCTGCCTGGGTGTGAGACGACACACAGACACCTACCCAGATGACCAAACAAGCTAAAAAACGAAACTTTTAACAAATATGCACAATAAGGAACAAGTTTTCGATAGAAATGATGAAAAATTCCAGACCCAGGCCCTAATTTCCCATCATTTCCCCCACCAAAACTCAAACCACCCAGTAGAGAAAAGTTCTCTGATTAGGATCAAATCACAAAGGGGCCAGAATCAAATCGCTGTAAACTCGAAAGGGAAAGCAGATTCTTACCCTGGGGAGGCAGAGGAAGCACAAAGCTTGAAACTTCGGCAACAATAATGGAAAGCAAAGCAATGGAGTTATTTTTTACCTTTTTCTTTTTCAATTTGAGTTGTGGGAAGACTTTTCCATTCAATATACTCGGGAAAGTAGGTAAGAGTTGTTATGCTGTTGTTGACTCTGACCGAAAGGAAGAAACACAAATGGGAGAGAGAGAGAGAAATAATGGATTGGACAACAAGACAGACCACAGGTGTAGTAATACTAGTATAAAGCTTTTGACGTACAAAACACCAAAAAATGTACTATAAGGCTTTATACAGTATACCGTACACGTATACGTATCTCTAGGTACAGAGTTAATTATTTTTTATTTTTTGGGGAGCTTTTTGTCCTTGTCTTTCGCACACAAAATAGTGATTATTGGTGGTAGCTTTGGAGAAGCCGTTACGTTACTGTCGTTACACAATCGAGTGCTCTCTCTCTCCCACTATTGAACATTGACCAACGATAATAATATAAAAGCATTTAACTTTAGCAATGATGCAAATGACAGTGACATGATTTTTCTACTGTTCATCATGTTACGTGTGTCATGTAACTACGCCTCTGTCGTTAACGGTCAAGAGTACATGAAGCTGTTCTGGTTCTATAGAAATAGAGGAACAAAAATAATCTAATTTAATTATTGTAGTTTTGTTATTTTATTGTTTTGAATTTTTTTATTTATAAATTTGATAATTCAATCCAATTTAAATGGATTAAGATTGTATCAATTTTTAATTTTTTAATTTTTTTACATTGACAATACATGTTAAAAAAGTGATAAAATATATGAAGAAGATAAAAAAAAATAGAAACTATAATAGTGATATTATGATTTAGAGAAGAAAGTAAAAGAAAGAAATTGAATTTTTTTTCATGCTACTTAATAGAAAAATAGAATGTATATAAAATAACATAAATATAAATATTTTTAATAAGAAAGTAAAGTAAATAAAAATAAGGATATTTTTGTCTTTTCCTTATAAAAAGTCACATTTCTCACACATTTCATCCATTTTGAAAAGATTATAAATATAAGTGAGTCTCACATAATTTTCTTTCTTTGTTTGCATGTGTTTGTTTCATTTTCTCTTGGGATAAATTTGAGTGAAAAATTCTAAAAATTGATGTGAATTTTACACCTTTATACTTTACTTTAATTAAAAATTTTCAATTTTTTTACTTTCATTCATCACCATTTCATGCCTACCAAACACAGACCAATTAGAAAAGGAAAGATATGTTTCGTGTTTTCCGTCCAACTCTTTTTCTTTTCGCTACCTTTCGTGCTTTTCTAACAAACCTTGGTGTTACAAAAAAAAAAAATTAAGACACAAATGATAAATTACAGTTGAGACATAGACTAAGTCACTGTCTTTTAAGATATTTTGTGACTCGGCCTTAATTTTGTAGTAGTAAATTACTGGTTATATATTTGATATTGACCATAACATTTTATAATTTTAATAAAAGGGGAGGATTAAAGATTATTCAGTGTGAAATATCATATTTTTTGAAAAACCCTAAATGTTGTTGGAGAAAGGATGGTCAACAATAACATTGTAATGTGTGGTATTCATTTATAATTCTTCAATTTTTTAAGATTTACCCTTTATTAATAACTTTTTGAAAATCCCATATATATTATAATAAAATCGATTTTTTTCGAATCTTTTAACAACCTCATCATTTCCGAGATAAAAACAACCCTTTAAAACTGTGTAAAGGTATTCTATATTTTTTGGAATACTAAAATCATCTAAAAAAATACCCACACAAAACTAAAATTTGCCTATAACATGAAAATCATGCTAATTCTTGTTAACTTGCAATATTTTATCTCTTAAGACAATTAAATTTATTATTTTATATTTTTTGAACCAAATTATTAATTACTTTTAAAATTTTATTTTTCTATATTGTTTTATATTTTAAATTTCAGCTGCTCATATTCTTGAGATAATTATTTTCAATTTTGGTTAGTACAAAGTTTTATTTTTCCTTTCCAAATATAAATTGATTATGTTTTTAAATTACTTGCTTTTATCTTTTATCATGAAAGCATTTTTTAAATCTATAACTATCCCACTCTTTTTGTATTAAAGTCCACCCATCCACGATGAATATAAATTAGAATAGTTATCTTGAAAACATTTGTAGTTGTCATTAATTAATGAGATTTTTTTTTTGTAATAAATGTAAATTATGACCTCTTCTCGATGGAACCATTATTTCCACAAGCTTTTGTTTCTTTTAGAATGATTATGAAACTAATTTTTTATTTGAAGTTTAATTATATTTAAAATTCATCGTCCCTTTTTAAGGAAACTATTCTATTAAATTCTAATCAAGATTCTTTTTAACAAATCTAGTGTGTACGGCCAACTAAGCTATATTAATTATATAATAAATTAAAACGTTTGTTACTTTTTTTTTCTTCCAATGAGTACATTTTTAAGAATTTTTCTTAATCTTCTATTTCTTTCAATCTATCATTTTCAATATTTATATTCTAACTTAATTTTAATATTTTTAAAATAAATTATCAATAAATAAGAATAAAATTGTATCACAATTTATTTATCATGAATCTAAAATATAATTTATATGTTTAAAATATTATTTATTACAAATTATAATTGTAGTGTAACTTATATTTAAAAATATGTGTTTACTATAAATTTTAATTATACAAATAAACATTTATTCTGTATAACGAATGAAATACTAGTTAGAAATATCCTTTTTTTGGTGTTGAACGAAAACAAAGAAAAAGAAAAACTAAGACATCATCCTTATGTTTATATACTCAATTATATACATGCATATATATAAAGATAAACATTTATGCAAATGTACTTTTTAATAGATTTTTAACATATTTTTTTATATAAAAATCACTTAATCTTTCTAATTTAAATATTTTCATTTATATATATATATATATATATAAATAAAATTCCAACGTACTTAATAATATCCTTTAATTTGCCAAAAAGAACAAAAAGAAAAAAAACTACTACATCACTCTATCAATTCTGTGATGCAAAATAAAATAGATAAAAAAAAGTTTTTGTTTCACATCTTGAGAGGTGTATCCATCATGGGAAAAAATAAGGAAAATAATAAATGTAATGAATAAAAAATGAGAAATATAGAAGAAGAAAAAAGTAAATTGAGTGTAAAAATTATAATGTAAAAATAAAAGTTTGTAAAACAAACATTGTTATAAATAGAAGTCAATTAAATCATGTGAATTAATATTCTCTAAAAGCCTCAGCTTGATCTGTATACTAAACATGCCATTTTGACTTGATTATATTCTTGAAATTCTACATTTTATTACCATTTTGTTTAATTAACTGTAAGAATTTGTATATATTTCATTAATTTCTCAGTTTATATTGCAATGCATCCACCCAATTTAGCATCCATTGATAAAACATAATTTAGATAAGAAACATGGAATACCCTTATATATATGTGTGTGTCATGTCAACAAAGTATTATACATTTGAGGTTAACAAAAAGCAAACTCATATAAGTCTTCAAAACTTGACGTTTGGTGATTCAATGGACTGGGATTCTTCTATTTCTGTATTCAGCATAAAACTGGGAAATGCTAGAATTATGTCTCTGAAATTAACATCAACAAGTGATTTAGAAACAACCATATGTTACTTAGAATGATGGAGAAAAAAGAAGTGGAAGGTGTTTGTGTTTAATGTTGTTTAAAGATCATACAATAGCCATCATCAGTTAATCCATCAGATAAAAAACTGCAACCATGGCCAAAATTCAGGTCCAAGTTGCCAGCCATATGTAGACTAACAAATATTGCCAAAAATAACAAATTATACCTAAATAAACTAGTACAAACAATCTATCTGTGGATGCAATTAACATGTAATGCCTCACAATTGTTTATCCCAGCAAAGAAAAGGATGCAAAACATTCCATCATATTGACATGGATGATGAATTTCAGTTAGGAACAAGTATTTGTGATATGATGATAGGAACCAAGAGACTTATAACTATTAATATTAGATTTTGTATTGTAATATTATCAAGCAGCACCATTAGTTATCTATCTGTGTGGAAGAGGATAAAATAAATCCTTCAACTGTAAATTTTCACATCAACAAGTTTCCAAATGAAGAACAATTATTTATAATTATTGAAAGAGAAACACAGATCAAAATATTTTTCCAAAAAGACTTCCCCCGAGTTACTTCTACGTTTTTATTTTAGGAATAATTCAATATTCATGAATTAGATTATACATAGAACTTTTGGGTAATTAACTAATTATACTAGTGATGTACTCCCTTATAAATTATTCTGGGGGTTCCTACTTTCCAAATGACACATTGAAATTCAAAAAGTGAGATCTCAATGATCCAACTAAATTCCTTCTTAAAATTATATGAATGTTTTTTTTAATCAGCAAAACAATAGTATTAATGGGGTACCAGAATAATACAATGAAAGGCAACCATGGGAACACAATAAGGGTTAACAAGTATATATACCCAAAACAGATATAAATACTAAGTAACCCGAATATTAATTCCTGGAGCCACAAATATCCCAACAAGAACTTCCTGCTTAACACATTATAAACCAGCAGTTACAGTTGCCTTGGCTACTGCGTGTGTAGTGCACAGCATATACCACCACCATGATAATGATTAATTGCTAATGATAATTCAAACTTGTAAACATGCACTAGGATTGCTTGCCCACTGAAAGAATGAATAGTTAAAACCAGAGAGATTATTTTCGTACCCATGACCAAGAAACAAACACAGTCTCATCCAGCAACGGCAAACTGCGCTCGTCAATCACAACTTGATTGAAAATAAATTCATTTCTCTTCTTCATGATGCACGGATATGATACGAGCGAATATCGGATACGATACAGATACAATACAGTAATATGTTATTTTAAAAAAAATATAAAATACGATATGTTTAGGATACGTATTAAAAAATTAAAATCAATAATATATTTATCAAACATTAATAAAAATAAGATAGAATTAAAAATAACTATGATCCAAAAATCCAAAATACTGGAATAACATTACTAAAAATAAATAAAAATTATAAATAACTTGTTATTGCCATCTCCACGGTGCACTATATCACATTCCAACACTCAGAATTTAGTTTTGCCAAAAGAGATCCTCAATAGATATATAGGTAGGACAGTCACAAAGTTTGAAGATTTCCATGCATATATCTCCTTCCAAATGAAGGTGATTACCTCACAAGAAGAGAAGAGGTGTTCAGCTGATTAATTGCTCCACTTGATGGCATAAAGTGTCTCCCCCTGCAGCTCGACATTACGCCTTCTTAAATTGTCTGCAGTTGGCTAGCGATTTCTCATACCAAGAAGGAACCCTTATGAGGGATCTTGAGCCTCCATAAATCACAATGCCATAAAAACCTCCTTCGAATCCTGTAATGTATCTCCACACGATAATAACTTAATTATAAGTAGATTTTGTTGAGTAGCTACCGGAAGGGCACCCCTTCCACCACCATGAATCAAGCCTTGACTTTTGAAGTTGAAATCTGTCCAGCACAGGGTACAATTGTTGCATAAGCTCCCTTCCCCACAAAAAACTTTTTTTTTTTGTCTTTACCTTCCAATTCAGAAAAAAAGATTATGAGTAATCTGAATATTTGACCAAAAAACAAATAAAACCTAACCAATACTTTTTTCATCAAGAGATCAAATTCAAATAGTATCTAAACAATTCAATAGTATCTAAACAAACAATTCAATAGTATCTAAACAATTCAACTTTAACTTCATCGTATTAATTATTTTGTTCAATCAATTGATTCTACATGCCTTTTCTACCCGCTTACACTCCCATGACCAAATATCATGATTTCAAAAGCCCATCTCTCCCACTAGAGCTAAATTATATGAATGTACCTTGCCAATTAAAAGTGGTTTGAGTTAAATATAGGCTCTATGTTATCTAACCCTATGATTATTCCCTTAAGAGGAGTGAGTAATGAACAAAGCATAGTACTTTTTTTAATTTTTTTATCAATTGTTTATCTTGAATAATCCTTGCTATTTTAATTATATTAGTATATATTTAATTTAATATGTTCAATTTTATTACTTTTAATATAAAAAATTTACTTTAGAAAATGTTTGAGTTATTTGTTTTCAAAATAAATAATGCATTTTATTTATTGATCGTGCAATATTTTTTTATAAGATAAGGTTGTGCAATATTGTAAACTTTTTTGGAAACAAATAGTGTAATAATACAATTATACCATTATCGCAGTTTAAAATATAATAATGTGCAATTTGATTATTTCTTCTAAAATTATTTTTCACGTGTAAAAATTAAATAAGCTGCAAAGTTACTTTTTTTTAATTATGTTTACTTGAATTGGTCAATATATCCTTACTTTAGACGAAATTTTTTTATTATCATATAAAAAATTATTATATATATATATATATATATATATATATATATATATTAAGACTCTTAAAAAATTCAAAGTTGAACAGTGAAAAAATTAAACGAATAAGAAGCAAAAAGAAGCTAAGTTAGTTTTGTTAATTGAAATGAAATCCAGTTGGTTAGTATAGCGAAAGGCAGGGGCAAAATGGGGAATAGACACATAACAGAATTTCGTTGAGGAATTTTTCAAAACGAACATTTGGAAAGTTGCTTCTTCAACTGTTTGTTTCTGCTTCGTTTGACGCTTCGATCATAATCTCTCTCTGACTCAGAAGCTCCGAGTTAACTCATTCTTCTCCTACAATGGAGAATCTGATACAGTTGGTCAACAAAATCCAGCAAGCGTGCACCGCCCTCGGCGATCACGGCGAGGAAGGCGCAATGCCTACTCTCTGGGACGCCCTTCCCTCCATCGCCGTCGTCGGAGGACAGGTCATTCCAAAAGCTTAGTGATCTATATCGCATTCATCATCATTGTTCTTATTAATTTAATCTGTTATGATTTTTTTTTTTTTTACTTTACGCGATCGTTCTTCTACTGCAATTTTTTTGTTTAACTTTGTCCGTTTTAGAATTGAGATTGAATTTCCGCCGTTTTCAGTTCCTTCGTGATTCGTTTAACTCCGCATTTGTTCGTATAATTCATTGTTCTCTCTTCATTAAATGTTTTTATCATTTTGTTTCCTCTTTTCATATTTTGTTGAGTTGAGTTTGTAATTGGTGTATCAACCTGATAATCTCATCTCATTGGTGATTTCTAATTTATTATGAAAATTATTTTAATAAGAAAAAAAAAAACTAGTGAATATAGAGAGTTATGTAGTGATTCTGATGCTTCAGTTTAAGTGAAACCAAGGTTTTAAATTGTGATTGCAATTTCATCACAATCCTTGATATTATGGGAAATTACTAACGAATGCTATTGATGCAGCCGGTAAATATGGTTGCAATGCAGTCACAGAAAGTTCAAAAACTTTGACACACAAAGAAAAATATATATATTTGGATTTTATCTGGAACCAATTTTTCTATGATTGATCTTTTAAGGTATAATTTTAATAGTATATTGGGGAAAAACTCAAGTTCCACATTGGTTAGAAATAGTAGTGTCAAGATAGAGTATATAAGTGGGGGACAACCCTCATCTTTTAAGCTAGTTTTTGGGGTTGAGTTAGATCCAAACCCACATTCTAAGATGATATCAGAGCCTATCCTAAATCTATTAAATAGGTCACCCATCATGTCATTCACGCATCAAGCGGAACTGAGAATTACTATGAACAAAATGAGTGGCAATAGTATAAGATTGAATGTGCTGCCAAATAAAATGACAATCCAGCTCAATGTGTTTTGTTCGTTCATAAAAAATAGGATTAGTTGCAATTTGAAGAGCAGCTTGAACGAGAAGCTGTAACATGCTTCTTGGATTTCCAAGAGATAGGAGACTGATCCAACATAATAAAATAACCAGTAATTGAACGTCGAGTTAAAGGACAAGTAGCCCAATTAGAATCACAAAAAGCATGAACTTGAAGATCACAATTAGCATAAAGAAACAAACCTTGACCTGGATTAGCCTTAACATAGAGCAAAACCCAATGCACAACCTCAAAATGTTCTTGTTTTGGTGCTTGCATAAATTGAGATAAAGTGTGAACAACATAGCTTAAATCTAGGCGAGTGATAGTAAGATAAACCAAACGGCCAATAAGCCTACGATACCTGTCAGGATCAACAAAATCAAGACTCGTACTAAGAGCCAAGCGATGGTTTTGCTCAATAGGGAAGTGAGCTGATTTACAGGAATCGATACCAGCTTCAGCTAAAATATCCAAAGAAAATTTTCGTTGAGAAAGAACCATACCAAAATTATTTCGAGCAACCTCAATACCTAAAAAATACTCCAAAGCACCCAAATCCTTAATTTTAAAACAAGAATCCAAATACAATTTAACCTTAGCACACTCAGAATCATCATTACCAGCAAGCATAATATCATAAACATATACTAGTAATGCTAGAAAAATATTGTTGCGAGTCAAAGTGAAGAAGGTGTAGTCAGCTTTGGATTGCACAAAACCATAATGAAGAAGAGAAAAAGTAAGCTTGGCAAATCAGTTGTGTGGATATTAACATAGAAGACTTTTGTAAATGACAGACCTTGGATGTTAAACCCCCACTAAATCCAGGAGGTAATTTCATGTAAACCTCCTCATCAAGATCACCATGAAGAAAAGCGTTATTGACATCAAGCTGATGAATATGCCAATGTTTCGCAACTGCCATAGCAAGAAGAGTACGAATGCTTACCATTTTTGCAATTGGAGCAAATGTCTCATGAAAATCCTCTCCCTCAATTTTTCGATTCCCTCCAATAACCAGCCTAACTTTGTAGCGTTCAATGGAACCATCCACATGATATTTAATACGAAAACTCCATTGAGATAGTAATGCTCGCTTGCCAGGGGGAAGATCAACCAAATAGAAAACTGTTATTATCTTTCAACATTTTCTCCAATATTGGCCTTATCTCTAGCCAATGTAGGACTTGGATTTTTCCCTAAATATAGCACAAATAATCAATGGATTAATTTTTTTTAAAAGCATATTTTGCAATTTGTTAATGTTAGATTCGAGGTTCTTTTCTCTGTCATTTATTGCATGTTTCTTTACAGATAATGGCTAACCATTTTTTTTTCTGATCAATTTTAGTGTTTCCATTTTATATTTCTTGTTGTCATAAACATATAGAATTTCAATTTATCCGTTATTTTTATTTGCAGAGCTCTGGAAAATCTTCAGTGTTAGAGAGTGTTGTCGGGAAGGACTTTTTACCTCGTGGCTCTGGTAATTGAGTCTGTTATAGTATATGTACTTAGACTATGATATTTCTCTTGCTCTCTCCCTTTGATGAGTTTCTGGATGATTGAACCACCGTTTTATGCAGGGATTGTTACTCGGCGTCCTCTTGTTTTGCAGCTTCATAAGATTGACGAAGGGAGAGAATACGCTGAATTTATGCACCTTCCAAGGAAGAAATTTACTGATTTTGGTATTCTGTTACATAAAACATTTTCAGACATATGGTTTAATGTATATTGCACATAACATCAGTGTGGTAGCAAGTAACTTATCTTGAATTTTTTAAAATAAATGCTGCTTATGATGATTTGCAGAAGCGAGTGTTAATTATTGTTCTCTTTCATGGGGGGGGAGGTTGTCAAATATTCAAATGTTGCATTTTATGACTTCTGCATTACCTAACTTTCTTATTTTATGTTGTTATGTTGTGATCTTTATGTTTCTGTTCTGTAGTTACTCATTTTGTCCTGTTCTGTAGCTGCTGTTAGGCAGGAGATCGCTGATGAGACTGATAGAGAAACAGGTCGCAACAAGGGTATTTCATCTGTGCCCATCCACCTGAGTATCTACTCCCCTCATGGTGAGATATAAATATTAACAATAAAATATTATTTTATTTATTATAGGTTGTGAGAACGAAGAACATCCATAATTCAATTATTTTGAAGTTTAAACTAATCAGTTGATTGTCTGTTTCCTATTACCATCATGTTGGCTGTTGTTGCTATATTTTTATCAATGATTATTTTCTTGCAGAATATAAACCATACAATGACAATTATGTTGTACTTTAGCACTTCATTAATGCCCATCATTTTTATCTTTGCTTTGTTTTGGACCCAAACCCAAAGTATTGGGTAATTCGGTTTTCTCATCAAATAACTTAAGTATTGATGGTGCAACTACTAACTAGTAACTGCCACTTTTTTTTAAATCTGGAGTTGAATAGCAACTACTATCTTTTACTTCACAGTCTCAGCCTGTCTCATAATATGAGTTACTTTTCAAATTGTCAATATTATGAGAGCAGAAACTTATTTTACTTGCCTTGGCTACGTACAGCTTGTTTGTGCTCGTGTCTCGTTACTTTTTTTTTTTTTTTTTAATTTAATTTTTTTTTTTTGGCCCCCTTTTTCTTTTTTTTTTTTTTTTTTTTTTAATTCAATATTATTATTTAGGCACCCATTTCATGCATTGAATTTGTTGACTTTGCAGTTGTTAATCTGACTCTGGTGGATCTTCCGGGGCTTACTAAAGTTGCTGTTGGTGAGTTTCTAATATTGATTTTTTGCCTGTCAATTAAAATTATAATTAAATTTCCGAGCACTATTACATTATAAATCTGGAGTGTAATATCATAATGTTGCCCGGGATATTGCAGATGGTCAACCAGATAGCATTGTGCAAGACATTGAAAATATGGTTCGGGCCTTTATTGAGAAGGTAATTATTTTTGTATACAATAAAATGATGAATATGTGCATGCATACATAAAAGGTGTTAATGGTTATGGGAACATTTATTTGCTATGAGGTGAGAGAATTTAAATGCAATCTTTAAAGGTGTGTATTGAAACATCAATTTAAGTATTAATACTCATGAACTCTATTTAATTTAAGCTATCCTTCCTGATCCAGTGTCTGTATTGAGCTCTCTTACTCTAATAATAGTTAAATGCTTCTTCATAATTTACTTATTTAGATGTATGAGCTCCAGTGGTGGAAGCTAAACTTTCTGAGCATGTCATTGAATGTAATACTGAAACTTATCACCTGTTACAGCCTAATTGCATCATTTTGGCAATATCTCCTGCCAATCAAGACCTTGCTACCTCAGATGCAATTAAGATTTCCCGTGAAGTAGATCCTAAAGGTAAGGTGCTGAACATAGTTTCTTGTGACAAAATACTTTCGGTAGGAATGTATTATTTGAAGTTAGCCGTATTAAGTAATTTAATAAAATATAGCTGAAGCTGAAAGTAAGGAAGATGTTGAAAATACAGAACCTAGAAGGTTTGTATCGTGACATCTGCTGCAAACCACAGTATGTAGTGGAGTGATTTGTCTCTTGTGTTGGGCTTCTTAGATCAATAAGTTCTCATATTTGTACAGAATTTCAGTTTCAAATTTTCTTGACATGTAATGGTTGTCATTAGAATAGGAAAATTAAACTTCTTTGAATACTAAATTATGTGACTGAGTTCTATGCAGATGGTTAGATTGGTTGATGTGTTTTGAGAGATACAATAGCTTGGTTTCTTTAAGTTTCTATGGTTGACTTCTTTGAGCATCAGAATTTTCAACTTTTTGGTTCTCACTTTCGTGCTTCTTGATTTGTCAATTACTCAATGTTATTTGACCTCTACCTAAGTAGACAAATCAATTCTTTTACAAGCAACTAACTCGATGATTAGATTACTATGTGACTGAAGGTTGCTGCTAGTTTATGAAACTTGTTTTAATTTTCAGGGGAAAGGACATTTGGAGTTTTGACAAAGATTGATCTTATGGACAAAGGTACTGATGCAGCTGAGGTAAGCATTCTCTTGCTGCAAGGTTTTCCTTGGGAAAAGTCTTTCCTTCATGCTGTCCTTTGGCCAAGAACTTAGCACAAGAAGAGTTATTTTGTAGTTTCAGAAAACTAAGTTTACAGTATAAAAGTAGGATTACAATTATGAGGTAGAAAAGTGTGACATAGGTAGCCGTCATTTGGTGATTAAAAAGGCATTCTGGTATTGTTTCCTTTATGTTGGATACCTGGATATCTACCCAGGGGAATGGAGGAGAGGAATATAATTTGCACATATTTGGTGTCGTCATTATGCTTTGCTTATATTTAACTTTACATGTCTCAACTATTGTATAAAACTTAGAATCACAGAAGTTGAGTTAAGATTTCCTTTTCAACTTTCTCCTCAGCTTAAATTACTGGAATCATATTTGGGAAGCTCACGACGTGGCTTCCTTTGTCTCTTTTTCCCTTTTCTAGATCCTTGAAGGGAAATCATATAAGCTAAATTTCCCTTGGATTGGTGTTGTGAACCGCTCCCAAGCTGATATCAATAAACAAGTTGATATGATTGCTGCTCGGAAAAGAGAGACCGAGTACTTTGCTAATACTCCGGAATATAGACATCTTGCTTCCAGAATGGGCTCTGTGCATCTAGGAAAGGTGCTGTCTAAGGTATGCAGAATTGTGATCCTAGTATCCTAGTAGGTGTTACTTGAAAATTGAAATTCACTGGATGCATTGATTATGAGGATGCTTCCAAATTGCTGAGTTGATTATTGTCCTTATTTTTTTTTATGTTTTGTTAAATATATGTTTAAATTTTCAGCATTTGGAATCTGTCATCAAGTCTCGGATCCCAGGCCTACAATCACTCATTAACAAAACTATCATTGAACTAGAGACAGAATTAAACCGTATTGGGAAACCTATTGCTGCTGATACCGGAGTAAGCCACACCGTTCACCCCACCCCTAACAACTGATATATTTTTTTTAACTTGTAATCTTCTCATAAGTACTACTCTTCATGATTAGGTTATCCTTTTTTTTTGTTTCCCTCTCCTCTTCTCCCATTTGCATTTATTAGTGGATGAATAACTAATTTTGTTTTTCCATTTGCAGGGGAAGTTGTACATGATAATGGAAATCTGTCGAACTTTTGATCAGATATTTAAAGATCATCTTGATGGCATGTATGTCCTTTTTTTCCATGTTATTTGGTACATTATTACATATAAATCTGATATCAGGAAGATCCAATTTGACCTTGGAAATGATTGAATGTCTACAGACGGCCAGGTGGTGAAAAAATTTACCAAGTATTTGATAATCAATTTCCAGCATCTATAAAACGGCTGCAGTTTGACAAACATTTATCGATCGACAAGGTGCGGAAACTAATAACTGAAGCAGATGGGTATCAACCTCATCTCATCGCTCCTGAGCAAGGATACCGCCGTCTTATTGAATCATGCTTAGTATCAATTAGGGGCCCTGCTGAAGCAGCTGTTGATGCGGTATGTATTTTTATACAAATATAATAAATACGTTGCTATGAGGTGTTATATGAGAAAATTGTAGCTGACTTCTTTTTCCATGTTTATTTTGACACTAGTAACAAAAAAAAAAAACAGATTGATACTAGTAACCAAAAAAAAGAAGACAGATTGACACTACTGGCATTACTTGGGCCTAAGGAACGTTTGCATTTCTTTCCTTGGTAGTTAAAAGTCTCCGAAATTTTATACTCTGGACAAATGGCAAAGTTGAAAGTTACCTTTGGAAAATGAGAAGCATTTCTTTTTATGTTGAATTATGCATTTACTGCCTACTATTATAATGTTTTCAGGTTCATGGAATTTTGAAGGATTTGATTCAGAAATCTATCAGTGAGACCATGGCAAGTAGCAGATTTCTTATTTTATCTTTTACGCATATAGTTCTCAACATGTTAAGCCTGCATGCAGATGACTTTTATTAATTTAGTGCAATATCAAAGTTAATCTATTTTTTATAGTAGCGTCTCAAATCTCAACGGTTGCAGTTTTCTGTTGATTGTAGGAATTAAAGCAGTATCCCACCTTGAGGGTAGAACTCGGAAGTGCAGCTGTTGATTCATTGGAGAGGATGAGAGAAGAAAGTAAGAAATCAACTTTGCTTTTGGTGGACATGGAGTTTGGCTATTTGACTGTTGATTATTTCCGCAAACTTCCCCAAGACGCAGAGAAGGGTGGAAATCCAACTCATTCACTTTTCGACAGATATAATGATTCTTATCTTCGTCGAATTGGTAAGCGACTGGAATTTAAGTAAGAACTTGTGATATTCAATTTTCTTTTGATATTTTATTCCTAGCTAGTAATTCAAATAATAGAAAAATTAAAAATTATCCAGTTTACCATAAAAATAACTAAAGGAGTTCATTAGGCAAGGATTGTACTTGCATTGAATATTGATAGAATATATGTAATTATTGTAAATCTTTTATATTTGGTAGATATCTTTCATATTAAGTTAGACATCATTTACTTATAAATTAGTTGAAGACTCTCTAAACTCTAGCCTAATTTGTAACTTTGACATGAACTTGTATCAATGTATATTAGGCAAATAAAAGAAATGTGTGTTGTGTTCTAATTCCTTTGTTTGCGTAATATACATGGATACAAGGATACAAGTTGATGTCAACGTTATAAGCTGATGTCAAGGCTACAAACTAGACTAGAATTTAGGAGAGTCTTTGACTAATATATAACTAAATAATGTCTAACCTAATGTGGAAGATATTTACCAAATATAAAAGATTTACAATAATTACATGTATTCTATCAGACATATATTACATGAGTGCATAAACCAAGATATGTTCATGAAATAAGAGGCATTGTCCTCATTTTTCCTTTACTGAGATTCCTTGAATATGAACAGCTACCACTGTCTTGTCCTATGTGAACATGGTATGCGGGACCCTGAGGCATACCATTCCCAAGTCCGTGGTTTACTGTCAAGTGCGTGAGGCTAAGCGCAGCTTACTGGATCATTTCTTTACAGAATTGGGAAAAAAGGAGGTGAGCTTTGGTTATTGTCTTCCTTGAAGAATGCAATACTAATAGGCATGTCTGATGAAAATGCTCTGAGCTTACTTTTTCATAATCTCTGTTTTGTTTTTGCAGGGAAAACAACTAGCTTCACTGCTGAATGAGGACCCTGCAATCATGCAGCGCCGCACATCCCTTGCAAAGAGGCTAGAGCTATACAGAAGTGCACAATCAGAAATTGAGGCAGTTGCTTGGGAAAGGTAGAAAGCACCAGTGCTTTATACATTGATGAAGAGAATAGTTTTTTTTTTTTTTTTTTTGATACGGATCAATGAAGTCATTATTACCTTTTCTATGATAGCCTTATGCTACTGAGCTTCGTTGTTTTTGTTGAATTAATTTAATTGTATTCATTTATTTCGACCTCGTTATTGAATTAATACACGAATCAGTGCTTATTCTTTTCTCGGAAGGAAGAAGAAGATGGGATTGGATATATAATAGAGTTAACAGAGATATAACAATTTGTTAGGTAACATATACTAATATAAGTCAGTTAGCAACAGTTAGATAGACAGTTAACAATCTCAATAACTAGTATTAAATGGGAACACCATTGTATCGTTCAGCATCTTTATTAAGACTTTATAAATTAATAAATAATATATTAAAAATTAGAATGGAGGTACGGGGAATCGAACCCCGTGCCTCTCGCATGCAAAGCGAGCGCTCTACCATATGAGCTACACCCCCATTTACTATTACATTGGTGGACTTATATTACTTTTGCTATAATATATTTACAATATCAATCTAATAGTTAGTTTTTATTTATTTATTTATTACAATTTGATGATTAATTTGGTTAAAATATTTATATATTAAAAATGTTTAGTACTTATGTCCGAAACTTCTTTTTACTTTCTCAACATAAAAATCACGTTACATACCAATGGATTGACAATATAAAGAATGAATAGAGCAAAGACTTATGAAGAGGTTTATCTTGAGACACCAATACTCAAGTCCCCTCCATTAAATTGGTGTACACCATGTATCCTATATTCCTATTCATCCTACATGCATGAGTTTCAACAAGGCATTGTGAATGACAAAATAAGACTCCACGGGTATATATACAATTAAAAAGATCACACAATATATTTAGTTGGAATTCCTTTAATTTAATATTTTTGTTTCAAAAATTCTTCTTAAAATCTAACAAAAAGACAAGCTATTTCTCTAAAATAAACTATTCCAAACACACATGTCATAATAATAGTAAATGGAGAGTGTCTAAAAAAAACAACATTTTGAGAGATTCATTAATATTAATATTTCTTTGATGTATTAATTAATATTAATATATAA
This sequence comes from Glycine latifolia, assembly GCA_013407115.1. Taxonomy (NCBI): domain Eukaryota; kingdom Viridiplantae; phylum Streptophyta; class Magnoliopsida; order Fabales; family Fabaceae; genus Glycine; species Glycine latifolia. The sequence continues at coordinate 5,346,041 of CM023956.1, forward strand.
GATCAATAACGATTGGCATGAATAATAATAATGTATCATTTAATCATATAGTGGTCATGTCATTGGAGCATATGCACCATAACGATGAATCAACCAACTCAACCAGTCAAACGTGAATCTTGCACTTGATGATGATGAGTTGGTGACATAGGCATAGCAGTGTAAATCCATTGGTTAGGGGAGAACGATAAATATTTTCACAAATATAGCATAATATATGCATGGAAGTCGTAACAGAAACCTAGTCAGCCTCTTACGTTGGGAACAACCAAACTGCCACACTTTTGCAAAAAATATATCCAAATGTCACACCTACAGTATTATTTATCAGACTGTCACACCAGCTAATTCGCAACCAGTACCAGCGAAATACACAGGATGACGTGGCGAGCAACCAATGGCCAGGGCAGTCCACGTGGCCAATTTCGCTACAATCATTGGCGAATTAGGTGGCATATTTCACTACCCGTTGTAGCGAATTACGTGCAATTGCCACGTGGCAAAGTTCTGAAATTGCGTAGAAACTTCGGAAGACCATAACTTTTGACTGGAACGTCCGATTGAGGCGAAATCGGTCGCCACGCAATCGTAATTGAGAGGAGATGCCGCTGGCAAGGGGACTTAGCCAAATTTTTTTCCCAAAAGAGGCCTCTAAGTGCCTCAAAATTGCGATTTAGTATTCGGATACCCAAAAAATTTATTTTTGTCTGCTTTTTTAATTATTTAATTAGTTAATTTAATGTTATTTTTTATTTTTTTAATTAATTCTCTGAATTACAATCGTTTTGACATATCGTACGCCTTCATCGGACATTCCTAGCCAAAAATATCACTGTTTAATTGATAGTGCATATAAACTTCATATAAACTTCGAGCAGTGATATTTTTTGATAGAAATGTCCGATGGAGGCGTACGATATGTCACAACGATCGTAATTCAAAGAAGTAATTGAAAAAATAAAAAATAACATTAACTAATTAAATAATTAAAAAAGCAGACAAAAATGAATTTTTTGGGTGTCTGAATACTAAATCGCAATTTTGAGGTACTTAGAGGCCTCTTTTGGGAAAAAATTTTGGCCAAGTCCTCTTCGGGTAATTACTAGCGGCATCTCCTCTCAATTACGATCGCGTGGCCACCGATTTCGCCTCAATCGGACATTCTAGTCAAAAGTTATGGCCTTCCAAAGTTTCTACGTAATTTCAGAACTTTGCCACGTGACAATTGCACGTAATTCGCTACAACGGGTAGCGAAATATGCCACCTAATTCGCCAATGATTATAGCGAAATTGGCCACGTGGACTGCCCTGACCATTGGTTGCTTGCCATGTCATCCTGTGTATTGCGAATTAGCTGGTGTGGCAGTCTAGTAAATAATACTGTAAGTATGGTATTTGGGTATATTTTTTGCAAAAGTGTGACAGTTTGGTTGTTTTTCCCTTACGTTGTATGGCCACGGGTCCAACCTCCACTCGTTGACCACGCTTGATGCGTAGCCTAGCCCCATTATGGCGCACACACGCATTTGTTTTCTCTTGCCATATAAATAAATTCCACAACTAAGTATATATAAAACAATTAAGAAAAAAAAAAACATATATACAAGCAAACGAGTTGCTTCACAAGTTGGACTTGTGGAATAAAGTTCCGCACATAAATAATTTTCTGGGGTTTTGTGTTAATTAGTATAATCTAAGTTTGTTTTCGTGATGGAATGGTCTTCAAAATCTGCTACAAAATCATACTTTGACACCCTTCAACTGGTATATATATTCACCTTTCTCTCATTCATTGTATCTATCTGGGTATATAATTAATGAATCAATTCAAGGGTGATATAAAATTCTGTTGTATATGCTTCACATTTTTTCCTTATTTTTCTATCACAAAAATGTGTAAAACAGCCTCTAATGGTATTCCACATTTTTTACTTGTGTGTTGTTCTATAGCTTCTTCTTTTTTCAGTATCTGATAAGGCTTGAGTCAATTATATATATCTATCAGGGGTCGTGGATTATTTGCTTTTATTGTTACTGTTAATAAAAATTATAATGTTATCAGAAAAAGTGAGGAGAAATGTATAAGTATCACTCATTTGATGTGGCCAAACATTATAGATCTCACAGAATAGAAGAGGACTTCCAAAAAAATTCTGACAACCTAATATTTAGTCTTAACAATTGCACTCAAATGGACGTTATATCAATCCATAATTTGTGGTAAAATTAACTTCCATTAAGCATGAACTGATTAATGATTTGTCTTTTTTTCTTAAATCATATATTAAGGAATTTAATCTAAAAATCCTTAGTTTGGTGGAATGGATTGACCTTCATTATTCTTTGGCCTTGCATAGTTTGATCTACGAAACCTTTAAATTTCAATCAGCAAATTCTTGTAATCAAGCTGTAAAAAGAACTTTATTGACACCTCACACCTTCACATAATTAGGAGACATGTGAAATTTTTTACAATGTCCATAACATTCCCTAGTTTGTGGCATGTCGTCCAAGCTTTTTACAAGTATTATGTTTCATTTTTCTTTACAGTGCAACAATCACAAAAGACAATATGGCACTTGGAGAGTTCAAAATCCGGGAAGCAATGAATTTGTATCAGCATAAGCAGCAGGAATGAAAGCAAAACTCATAGTGGAAGTGACATCTCATGTATCCCTAACCACATTAGCCCTTGCAGCTGCTGCTAGACAAAAGGGAGGCAGAATGGTGTGCATTAATATTCTACCTCAGTCAGTCCTTAATGATTCACAAGAAGTTATCAACAACTCAGGGCTTAAAGACCAAGTTGAATTTAGAACTGAAGACCCTCCAAGCTACTACCCTTCTATGAGAACATTGATTTCTTTCTTGTTGATTGTAACAAGGATGAGAACTATGCAAAGTTGCTCAACTTGATAGATGTCAACCTCACAAGATCAATAGTGGTGGCAAAGAACGTGGTTGGTGATGGTGACAAAAAAAGGAATGAGATGGTGCCTAAGAGGAAAGGATGAGAAATTGGAAGTAAGATCTCTAAAGCATCCTTTAGGGAATGGCATGGAAGTTACTAGGATTAGCAAGAGTGATGACACAAATATGAGATTTAGGGTTAAAGGAGATTATAGCAAGAAAAGGAGAAAGAGCTCATGGATTGCCAAATTTGATGAGGAGAGTGGTGAGGAACATATATACAGGGTGCCTCAGGTTGATTGGTTCTGAGTTAAGTAACATAGCAGATTCCAATTATTGAAAAAAAAAGGAAAAAAAAAACTTGTGTATTTGGTGTCATGAGTATGACTCATGTCATGTGTATTTGACACGCTGCTAGGAAATAATATACGGAGCCTAAGAAGCGCATTAACCTTAGTCAGGAACTATATAGAGCACGTCCCTGTATAGCTGAAAAATATAGGATATTGTGTATCTAAAATCTAAATCAATAATCATTTCTAAACATCAATACTTAAATGATGATAATCTGGTGAGTTTGTGTGTTGCATTCCAAGATTTATCCATTTCCCTTCCATCTGTTTCCCATATATTTATTCACATGCACCAAATTAGGGATGGTAAAAAAAAACCTGTATCCGAAAATATCTGTGGGTAAAACTCGTTATAAACTGGATTTGGATAGTTTAATGAGTACTTGTGCTAAAATATATTTTTTTCTTTACCTACTATTAATTAGAAGGGGTGTGTAATAAGGCACACATGTGTCCATGAATACATACAATTTGAAATTACTTAAATATACCTAATTATATATAAAAAATTAAGTTATCCTAATTTTGTTTTCATCTTTTTTCTTTCTTCTATTTTGTCTCTATATATTTATTTTAGTACAAATATATGTTTTAAAATTTATTATTTATACTTTTTAAATTCTTTATATTTTAACATATATCTATAGATATTAGTAGCTAGATAACTGCGAATATTCATAAAATCTTATACACGCATGGGTATGAAATGGAAACAATTACTCAAAAATCATAGCTATGTTGCACTCTTAGAGAAAATAATATTTTAGCTTTAATTTTTGCGTAGCTAAAATTTATCTCAAAATTAATTTGCTTCTCCTAAATGTAAAGGATTTGAGGTGGGAAAGCATAAAAATAAGAAAAAAATTAAATATATTTTTAATTTTTGATATATATCTGAATTTTGTATTTAAAGTTTTATACCAGGTCTCTGTCGTCAGAAGGATTAAACATTTCCACCGTCAAATCCAAGCTCCAAGAGAGTGAGAGATTGGGGTTATTTTATCATCTCACCTTTTTCATATAAAATTAATTTTAATTTAATTAAAATATAATGTCATATTAGTTGACACGTGGTCAACTTATATATTATACTTAATCTGACATGATATTAAAGGTAGCTTGTTGACGTGTCGAGTTAACGGCCACATCAGATATATATTAGGTTTTATGAGAGACTCATCTCAAAGAAAAAATTTATAAGAGATCAAATACAAAATTTGAGTATATACTAGGAATAAAAATATATTTAACTAAAATAAAATATGTTAAGCAGAAAGAAATGCAGGGAGAAGCATTTGCTTTTTGTATAAAGCCTCCCTGTTTTCCTTTCTTTTTCTGTCCTAAGAAAGAAGAGGTAATTTAAAAAAAAAAATCATGTTGTATTCTCTTTATTAGAAAGAAAGGAATCTAAAAAGTAAACAATTTAGATTAGTCTCTTAATTTTGTTTGGATATAAAATCGCAACTGAAAATATCATTTTACCTCAAAATAGGTCAATCCGATTGAAAAGGATCTCAGTTGGATTAATTGGATATCATATAAAAAGTCACAAATATTTTTAGTTAAACCAAAAAAGTTTACATTAGTCTCTAGCTCATTGGAACTTTTCAACTGGAGAACCTATTGTTATTCTTAATACATTTTTAAGACAAGCATTATGAGCTCTTATAGGTGGTTATAGAGAAGTTAGACAACTAAGCTTTTAAATTATTTTTAACTAATACATGATATTTAATTCATTTATTTCCTTCTCAGATAAATATTTTAGTAAGTTTATTTAAACTGTTTGATGTTCCAAAGAAAATAATGCACCAAAAAAAACTGTTTCATAATGTTCACCGTTTGACTTCCTCCAATAAAAAAGGAATGAAATGAACTACCGACAGCACATGCGTTCATTTTTTTTTGGATACTTGTAAACATATCATACGTTTTTTTCATAATGAAAAGTTTATGTGAGATAAATCTCAAAAAATCATTAGGAAATCAGAACAAATTCAATGAACATTTATAAATATACTTATAAATTATTCATCAACAAAAATTTCATATTGATAATGAAAATTAAATTTACATTTTCTTTTGTGATATGAGTTCTTTTCTTATTAATTGAACCAATCTTTTTTTATAAACATATCATAATTCTTTGTTATAAAAAAAACCAAAAGGACAAAAATAATTGAAGAATATTGACGGGTAACAATAACATTATTGAATATTGACCACTCATCTTGTCTGGCTGCAAATAAAATAATCATATGCGCCAAAATTAATTTAATAAACAGAAATTCCAATTAAAAACATAAGCATTTAAGTCAATAACATTTTTATTTTATTTTTTACTTTGATTGGTAAGACCACTTTTATATTATGCCGTACTTGTCCAGTTCAAGTTGCTAGAAGACTATTTTGGCAGAAGAAGCAGATCCCGTTCCTTTAGAAGCCAAATTATTGCAGCTTTATGTTCAATTACTACCATTCTCGTGGTTGAAATTATTTAACACTTGAACGTATAACATTGGAGAATGAATAAATATAGGAAATGATGCATTAACAGGAAGAAAAAAAAATGTTTTGAGAAATAAATGATGCTTGATATTGAGTTCTCAAGAATATAAGAGAGTGATGATTACCTATTTGTACCAACCACTGAACCCCACAACAACCACCAAACTTTAATCTTCAAATGCAACAGACTTAATTATCTCTCAAGTCTGCTTCCTTGCTAGGCATTCCTATTCACATTTCCTTCTCTTGTTAGTGAATTTTGTGGCCACCTTTGTTACTATTCTTGGATCTCACTTAACCAAGTGTCTATGAATGGCAAATAGTAGATCTTGGACTCAGATATGGTCATGTTTTGTCAAGCTATGTATTCTGAATCTTGTCTTGGTTTTCAAAATCACAGCATTGGGGGATGACAGTGGAAGTGGTCCTACTGTTACAGCAGAAAACACTTGCAAGAACACAAATTATCAAAGCTTCCTCCCTCCACCGTACCAGAATATATCCCAAATGATATGCACACCTGTATGGCACACCTATGAATTGAGGGTAAGTTCATTTTGTTGTGGTCTTGACGTCTTGTGGGGGTTCTAGTTATACCCATTTATTTAACTATTCTTTTTCTCTCTTGATTGTCTAGTTTAGTTCACTTTAATCTAGTTCAGGTTGGTGTCATTTGTTAAGCATGTACAATTTTTTTTTGTACATCATTAGCTGTTGTTTCTCAGATAACCAAACCAAATCTAAATTCTAGCTAGAAATTTTTAGTTTTGTTAATTTGTGAATGAAGGATGAGCTATGGTACAATGGTAAAGTTGTGTCTTAGTGATCGGTTGATCAGCTTGAATCCACATATGAAGGGGAAAGCTGCTTATAATTACCTTTTCACATACCTTTACAGAGGAAGAGCCTTTGGTATTGGAGTACATTAGTTTTTAATTTGTGAATGACTAGGTTGTCCCTTTACAATCTAATTAGCTTTGTAGTGATTTTTTATTGCAGTACATCCAGAATGGTGATACCACAACTATCATATTATCTGCTCCCTACACAATAGGATGGGTAGGAATTGGGTTTTCTAGAGATGGTACGATGGTTGGTTCCAGTGCAATGGTGGGATGGATTAGTAAACATGGTCATGCAAAAATCAAGCAATTTTACCTAAGGGGTAGGAAGCAATCAGAAGTCATAATAGACAAAGGTGAACTCCCCCTCAGTAATATCCCTGCGGCTGTGGCGACTAATGGAGCTGAAATTCATATGGCATTTCAGTTGCAGATGACAACCCCATTTCAGAAACAACCAATTCTGTTGGCTTTTGGTAGCAAATATCCACAGAACCACCACCTATCCAAGCATGAAGACAAAACAGCTATTGTGTTTGATTTTTCTGCAGGTCTAACACCATTTCTCTATGACTCTAACAGAAGTTCAGCATATATGTCATTTTATAATTTGTTTCACATAGTGAAAGCTATTTTCAATTCCAAAATCCAAGCAAACTTTTTAAGAAACAGAATTCTTTCAGCTCCTTTTAGCAAAATTTCACTTTAGTGAAACACATGATGGTACTATACTACTATAGAATCATATATTAATTTAAACAACCATGTTCCAACTCAAAATTACTTAGCAATTAAAGCAGAAAATGATTTTTGTTTGAAGGGTCTAAACTTGAATTGGTCCATGTTTTTATCCAATAAAATTTACACGTCTTATTCATATATAACTGCAGGATGAAACATGGCATTTTATGATGTATAGCTTTTTGAGTGCAGAAACTTGATCAACTATGCTTTGACAGGTTCTACGGGTCCTGTATCCAGTGAATTGATTCAGATGAGGACGAACCATGGAATTTTGGCTATAATAGGGTGGGGTCTAATCCTGCCTGTAGGGGCTATTATTGCTAGATATTTCAGGCACAAGGATCCCTTATGGTTCTATCTCCATGCAATCATTCAGTTTGTAGGATTCACATTTGGGCTTGGTACAGTAGTTCTTGGATTACAACTCTATTCCAAAATGCATGTCCATATACCAGCTCACAGAGGCATAGGCATCTTTGCTCTGGTACTAAGTATTCTTCAGGTTTGTCACTGACCCATATGTGTAATATGTTCGGCGTAAAAATTTACTACTACTTTAGTCATTGTATTTACCAAAAGTAATGTAATTTTAGTCTTTCATCGTGGACTAAAAACATGTATTTCTGAGTAGGGGGATCATGCTGGGTGGGATATACATGCTAGCTGCCATGTAACTGAAACTATCTTGTAATGGTACCTCTGGTACCCTTTTACATAAATATTGTATCTATGGCTGATTAAAAAAAAATGTATTTTTGAGTAAATGTAAAGATTAAAAATGTATTGAATTCTAATGGAGACAAAACTGATATTTCAAAATATTTTGAGGGGTTAAAAACATATTTTACCCATGTCTGACGAGTACTATTGAACTGATTTTATGCTAAATTCAGGTATTGGCACTCTTCTTGAGACCAAACAAGGATTCCAAGATCCGAAAAATTTGGAATTGGTACCACAGTTGGTTTGGAAGGTTGGCACTTATATTTGCAGCCATTAACATAGTGTTGGGGATGCAAGCTGCGGGGGCAGGAAGTGATTGGAAGATAGGCTACGGATTCGTTTTTGGTATTATGGTTGTTGTAGCTATTGTTCTTGAAGTATTGGCTTATTTGAAAAAATCAGCGATGCGTTCTCTACCTCCTAACTTCCAATTGGACCCTGTTGGAGGAGCTACATTTCCAAGTAATCACGCACTTTATTTCCTTTTTTTCAATCCCTGACTTTATATCATCTGTTTAGTGAAACTGGTGCTGAGAAGCAAAATGCTTTGGTTTTATCTGATATAAACTATCTTATACCACTTTGATGAAGCAGGGGGAATGTGATTGCTGCTAGTTTTACACTTCTACAAGCGTTGTCATTTGTTCCATTAAACCAGCCCATGTTAAATCACATACTGGTTCAAGTTTGTGTGTGGGCATATCATTTGAATTCTTTTTGGCATTGTTCCTTGATGACATTTCTGGGTGTGCTTTCCTGGTGTACATATAGGTGGAAAATGCGTATATAGCCAGCTAGAAGTTTGCCAAGTTGGACAATCCATGCTTGGCCTTCTCATTCAACTTCACGAGATTGAATTCTTTTGGCTTGCTTTTTCTTCATCGGATTTCTGTTGCTTGGTCAAGAATGTAAATTACGATTCATATGAGCTTCCATTTACAGCTACATTTTTTGTAATTCGTAGCTCTTTTTTTTTTTTCTGGAGATGTATGTATGGGTATTTAAGAATCATACTTTGTTCTTTGTTGAGTGACAAGATTACATTCATTCACTACCTTCTTCAAGACGGTTAGCCCTCTCTATAATTTGACAGGAACATACAAAGTTCGTAGCATTACCAGCTGTATTACAATTTGCTAAAGATTTTCAATGTGATTCAGTGAAACCTTTAAAATCAATCAATAATTTGATATAAAGTTGTGCGCTCAATTTGTCAGAGCCACTTACAAAGATCAAACCTAAAATAAGTTTAAAATACCTGGTTTAAAGATTGACAGCTATTATAAATTAAAACAAACTTATAATTAAAAGTAATTTAATGCCATTATAAAAAAAATTAGGAACCGAATTTCCTTTGATTCTTGAAACAAACCTTAATATTTCATACTTCTAAATTTTATCGTACATATCAGCAGTATGAAGCAATTTGACGTATACACACTACGTACCCACACGTACATATATATTCACAATGGAGCATCTATACGCACATCAAATAATATTATGAAGTTACGAGTTACCTTGACTGTCCTTGAGAATTAAGATACCGAGTGATAGGCATACTAAATTCAAGAACAGAGCTAAACTTTTGGCTTTATGTATTTAAACAAATAATGATTTTCATTAATATGACGTTCCATCACATTATTTCAATGGTAACAATTAAATATCAACTCAATCAACAAAAAAGAACCACTAATACCTAACAACATATTAAGAAGTTAAGAAAGTATATGCAATTGAACAAAATTATTATCAAGCCATTGATAATGTTGTTACAAAAAAAATAATAATTAGAACGATCCATCAGTCCCGTAATTCATTATATCAAAATTGTCTAACTACATTGAGAACCAAAATTTTCACCTTGAAGGTACCTCAGAAACCCCGAAACTGACTGCGATGAACCTGTAGACTGAGCAAGAGATTAGCATGAATGCTGCTGTACAGGAAACCTCGTATTTAAGCAAATAATAAAATAAAATAAAAGAAGTGGGTTTCAGTGCATTGCAGAAGCATAAAACTGTGATTTCTGCGGAAAAGGAACCAATAAAACAGCTCTAATTTTTGCCAGTGAAATAATACCTTATATTAATGAAGAAAAGCCTCCAATCCTCCATCTTAAATAGAGACAGATATCTGCAATATTTCATGAAATTGAATGATTACAGTCAAATCTGATTTGCATGGTCAAAAGGATTCGTTGATTCCTAGTTTCTCTTCAAATTTCAAATATATAAAGTTAACTTTCAGCAGATATAAAGATATGGAAGTGGAAGACCTACCGGGTACCTCCCAAAAGATAGTGCAGCTATGAAACTTGAGCTGATACAACAGGGCACTTTGTAATTCAATTCCAGAAATGATCGAAATACCCCCTCTTGTGCAAAATTATGAGATCTTTACCCACAATAATTCTGCTACATTCATTAGTAACAACATAGAACTGTGGACTATGCAGTAGCTGTACAATCTTTACTAGAAGACAAATTGATAGACTTGGGAGCATGACTTCCTCTAACCACACGGTTATAAATAACCTTAAATGACTGTGAGCCATTAGGTCGAGTAAGCAAACTTATTGGCATTCTCAGAGTCTGCTTTCGATTTCTTCTTCCCCGAATCAAAATGCTAAAGGTTTTATCACCATCCATGTTAGTTTCACTACTGCTAGAGCTGCCATTTGAACCAATGTTTTGATTTTGCTTGTTCCCAGAATTTTCAGACCCGTGAAAATTCATATTACCATTTTCTTTTATACTTTCTGAACCAGCTCTCATTGCTTCATCTTCACTTATCTCTGATGATAAAGTTTTTACCACTTGATTGGAATCCCCAATACTGTCAATGTCCTCAGGAAGAACTGAAGCTGAACTTGGACTTTCCGAGCCATGACACAGTACTTGTGACTCTGAAATGGGATCAGGGATTGGTTCAACAATAGGTACTGGAAGAGGAAATTCTACAGGATGACAACCAGGCCAAACAGCACTGGGACCAAACTTAGATATTGTGGGGTTTAAATATGTAAAATGATTGGCATGAAAGGCACTGCTAGTGACTGTATAGTTGCTAGGTGGTACTGATTGAGGTTGAGTAAAAGGAGGATACATAAATGGCAGTGGTTGCATCATGTTTGGTGTCGTTGGAGGTGATGGATATGCATGATGCGGAGAGGAGCACATTGGGGCAACTGCGGGTAGCACAGTAGTAGGTCCAGGATGAACATTCATGTTTACTGGCCAGGGGCCAATTGCAGGAACTGCACTAGGACCAGAAGGAAGAGTCATATTCATGGCAATTGGTGCAGCACGTGCAATGGCAGGTGATGGGTTGAATGGAGCTGCAGATGCAGACAATTTCTTATACGGGATGCCCCCAGTATGACTCTGACTTGATGGTGATACATTGACCCTTAAATCCTCACCACCCTGAGAAATGGGATTTGTATTATCACTAGGTTCTAAACTGGCAGATGAATTACTTGCATCAAGTTCTTGCTTGTAAGAATCCATATGATCATCTACTGCACGAATCAATATGCTGTTATCAACTGCTCCTTGAGCTTCAACATCTCCTGATTGCCCCTCAGCACTCATACAATTATCTTGCACAGCAACAATCAACTGAGTTTCTTCTTTCCCCTCAATAGCAACTCCAGTATCATCCTGTGAATCATCTACAGAATCTGATAAAGAATCATCATGCTTCTCTTTAACCATATCATTTACCTCTGTCGGGGTTGGATCAACATAAACATTTCTATCAGCTTCAATATCTTCCTCTTCATGTTTTCCACCATCATGTTCACTGCTAACAGAAATCTCACTTTGAGGATTATAGACCTGAAACTTAGAGATTGTCCCTGGAGGAGCTAAGGCCACTTCCTTGTATGAAGGAGACTTTCCGAGACTAACTATAGACTTCTTAACTGGATTAGCATCAGTTGGATCAGGTTCTGGAAGAGAACTGAGCAGCTTGTCCCCATTTTCTAATGTCTCATTTACACAAGGCTTGGAAGTTGAGGGCACGGACTTGACCCTGTATGTAACAGCTTTGACTACTTTCCTTCCAAATTTAGTGCCTTGGGTGATGTTTACGGTATGATCACCTGTATAACTCCCATGGGAAATTGTCCGCTTCTTCAAGAAATAATACCTACTACTTGGATTAGGACTCCTTACAAAAGGAGATTCTGAGCCAACTTCCACATTCTTTTGATAACTACTAAAAACTTTGCCAAGTGTTGCCCGTCTCTGCTTCAGTCTCCGGCCATATGAGCCAGCTGATCTTGGTCTTTGAACTGGTTGCCATCCATCCTCTCCTTCAGCATGTGCTTCAGACAAGGTTTTGTCATAAATTTGTGGCTTTTCATCCGATATTTGTTTTAAAATAGCTTGTTCCAATTCAGGTCCAGAGTTGCTTTCCTGCTCGGAATCTGCACTACCTACTGGTACGGGTATTTGTACCTCTTCATCGGAAGCCTCTTTTGGAATTTCTTTTGAAGATTCATCAGAACATGACATGCCAATGTTTGGGTAAGACGTTGCTCTCACCTGCCCAATATTAAAATATTAATTATATATGCATGTGTGTTTGCATATTTATACTACAGAAGATGCGAATGTAGGCAAAAGGCAGCACAAGTAGCCAGTTCTCACAATAATATAAAGACTAACAGTTCCACAACAAGAAATAATTGTTCCATTAGGTATATGATCCCCCAATTACTTATTATCCTTCTTATAACAGAGTGGATTAATGTTGAAGATCATTCCACATTTTTTTGAAAATTACATTTTATAAGAGTACAAAGAAAATATGAAAATTTAGAAGATGATTTAGTTGACCTTACAAATTATGATGTCACTCTTTATCCTTTTACTACACAATTTGCCCATGTCAACTCAAAAATGTCATTTTTCTGTACATTGTTATTTTTCAAAAACTGGGTAGCTGACCAGATTTACAATTAAAGATTATTGATGCCTGCATCTCAGTATCTCACAGAGTAAAGTAAAAAGCAATGCTTAGAGCAGAGAAAGAGATCTTATGACCCAGATGAAAAATTCTCTGGTTCACTTTATCTTCAGCTTAAGAATATTTCTCAATAGTCAAGCCATAATAAAATAACCTTTAGAGGGGTTCAAGTTAAACAAAGGCAACCAACAGTTCCATAATCAAATCCTGAAAATGCCCTAGTCAAACCCTTGTAGCTATATCAGAAGACATATATAACCGACTGTTGGCAAGGGTAATCAATAATCAGACACTCTTTTTATAACTGTTTGAAGACTCAAACTGATGAGTTGAACTTATCAAAGACCAGTAAATCAGCAGCATACCTTTGTTATCTGGCTTCTTCTCTTTGCTGCTGCATCTCTCCCTTTAGTATTAGGATTGATGTAGTCAAGCAAATCTGACACACTGGCAAATTCGATGAAGATAAAAATAAATCATTACAAAAGGTATCTGAAACTGTATCATACGATTATCTCAATATGTACAAACAAACATATCAATATTGACAAGTCAATAGGATAATATATCATCTATGAACCATAGACAGACACATAAAATAGTTGTCTGTTTCAGGCACGTGTCTCTATGGGCCACATACAAATTAAATTTTGCTCTGTAGCAGTTTCTATGTCTGTACAGTGTCCATGTCTTTTGTCTTATGCATCTTAGCATTGTTACTTTGAAATATGAAATGTCCATGATTGCATAAAAAGTACAGAAAAGAATTCTTTGTAAGTCAACAAAATTGAGCAGTTCATACAAGCCATAAGAACACCCAGGCAACTGTATCGAAAACTGACATCAACAGCTGACCTCAAAGGATGTAACAACCACAACCTTTCATACAAAAATTACATGATACAACTTCTAACTTAAGAGAGTTGCTCCATAAAAGACACAAAATAAAATATGCATGAGAGAAGTACTTCCTGATGCAACAATTAGCCAATGAAGTATCAGATCCACATTGCCAAGGTTAATTTACCATACCTAAGATGGCCTTTGCTAGCTATTGATGCATCAGGTTTTCGAGTACCATTTCGAGCAGCTTCTTGCTGTTCAAAAGCCTTGGACTCAAAATACTCAAGCCAAGCTGCAGCATCCTGTCAAATTATCAAAAAAAAAAAAAAAAAAAACTAGAGATTATGCAAACAGTTATAATTCCTCATTCATTTTTTTAAAGAAAAAGACAAATTGAGACTAGAGCACCAATATGTATCACCATAACAATGATACAAATCATTTAAACACTATTTTACAACATCATGTGAGACTTCAAACTACCAACTATACTACTTATAATTACAAAGTTGTGTTTGTCATTGCCTAAGCCTTATATTCCAAACCAATGTGTGTTTTCAGCACAAAGAACATACTATTGTCACAGGACAGTATACCTGTGTGCGCAAGTCATCGGGGCCAAGTTTTGCCCGCAGAATTTGCAAAGTTGTTTGCTCATGCTGGACACTCAATGGATATGCTTCCATCAATGAAAGTGCTATTGCTATTGCATGATAACTTGCAGCTGTCTGCAGAGGAATAACATCCAAGAAGATGTAAGTGTTATAACACAGATGAGAAATTTCATTAAACAAACAATACAATCCCATAGGTTCCTATTATTTTAGTAACTTGGTTACAATCTGATTAAGTTTTTTTATGAATTCAAATCAATACAATAGTTATAACAAGTATTGAAAAATCATCCTTTAATATTAAAGCAAAATCAACATTTTTTATCCAACTAGCTAACAAATTTTAAAAGTTAATCTACTGTTTAACCTAACTATTTATTTATTATGCCAGGGGTATAGCACACTAATTCATATGGATCCCACTGTTGACAATTCCTTGTTAAGAAACGTTCAAAAGAGAATTTATGTACAACATTTTGCATAAAGAATCATATAAAACAAATTTCATGGTTTGTCAAAATCAAACTTCATAGTTTGTCAAAATCAGAAAAATGAATAAAATAAAACCTGAATATGATCTGCACCAAGTAATCTTTGGTTGCACTTTAAAGCTTTGTGAAGATATCGAAGAGCAACATGTACATTTCCCAGACCTTCTTCCATCATAGCCACATTAATGTAAGTAGCAGCAGTGTTTGGATGAGATGGGCCACATGTTAGATGCAGAAGATATAAAGCACGCTTCACATACCTGATTGTAGATCCAAGTAGTAATAGGCTAAATCAGAAGAAAAATTAAAATGAAGTAATCAATATTTCAAAACCTATCTTTACACTATCTGTGTTCATCAATGCATAAATTTCTGTTGGAAAAAGAAAACCTAGATTATCCCATCACATAGAACACAAATTTGTAAACTTTATTTTCTCTCTGGATAAATTCTTCATTTTCAAATTAAAAATTAAGCATGTATTGTATTAATTCAAAAACCAAATTAAACTTTAAGAACTCATGAAAAGTTAGACATCACTATATTGCACAAGAGCAAAACATACTTCAGAGCCAGTTCTGTGTGTTGAAGTCTGTAATAGAAAACAGCAAGATCCCCATAGCTCTTCATGGTATCAGGATGATCCAGACCTAATTCTCTCTCATTGATATCCAAAGCTTTTTGTTGATAAATTGTAGCCTGCGATTTAAGTAAAAAACTTGATGAATTGAAATAAAATCCTGAAACTTTACTAAATCAAAAAGAGCAGATATTTTGGCATAGGTGCAAATGAACAATGGCTGAAATATTTAATTAAAATGCTCATCCTTTTTAAAGGTTTTACCAGTAGTTTGCTCTAGACTATACTCTTCCTCTACTTTCAATTGAATTATCTCCCATTTGATAAATTTCAACAGAATGCGAATATTTTTTTTTGGTGAATATAATTATGTAAATAATGGTTTCTGAATGTCCACCAATACCAAAACATAAACGAGACAAATAAGACCTGATTGAAGTCTCCAGTATGATATAAAACTACAGCAAGGAGGCTGTAGGCTCCCGCTGTCATCCGATGATAGGGACCACAAACTACTACCAGCTTAGCAAGAGCCTGTCACCAATGAATTATATATCACACAACAATTCTGAAATGAAAGGTGTTGACTGTTGAAAAACCTTGTCAACAATTTGAAGATTTCCAAACAAAGGGTTCTGGACGTAGATACCTTTGTGCCATAGGTAACTGCATCCTCAAGCTTTCCCTTGTCTAAAGCAGTTTTGGATGACTCTAGGAGTTGCCGTCCATCTGCAGATGAGCATGCTGCTTGCTGCAAAGTATCAGCATGAGCATTATGTATAAAGTTTGGATCTATTCAATCAACTTCAAAGAAATATGCAAGAAAACCTATAATCAACATGTCTTGTTTGTTACCTTGTGAACAGGGACCAAGCTGACAATATCATGTTTTTGAAAGGGAATTGGGGAATCCATATCAAAATCCCTTGGAACAAGCTCAATTCCCACCTAACACAGAAAGTGATGATAAGAAACAAACTGTCAATGAGAGAGAAGGAAAGAATTTACTGAATTTAACACACAAGAGTCTTATGAACCACTTCATATGAGAAGATGAATCCAGTTATGTTGATAAGGTCACCTAGGTAGCATATGAGTATGTAAAATTCTCACGCACCATATAGCTACTTGAGCCTACTTCAACTTCACAGAGAAGGTTAAACTGAAACCCATACTTCCATAGATGTGAACAGTTAAAATATTCAAGCAGAAAATCCAGTTCATAAAATTTAGTCAAGTAAATTCCTAGAAAATAGGAATTAGAAAATATACAAATGCGTGACTCCATTACCTTGTGACACAAGCCACGTAAAATTGCAAATTTCCTCACATCCTTGTAATTCAACTTGTTAAGATCCCAATCAAATCGCTTCTTCATAAACAACTCTAGCCATTTCCACACCAATGGGTGAACTTCACGTGATTTATCTGATTCTCTATTTTCAGGAACACCAAGCAGCATATTCAATGCACCAGCAATTGATGAAGCCATTTTCTCCTTATCAACAGCAGAAATTACAGCCCGCAGGATGTGCTTAAAAGCTCGAACTATCATCTCATGAATACAAAGTGATTGGACATGTGAAAGCTTTTCTGAAAGCTTGACCTATCATATCAAGAAAATTAAAAGGCAAATATCAGACATCATGAAAAATATTAATAAATGATTCTAAACCTAAGACACAAAATCCCTCTCACAACCTTCTCATAAGATGTGTGGCAGACACAGTAAAAGCAGAAACTTCAATGCAAATTAGAAAGAATCATAATTCCAGAACTAGTAAAACTATGATATATTGATGAAACACAAACAATTGAATTATTGATGAAATGCTAACAATTGAATTTCATGAATTCAGACTGTGGAAGAAGTTTGGGAAAGGAACAAAAAATTCAACAACAAAGAGGACAGTTAGGACAGAGAAAAACGGGTTCCTATTAAAGATGTTTACAGCTGAACAAAGTGAATAAGTTTAGAGCACTGACAACATGTCCAAGAGAACGCATTTGTAGACCCCGAGTATGCATAAAATCAGTTAGAGTGCGTCCATCAACTGGTGAGAGTTCCAATGAGCCAAAATCGGCTACCTGTATTCCACAATTAAGACTACAATAAAGATCACCAGAGTAATATTAACCAAAAGCCTTGCAATCAATCAACCAAATAAAATTCTATCCTTACCAATTTTGGGAGAGCAACGTCTGTGTAATATTTTCGAGATAAGTCAATCAAATCATGCATAGACTGTTAATCACAAGAGATGATTTGGTTCAGACACTTTCACTTGTTATAAAACTTGAAAGTACTTTATTACACTTAGAAGGCTTACCTTGCAGTGAAGTCCAGTCCCCGATTCTTTTAATCGGGTAAAAGCTTCCTCAGATAACATCCTTTTCAGAACAAGCTCATTCTCAGCTTCTGTAGTTTCATGTTGGGATTCAATTGAGGGCAATGGAGGGCTTTCAGCTTCCCGATTAAACTTTGAATATTCAGTTGCAGAATTAGTGTTGCTTGAATCAGATTTCTTTTTATAATTCTTTAGGGATTTAAGGGGTTTCCCAAGACCCTCAACCTTCATTTCATTCTTAGCCTTCTCCAAAGACGGTTTCTTATCTTTTTCTGTATTATTTTGGTCTTGCAAATGTTGTATCCAGCAAGCTCCAAGTTCCCATCTTACAAAATAGTCAATACCTGGTTCTTCTTCCTGAAGCTTAGCAAGACTTTCTTTAATCAGCTTCTCCACAAAAGCATGGGAAGCACCAAGCTCTTCACTCTCAAAAGTTTCTATCTGAGACATTGGTTTATTGTTTTCTGGTGGAGTTGTGTTGTGAAGAAGTAATCTCAGACTGCAAGGCACAAGACACAACATCATGTGATGAATAAGAAATTGATCAACCACAAGAAGTTGAAACAGCAGCTATAAAGTAAGAAAGAGCATCTAGAAACAGATTCAAAATTAAAAAAATAACTAGGAAAGAAAGCCAAAAAAGCTAGAACCAAAACATAAGTGATCAAAATCTTCTAGGAGTACAACTCACACTGGCAAAATGAAAAAAACAATTAATATATATCTAAAATAATGCAAGATCAAAACTTCATCAAAAGAAACAAAGAAACTTCCAACATAAATTCTTGTTAAGAAAAAATGTCAGAACTATGCAAGATTTCATTCAAAAACATTGTTCTCACTCACTCACTCATGTCATAGACCAAGTTAATAAAAATTGCAATACTATAAAAGGCAGAGTGAGAGAGGGTTGGACCACAGGAGAGAGCACAACAAGCTGATATGGATAATATGCAAAGATGTAAACTAGTGAAAGTGTATAATGTGGAAGGATTTAGGAACCTGTTAATATTGAGCGCGTTGGCACCACCCTCTGGCTGATCAAACAATTCAATATTTTGTTGAGATGGAGAGTCAACATTTTCATTAACTCCTCGCTCAACTTTCACAATGACCACATAACCACAATATCTTACATTAATTACACCTAAACTGGTAATATCCTGCACATAAAATGTGAAGCATTTGTCATTTCCATGAAAGGAAAAGAAGCAGCCCTAAGTGACCTATTAAATCAATCTTATCTATATAAAAATGTCATACATGGGCAGCAGTATTTTCATCAGCAGTGATTCCTTTCAGTAGATTTCGTTCTAGTAGATCCTTTTGATTTACTCCAGTAGCTTCAACTCCGTCAATTTTAGTATCAATCTTACAGCTTGCAACAGAACCATCTTTCAAGACGTTGATATTCAAGTCACCTACTCTCTCAGTGTAAATAATATTATTTTCTACAATTGAGCAGCTAAAATTGGGCTCTTCCATAACATGTTTAATGGCCTTTATTGCTCTGAAAATGGCAACATCAACAAACAGGCTGTGCAGAAGAAATGCTTTTCTATCACGAACTTGTCTTTCTTCTGCTGTCTTGCAAGGCATGGATGCAATAAATGAAAACTCATTACCCCAAGGAACCAAATCATACTTTCCATCTCTTCCAAGACCACCCCCATTTCCTCCCCACGTTTCATCCTCCACAGGAAGAGGAGGAAAAGATGAGGGTGATTGTGCAGCAACAGGAGGAACAAGCCACGTGTTGGCTCTGAAGCCATATGGGAGATTCCCAAACTGAAGACAAGAAAATGGGGCAGAGAGCACAAATAAATACAATGTTGACGACAGTGAACAAGATTTACATGGAACAATAGAAGTCAAACATGTTCTATGGTTCTTTTTGTTAGTTATACCAAATTTTGTGCCTTAAAAGTTTCCAATACCTTGTTACGTTCTGAAAATGCCTTCAAGAGATCATCGAAAGCCTGAAATTAAAGAGTAAAATTGTAAATTTTAATAAGTTTAAGTTATGACTAACATAAAGCACATTAAACATATAGTACCATCAATGGGAATGTTGAAACTGGGAACTTGAAATTTCATCTTATTGCACATCTATGCCTTTTCTTGGTCTCCCATACTTTATTGAATATCAAATTCTAAACATATAATAAACTAACAGAAATTTTAATAACATACTCTCTTACACATTCTTTTAAACACATTTTTTATCATTAGCTAGAATCACAACATTGTGAGTCTCATTCCTTATCTAATGAACTCTACTCATGATTTTATGACTTTCAATAAATCTTAACCAATAACAAAATGTGTATTTGAAAGAATGTTTTACAGAATGTGTTGTTAACATTCATCTTAAACTAATGCCGAGTTTCCTATATTAACCAAAATTTCTCTCTAAATTGGGGAAGTAACAAGTAATTAGAAGTAGAGTTTAATGGTCATGCACTGACATTGTAAAATAGTTTTACATTGTCATTCAATCACAATTCACGGTTGGTATGACTTTTAAGATAATTATTGTAAAAGTCAACAAACTTACCATACATGATGGTTTGTGATTGGATTTTTTCTCTTAGAAGTAGTATATTATGCTCATGTACCAGGGTAAAAAAAAATAGATCCAGCTAAGAAAAACCATACTAAACTTATAAATTATTTAACAAATCAGACGAAATTATTTATCATTTCATTATATTAACATAATATTAATAAGCTAATGGTGACTTATAGCTGCTGCAAAATAATCTAACCAGATTCATTCAGAATTTCAGACGCTGCATATATTAAAAGATTATTATTAGAGAAATGCTAACACAATTCTTTGAACACAATTTCTTTTATGGATTGAAATTTATTGGAAATCGCAAAGGTTCATAGGTCTCACTACTTAAGTACTTGTTTACTGAGCATCCCTCGTGATTTTATAGTTTCTAATAAATTTTAACCAATAATAAAGAGTGTGTTACTAACACTTATTATTTTCATATCGACTTGCTATACTATTCATTTCACCTTATTTTTTTCTATCACTCTTTTCATTTCTCATGACATTATTTATCTCGAAATCACTTTTTCTCTCTTACTTTATTTTCTTCTTTTTATCTCTGTTTTCTTTCCACACTCAACCACCCCAAAATGGCATGTATGTTCACCATTTTCCTACGTTAAACTCCTTCCTCAATCTAAAAATAAATGAAAATAAAAAATGTACATAAATATATTATCTTTAAACAGATTTTTTTTCAAAATTTCATGAAGCAACTGAGAAGTGCTAGCATGTTTGATTTAACAGTTTTTTCATATTTTTATTTTAGAAAATTTTAAATTAGGGAAAAAAATATCATTCACGCTACCTATCTTGCTTTACAGAGAACTGACAAATTTCCTTTTGTAAAAACGAAAATATTGAGAGATAAAAGCAACACAAATAATTTTCTTAAGCTTAGTTATACTTTTAAAGTTTACCATGTATAAATTAGATCTTTTAACTTTTTGATCAATTAAGTCTCATTATTTTTAAAATTAAGTAATTTTGATCTTTTCATTATTATTCTTTTATGTAAGACCTTCACCTCAAATTTTATTTTCCTTAAATCCCAATTTCCTATTCTATAAACTGTTTCAAATTTCATTAAGTTTTCACTTTTAAAATTATTTCAAATCACAATTAATTATAAACTCTTAAATATTAAATAGAAAATAAGAATTTTAGATAGAAAAAAATGAAAAATAAAATCTATTTGATTTTAAAATTGGAAAAACTTAACTGATTAAAAAATTAAATAATAAAACCACATGTTATACAAACAAACAAAAAAGTGTAATTAAATCTATTTTTTAAACATCAAATTGTATATTCAGTTATTCACTACAACTAGTTTAAGACTTTAAGCACAAAATAATTAAAATACGAGTAAACTGTTAAAGTGCATAATGCTGTCATATTAGTCCTCAAAACTAACAAAATAAAAAATAAGTCCTTGAAATGGTGTGAATACCCAATTTTATCCGGGTACAATTTTGTTTTTTAAATATTTTTAAAGAAAAAAAAAAAAACAGTCACGTAGCTGTTGAAGATATCATAAGATACGGAAAATAAGTTGGTTACAAGGATATAATGTGGGGGCACTTAGTTACTTGTAGAACAAGTTCAAATTGGTATATAAAAGGAGACTCACCCTCAACAGAAAGAAGGAAAAAAAGGTGAGGATTCAGAGCACTGAAAGTTTCAGCACGTAGAAAAATTAAGTTTCTGAATTCCTCCGGTAATGCCTGTAGAAAAAGCAAGTTTCTGAATTCCTCCGGTGGTGCCTGTGTACGACGTTTATTTTGTTTAACTTTTTTTACTTTGTAAGTCTGTAAAGCATGGACATTCATTTCTAAATATTGAAAGCCTTACACGTCATTGGAAATTCAATTTTTTTTCCAGACTTATTCCATTCATGTTTTTATGTTTGTTTTGGTATAAACGTACAGTTTCTTTTTCCTTTTTAGTCAATATCAAGTTTTATTTCTTTTCTGTTTGTTTTATTTCTTCTCATTTATTTTTCCTAACTTACCAGTGATTATAATGATTGTTCTTTCCTTTTACTATTATAAGATTAGTGTGCGCATAAAATAATAAAAAAGAAGTTTTAAATGGGTTGTTTTGGTGATGCCATATGGTAGGTAGGATTAGTGTATACGTTAGTGTAGTTTAATTTTCATTAAAAAAAAATTAACAAAAAAGAAGGGTCATGGCTTAGTCTTAGGGAAGTTATATGTTTACTATTTTTTTATAATGTTTTTTTTAGAATTTAATAAATAAATTTATTTATAAAATGAGTTTCTCTCAATCTCTCTTAATTCCAACAAAATAATCCTTTCAACTTATGTAATGATTTGTTGCATTAATCGAATAGCAATTCTACCCGTTAATGTTCCTTAAATTATTAAAAGTTCATGGAATAGTCATTTGTTATTTAAAACTGTTGAGTATACAATTTGTTACGAAAAAATAAATTTTATTTTAATGTGCAAACAATCAATAACGCTAATGGAATAATAATTCTATCCTTAATGTTACTTAGATTGTGAGGGTTTAATGATTAGACATTTGTTAGCTTAAATCCTTGGACAAGTGTTTTTTTAAATGTTGTGGATAATTAAAGGTGTTCTTTTAAAGGAAAAATATCAAAATAGAAAATATATTTTCTTTCTAGGGTAAAGTAAACATTTATAAAGTTATATATTTTAGCGTAATTCCATTTTTAATGGATGTTGGAGGGTATTAATATCTTCCCTACACATAATCAACAACCCTGTAACCTATCTTTGTTTCCAAAGACCATTTTCGAAAAGGATTTTTCAAATGTTTTTCCCTCTAATCAAAATATTGATAACGACTCATGTTTTAATATATTTTTGCTTTATGAATCAAAATGACAATAAATGATTAAATATATGGACTTAAATGAGATTTTAGGATTAATTTTAACATTTAGGAACCATAAAAGTGTGTTTTACACTTTTACCAATTACTCGTTCAAACAAGAAAAGAAACATTGAAGGAAAAGGAGAGCTTACATTATCAAAAGCTCTGCTAAGCTGTCTCAACAGATCAACCAGATTATGGCACAGTATCCGCTGCTTCCCAACGCTGTAAAACCCCTTTCTGCAAGCCTCGACGTGCACCACTTTCCCGTTACACACCTTCACCTGCGCCACAACACACACACGCGCGCTCATCAATTTAGTTCTCCACACGCGCCATGCCACAAAATCCAAACGCAAAAAAAATAAAATTTCCTCACATCCAGCGAGAACAGATAATCCTCCTCCGATATCTCCTCCACGCGCCGCCTCGAACCTCTCTTCACATCTGCATGCACAGATTCACACACTCCATCATTAACACTCCACACACACACAAATGCAATTAATTAAACGGAGAAAAGTGTGAAAGAGTAAGTACTGAGTAGTACTATACATTGGATTGGTGCAGTGAGGTGTGAGAGAGAGAAAAACTCGTAGAAGTTCTCCAGCTTTGGGCACGAGTGGCTTATCTCGCCGTCCAGGTCCGCCGCCGCTGCATCTTTCGCCGATTGCTTCGCCGGCGGCGCCTCGGACTTGCCGAACTTCTGGACGGTACCGGAATCGTTCTTCGGAGGTGGCGGAGACGACGGACCGAAGCTCGTGGTGCAGGCGACGATGTCGAGGAGTCTTCGCACGTGCGCCACTGCTCGGTCTTCATCGTAATCCTCTGCGCGTGAAAAATTTAGAAAACGAAGTTGAGGAACAAGATGAACTTAACGACGTCGTAATGAATAGTTCTTTTTCTTCTTCGTTGAAATTAAAAAATGAACGAGAATAATTATAACAATATATTAAATATTAATTCTATTGATAATATACTAGTACCTTCAACTAAATCGAGGATGCAGGGCTTCAGTGCGGACACGTCCACCGTATCCTTCAGACGTGGCCCTCTTACCTGTATTGGTAGAAAAAGGGTTTGGTTATGAAAATATAAATTTAAAACATAATTCTTCGTAGTTGTTAGATCACATTACATGTTTAAATATAATTGAAATAAGTGATTTGGACATATAATTCTAGGATTTAATCTTAATTAAAAATTATTTTATATATAAGTTTTAAATTAATTTTTATAAAATTAATAATTTTTAACTAATATGATAATTTGTGATTAGATGTTAATATATTTTAATTAAATTTTATCTATATTTAAGCATGGTTTGTTTTAAAAATTGAATTGAGAGGTAAATTACTTGGATTAGTCAAATATTAATTAAATTATGAAATTATAATTTAACATTTTTTTGTTATTTTACATAATTTTTGTTTGGGTTGTGTTGTGTTGCCATTCAATTCTGTGAAACTGTTACATAATTAAACCGATTAAGCTATAAAAAAAGAGTAGATAATTCAGTTCTCGATTCAATTTCAACAGTATTTACAAAGCAAAAACTACGAGTTGTATTTTAATCCATCTATAATAAAATTGAAATTCAAACTTTTGGAAATTATCTATGCATTGCTAAAAAAAAATATCTATGCATAATTATTTATTAGTTATATACTTTTGGAGGGAAAAAATTGTAATTCATACTTATATGAGGTGTACATTAATTTGTTGATTTCTGGATTGAGTTTGTCACCTAATATTACCAAATACCAAATGTAGCGATTTCATTTTTGTTTGCATGTTTATTGAGATGACGGATGTTGCTTTCTATTGGTACCTATGTACAAGCTTGTCAAAGAGAAATCAAACATGTTGACATTCATACGGCACTATTACCCAAACTTCCTTAGGATTCAAAGTGTGTAAAGAAACCACGCAACTCTATTCAAATAGGTGAAAACTCTAAATTAAAATAATTTTAGTTGTTAATTTATTAATTATTAATTAATGGTATACAATTTACCTCATGCGACAAGGAAAAATTTGTGATATAACACGTCTCCGTATTCACCGATAAAAGCCGACGAACATCTATAATTCTGTCCGTTGATATTCCCTGCTTCAAAATTTAAAAAATAAATAAATAAATAAATAAACCATTTAAATTTGCATTTTACATCAATTTATGTGAATAAAAAACAATAATAAAGTCGTGAGAGCTAGAACCTGGAAATGGAAATAATAAAAAAAATACAAGTATATAAAAAAAAGTTTTCTCAAATACAAGCTACACGTAACAAGATTAGATTTTCAAGCTGGATTTGTTGTTATCCTGAAAATCGTTCGACACAATTATACTTTGTCAAAGATACTGAAAAAATGACATTTCAAAGCCAGAGACTAGTTTTATGGATATTATGGCAACAAGTACGCACATCCATGTGTGATACACAAAAGAAAAAACATAGCAGAGAACGAACGTGTAGCACATGTTTAGAGACAGGAATTGGGTAGCACTTGTTATGCCCCCACAACAGAGTAAATGATGGTAAGTTGAAACAATAGTTAAATAAAGCTAATAAGAATTTTCAAATGGAAAAGTGAACTAATGGTCGGCAATTATATTTATTTTTATAATTATAATAATGATAATAATAATAATAATAATAATAATAATAATCTCCAAGGTACAAAGTTCAGCACTAACAGGTAGTAATAGTACAATATAGTAAAAGATACTTATGAGAATAATAACAAAATGCAGACAAGTTTGTTGCCAATAAATAGTTAATGCACAAAAAATGTAAGCATCCATGAGATAAGACTAGTAAATTACGCCTTTTTTTTTTCAATCCCTCCCCCAAAATAAACAAAACAAACCTTCAGAACATGAGTTTCATCGAGAAGCTTCACAGTGATATCTATGACCACCGGAAGAACTGCAAAATCAGAAGAGAAAAACAATCAAGTTAATTAAACTTGTCCTATTTGAACATGCTCTAAGAAAGTGTTTGAATATGTTTGGATAAAGTTTCTGCAAGTACTTACAGAATTAAGAAGATAAAATGAATTGAAATTTTCATATATAAACTAAAATCAATTTATGCAATTTCAGCTTTTGGATAAGTTAAGGTCTATAAAAAATTATAAGAATCATTCAGACATAGAATTTTGTTACCCCTATTCTTATATAAGAATAAACTTTTTTCTATAACCACTTATAGAAGGAGAAAAATTAAGAAGATATAAAATGCATTAAATTTATCCGATAAGCTAAAATCAACTTACAGGATAAAAAGTTTCATAAACAATCGTGAGATAAGAAGATAAGAAAGTAAAACAAATTGAGTTTTTTTATAAAACTAAAATGAGTTTATGCACTTCAGCTTTCGGATAAGGCGAAGGAGAAAGTTTCAGTAAAAACGATAAGAAACACTCAAAAACACAGAATTTGGTTACCCTTCTCTTCCTTCTTTTTCTTATCTCCCTTGGTCTTTCCGCGACTGTTTCTTGGTGCCATTTTCCACTCCTTTGGAATTGAAAAAACAATCAAAGTTTCTGTCACCAAGTACACACAGAAGAAGCACAAGTTAGGCTACTAATACAATAGATTATTATAAAAATTGTACACAAGGCAGCAATACATGCATCAAAGTTATTCATTATCTATATAGGTGTCAATTGAATACAATTCAGCAAGAGCTGCAAGAGAATTACCAAAGCAATATCAATATAGGTGTTTTTATAGGACTTGGATGATTGGATAAGAGAGAAAAAAAAAAGTCCTTAATGGGTTTATATATATATATATATGTATATATATATATATATATATAACCCAAAGTAGTATTATGAAATGGATAGGTCTAAAGTACAAACTGAAAAAAAAAATGAGGCAGAGAAAGAGTGTTCAGAGTTCAGAGGAAGGAGAATGAAGTGAAGTGTGCATAATAGTAGTAATAAGAAAGAAGCATCAGAGAGAAAGGGTTGGTTTCATCCACTAGAAGGAGGAAAATTTTGATAGAGGAAGAAAAATGGCAGAGGGAAAGCAGAGATATAAGATGGGAGGTTTTGTATGATAAGGAAGGAAGGGCTGAGATTCAACGGTCAGAATGATAAATTGGCATTTTATGGCAGCTTCCTTATGCAGGTTAATTATCAATTTGCTCTCTATCTCTCTGTATTTTTTTAAAAAAATTATTTTTCTGTGCATTTTTTTAAAAAAGATTATTCAGTTAATAATAATCTCTTTTTTTTCTTCCTTTTAGGTGAATTTCAGTGAATAATGTAGTGAAGGGTTTTATTTTGGATTTTGGAATCCAGTAGCTGCGGCGTTTGGTGGATGTGAAGAGGGGACCGCAGCATGGATAGTGTCCACAATCTCACAGGCAAACCTAATTTGCGTTGTAAATTTCAATTCAGAACTTGGATGATAACCAAAGATATTTTTTGTAACACAAGATAGATTTTCTTTTTTAACAATTTATAAACACAAAATATTTACAATTTTTTTATCATCGTTAATTTCTATAGGATAACATTGGTTTTGTTTGAAAAACGGAGAAGTGATAATTTTTTGTCACATTTGATGTATGAGAAAGTAAAAAATTGCTTTAGAAAGTATGAAACAAATTTTTTATTAAAAAATTTATAATAACTCACATATTTTATTCAATTAATTGAAGTACACTTCTCGTATCAATATGTAACATTAGTGTATAAAATGAAATTTGCATCAGAAATAGGGATTTTATTAATTTTTGCAATAAAATCTGCAGTGAAAACGGGAGGATTTTTGCTCTTGGTGCCTAGGCTTAGATTGAAAATATGCCACATTTTTTTTTATCAAAGTCCACCCATTCTAAAGATAGAATGTACTAGCATGGACAACAACAATATCTTGGTTGTTTCAAATTCTTCTAAATGCAATAGAAGTTTAGTAAAGGAAAGAATCGTTGTGAACAGTTTAAGTTTGCAAATCCCAAATAATGACAATAGGTAAGTTGTTAAGTGCAATTAGAGTGTTAAATAGGTAAAAAAGGAAACGATTATATTGTTATGGTTTGATATTTTTTATAACCATATGTTTTATTTTTTTTATACAACAATATGACTTGATATTGTAATATGATTTGGTCTAGTTTATTAAAATGTTCATTTTTTTATAATTATTAAAATGTTCAATTTATGCCTATATATACATATATACATAGAGAGTGATAAACACGTGTGAGACATCTCAAGTAAAAAAATACATTTTTAGAATAATAAATTATAATCATATAATTATACATAAATAGAAAAGGTTATTCCTCTTCCACTTTTTGACCATCAATCTATTTTTGTATGTTAATACTTATTTTGGTATAATATGTTAATACTTTATATGAATTATAACGTTTAAATTTGAATATATTAAATAAATAAGTTTTCCGAGGTACTATATTAAGCCAACATATTTGACAAAATCCAGTAGTCCTACCATATTTTAGTAACATTATTTCTTCTTATGATCTATATATAAAAAAATGGCAAAATCCAACGATAACAGTCTCGGGAATTTTGTGAAGAGTTTAATTAATTGATACTTCAACTCTCTTTCAAATTTTCTAGTGTTCACTAAGTTTTAAATTTTAATATTTTGTGCAAAGTTTGGTATTTCAAGTTTTGAATATATTTAAAAAATTAATTTGGGTTAAATATCAAAATTAACCTATAAGAAATTCATTCACCAAATTTAGTTATTGAAAAAAAAAATACGAAACAATCATGCCGTACACTTTTTTTTGTCATTCACTTAACGATGGAATACTCCTATTTATGTTGGAATCAAATAATTTTATTTAAATTTTTATTTTTAGTTTTTTATGAAATCTTTTTATTAAAATAATTACACTCTTTGTTTTTAGATAAATATTTTATTTTTCCTTATATTATATTTATTATGAAGATAATTATATTTTTCTCAGACAAAATATTCAAATATCATACAAAATTCGATACACATAAGAATCCTAAATTTTTTAGCTGCCCCTAAAATAAATTTAAGTCTAGATTCGTCCTTGCTCTTATATAAAAATATTAAAAAAAAACATATTACATAAAAATATATACAAATAAGTTCTTAATTCTAGTTTAGATTTATATTCACGGGTTAAACGTATGATAAGTGTTTTAAATTTATTCCCAAATAAAAATTTATCTTATAAAAAATACAGGTTGATTATTATTAAGTAATTTACATGACACTTTGTGACTAGAGTCACTATCTAACATCAAAAGGAGAATAAAGTTCATACTTAAAAATATTGGAACTTTTTTTTTAATCTGGTATCCCTCAATTGAAAATCAAAGAATAATTTTTTAAGAAATAAGGTATTAAGATTCATTTAAAAGATTAATCTCTCAATAAATATTTTTTTTATATACATGAATTAGAAAGATCAAACTCATTATCACATGCTTAAGTAACAAATATATTTACAATCGTGTCACAGCATGTATATATTTTTGTTTAAGATAATGACAAAAAAATTGCAAGGCATAATTATCTCCCTTTAAAAGGGGGAAAGAAGTATATTTTGGATGTAATTGATTAGGAAAAACAAATCAATTAGTATTATAAACTTCAGAATTTCATGGATGAAGAAATTTAAGGACAAGCTTTCGCTGTCTTTTTTTTTCTATTTTCGAAATCATTTTTATTTTCATAATTTACTTGGTGCATAGTTTTCGCAATAATTAATCGATATATATTGATCCTAAAAAGAAAACCAATTGCGGGGCACTTCGTTTCCACTTTTCAGTCTGATCCTTTTGTTTGTATTTGGAGTTTTGTAAAACACAGTTGATAAGTCTCATGGGGTTTTCGGGATACGTCATATACCATTTGTTCATGCAATTATTATATATTTAAATGCTAACAAAGATTATTGATTTAGTTATTATGGATAAATTTCATATAAGGTGAGTATGAATTCTGTTGTCAAAAAGACTTGGTTATTATGTATCTGTAAACATTTTTTAAACTGTGAAGTTAGTTGATAAGTTCTCAAATACGAATTCACCTAATTTTTTTAAAATAAAAAATTTTATATATTCAGTTTCTTAACTGGAGCAAATAAATATGCAAATGTAATTGATATGTCATACGTTTGTTGTGTGTATAAGGTGTGTTTTTATGAGTGTTGCTTTCTTCCACGACAATGTTGCTTGTATTAGTTGTATAAGTGTCTTTCTGTCCATTTTGGTGTTTTTCCGTAGTTACAAAAGAGAAATAAACATTTTTCCATTGGTTTACATTTTCTACGGTTTGAGTCTCTGTCTTATATTTTGTATCACGTCTATTAGAGCATAAAAATAAAGGAACAAATAAGTTATAATTATATAAATAAAAAAATAATTAGACTAGGTTTTGATATGGACTTAGCCCCAAAAAAAATCAATCGAACTTTCACAAAGTTAGAATCTCATTTTAGAAGTTCAAATTAAATTTGGATCCTTTGATCCAATTCATTATAATTTGTGATTCACGTTAAGCTTATGAGTAACCTAACTTGAATCTCGATAAAATGTCATTAAACTTTAATGAAGAACGAATTAAACTTGAGTCTTTTCCATCCAATTTAATATAGTTTGATCTAAGTTTAATTCACGAAAAATCTATACAAATCAAACTAACTTAAGTTTCATTTTAAAAGCTTAAATTAAAGACCTCCTATGTCAAGTTCACAACCATCCTAACTCGAACTCATCCAATGAAATGTAATATTTAGACTTAAAATTTTGAGAAATCATTAAATATAATTTTTTTAACCCAGTCAAGATTTAACCCTCAAAAAATCATACAAACTAAGATGGTGTTTTGTTTAAGTTTTTTGTTTCCATTTTCAAAGAAAAACAAAAAGTAAGAGTCAAAATATATTTGCTTAAAATTTAGAAAATATTTTCTCTGACAACATTCTCAAAAAACATGTCCAAAACTAAAAACAACAAATCAACTTTTTCAGTCTTTCTCAAAAAAAAAAATGAAAACTAGTGACACCTTAAGTATTTTCTTCTTAATACATATTAAATCTTAAAAATTTGAAAATGAAAATAAACATTCAAAATCAAGCATCACCTAAAATTTTATTGAACTTATATGTCATTTTAAAATGATAAGATGAAATTTAAATTACGTGACCCGATACTCTATAACACGTGACCAATACAAACCTTTCTCCTAATCCAAACTATCTCATAAAATTCAGGGTTTGAACTTTAAATTCTTTAGCACAAATTAAATATAGAATTTTTTATATGATTTTATAACATTCTGTTATACATTTATGACAGTGAAAAAATTTCATATAAAATTTTATTTAGACCTTTTTTTTTTCAACCACTATAACTAGATCAATGAAACCTTGAAATATTCTTACAAATTTTGATTCTTTATATTAATTATGTGATAATTTTCAATATGGATTTTAATCACACTTAGAGCATCTTCAACACGGTATCTTCAAGCATTCCTTCAGATGACGAACCGGTTCCGTGAAGAAATCTTGCACTGGAGAGTGCTTACGTGGCGAAACGGGTTATTGAAGGGAGAAATGCATTTCTTATATAAGGAACGCAAACTTGAGGAGAGAGAGATGTATTTCAGATCAACTACCAGCGCGAGGAAGAGGGAAAATAACTAACCTGATGGCGCGACGGCGAAGGACCGTAATGGCAAAAGGACCGCGACGGCAAAGGACAGCCACGACGAAGGACCGCAATGGCGAAGGACTGCGACGGCAAGGGACCACGATGGTGGACGCACGGCGACGGTGAAGGGACCGTGACGGTGGACGCGACGCGAGGAAGCTGGCTTGAGTGGAGGACCTTCGATGAGGCGCGGAGAAGAGAGTGAAGAAGCCAAGAAGGTTATGCACAGAGAAGGAGAAGTGAAGAAGGCTTAGAGAAAGGCGCATTAGAGAAGGAGAAAAAAAATAGGAAGTGAAGAAGCCAGAGGAAGTTTCTAGTGAAGGGCATGTGGACCGGTGTTGGGGGGGGTGGGGTAATGGGCTGAAACATAAAATTGGGTTATAATATTAAAAAAAAATGTGCAAGACAAAATTGAGTCTAAACACAAAAAAAGAGCCATTTTAGATTGATGGTGTAAATGGTATAATTTTGGGTGTAAACTCTAAACGGTATAAAGAAAGCTAACGTTACAAAATATGACCGTTTAAAAAAATATAACCGTTAGGTGAAAGCTTTGTTATAAATATAGGTGGATTGTTTTGCTTCTTCACACACAATTGATAATTCTATTTTTTTTTCTTCTTATCCATTCTCAATCTTTTTTATTTTCTCTAAAATGAATCTCAATCAGTATAATTATCAAAGTGTTTATAATTTTTTGCAAAATCAACCATCCCCTATCAGTGAAAATTCTGCAAATCCACCACATCCACCACAATATGTTATGTATCCACCAGTACCCTGTACCGATGAAAATTCTCAAAGTAACCCACATCCACCACAATACGTTATGTATCATCAACCACCCCCTACCAGTGAAAATTCGTAAAATCCACCTCAGTATATGATGTATCCACTACCCCCACACATGTGGTATATGCATCATCCATTTAATGTAAAGTCACCTATTAATGATAGTTCTCAAAATTCGTAATTTTGTAGTCAACCATCACCCCCATAATCCAAACACATGTTATAGACCTTCTTTATCCAATATTTCACCCCCTATCAATGTAGACTATATTGAACTAGATGAGGGCAACCACAATGGTAGTGGGAAAAAAACACGTACAACATTCTCGGTGGCAAAAGATGTGATTCTCGTCCGATCGTGGCTCAATGTGTCAAAGGATTCAATAATCGGTGTCGACCAAACATCAAAGCAATATTGGGCAAGGATTAAAAATGAGTACAACAATGACGATGTGCGTGAAAGTGGGTTATTTTGAGAAAGAAGCTCGACTCAGTTGGAATCTCGATGGAACAGGGTCCACCTAGCAGTTCAAAAGTTTAATAGGTGCTACAAACAAACAAATAAGCATAGGAGAAGTGGAAGTTTAGAGAAGGATTATATGACTAATGCTCACTTGATTTACTCACAGGATACAGGTAAAAAATTTGAGGTTGAGCATGTTTGGTTGTTGTTGAAAGATCAGTCAAAATTCGATGCAGAATTTATGTCAAATTCTTCAAAAAGAACCAAAGTTTATGCAGGTGGAAATTACTCGTCGTCTTCTAACATCGAGACACCCGTTGAAGCCGAAGAATATGATATGCCTTCACCAATGTCTCGCCCAATTGGACAAAAAGCAGCCAAAAGAAATAGCAAAGGAAAAGAAACTTCTAATAATATCGATTTATCTATAATAGAAAGTGTAATGAATGAGAAGAATGCAAACACATTAAAACTTATTTAGTTAAAAGAGGCACAAGAAAGACAAATGGAGTATGAAATCCTCATGAAGGATACATCCAACATGTCATATATAAACAACGCAAAGACCACGAAAAGTATTGTGACCATATTAAGAAGAAATTGTTTAATTAAAGTTTAGTCCCTATGTTTAAATTAGTCCCTATGTTTTGGAAGTGAAAATAACAATAATTAAATTTATGTAATATTTTTTTTCGAGGTCTAGATTTTTTATTTATTTTAATTTATATTTATGAAAAATGAAAAAATGTTAAATTTTATTTTAAAAAATATAAATATGTGAATTTTTTGAGTTCCTTGTCATTTATTGTATTAAAGTAAAATATTAGGTGAATTTTTTAGAAGTGACATAACAATGTAGAGATTAAAAAAATACTACAAGGACAAAAAAATTGCTTAAATTTTTTGTTAAAGATACTTACATTAGATATGTTCTTAGTGTGTTTGATCAGGACTAAGTTGGAGAGAGGAGTGTGGAAGAGCTCAAATTGGAGCAGATGTTGGGAAGCGTGTGGAATTTAGTTGCGCTGGAATGTGAAGCGGGAAGAAATAGGGGCTTGGTTCATTTCCTCTCAAAAGTGGGAAGATTAAAGCGAGAATACTGACAACTCACGAGTTTTTCTTCTGTTTTGGCTAGACAAGTTGTTCTTTATTTTTTAATGTTTAGTACTTTTAGTTTTATTAATAAAAAAACCATAATAATAAAAATAATTTTTATTAATAATTTTTATAAATATAATAACAATGATAATGATAATGATAATAATAATTGTTCTGTTTACGAGAAACAGAATGTACCCAGCAAGATTTACTGGGATTTGCTATGGGATCAAACTCTCCCTCTCTGAAGATGCCTATAGATATGAAGCACCCCCAGGAAGATGATCACTACTGGAAACAACACAAGTGGTGTGCTGTGTGTGCAGTGTGAATGGAAAAGAGAGAGCTAGAATTGTTGTGTACCTTTCACCATGAATAAAGCTGTATTTATAGCAGAATACCTGGACCCTGGGAAGATATTGTTGAGGCCCATTATCTTTTGTAAAGATATTCAGATTATCTAATATATGAACATCATTAGTTATGATCATATCTTCTGTTTTATCTTCTATCTTTTGGTGACTGCATAATTTAAATATTTGAATGGGCCTATCCGTAACAATAATAATAATAATTTATTATTATTATTTAATATTAATCTTTTTCACTTTTTTATCTATCGATCAATTTTAATTTAAATATTTATTTTTTTATTTTATTCTATTCTCTTAAATCAAACTACTTTCTCTCATTTTATGTCTTTTTTTTCTCCTTGTAACCAAACAAAGTCTTAAATTTTTCTTACCTCTTTCTGAAAATATACTCTATAAAGATCAAATTCAAATCCATCTCAAAAAATTAACATATTATTAATTAAACTATATTCATTAATTGCTCAAACTTTTTTAAAATGTATGATTATAACAAAAAGTCTAAAGCACTAAAATCAAAAAGAATTAACACAATCGAATCGATAAATTTATATTATCCTTAAATCACGATTGTATATGCCTATAAAAAAAACGATGGATTAAAATCCGTTGAATTTGAATGAAATATACTTCTGCAACAAAAACGCTAAATCTTTTCTTAAATTACACTACTAAAGTATCCTTGATGATACTTATTAGACATAATATAATATAATATCGTCATCTGCCAATTGGCAATGTGAAAAACAACAAAGTCATTGAATGCGTCATCAGCTTAATTAATTAAATGCAAATAAACCCACGATCCGTCAACTAATAAATAATGTGGTTAAATTAACATCAAGGTACTCCTACTTCTTGGGACAATTTTATTTTTTCTCCAGCAACTTATAAAATTTTAACATCTGGACAGCAAATTTGCACCTTCTTCTGAGTTATTTTAATGCCCTTTTAGCAAGAGACAGCTATAGGTTCAAATAGACAACTATAGGACAATGGCCACTACAGGGTAGACATTCCTATAAACTCCACTAGGCTAGTTGTGTGGGGCGGCATAACATTATGGGATTACAATTTTTCTTTCATTGCACAAAAAAAAAAGAGTATTAGAGATTAGAATATGGCTCTTTTTGAAGCTACTTCACACTATCTAGTTATTAGTTGGTATCTTTTCAAGTGTCTTCCACGTGCCCTTGGGTAGTTAATCATGTTGTGCTATTGGTGCAAAGTGTATCAAACATTTGGGAATGCAAAGTAGAGATTGGCCAAACCAAGCCAATCAAATCAATGTTTTTTTCGTAGGAATCTATGAGTTTGAAGAGTCCTAAACGATTGGCTAACCCCTGCTCTCCAAATGCAAAATAATGGATGTAGCCTTTCATGATCAACCAAACCCACTCCTTATATGTCAGGCAGGCTCTTTCTGTCTACTTTTTGGCTGATTCCTTCCAAGGTGGAAGCCCCATTTAGCACACCATTTTGAAATACATGGACACCTTTGGCCATCAGGGTGAAAAAAAAAAGTTGGTTCAATTAATAAGAATAAAACTCATTGCACAGAAACATGAGTTTGAATCTTAATATTGATATGAAACCTACCTTAATTCAAACAACTTTTCATACTTAACTCACCTAAGAAAACATTATTTCAAACTATTATATATTAAAATTTATTAATAAATTTAAAATTATAGGTGAGACTTATTTAATAAGAAGTGAGACTTACGATATATTTTGAGTCTTAACAAATTTCACTAAACAATTAAAAAAAGTGTTTAAATGATTATGTTTCTAATGCTAGTAGCATTTTTGTAATGCTTATCATAAGTGTGTTACAAAAGGGAGTCATGTAGCTATATATGTGAATTCTCATTACAATAATCTTTTAATTTATTGTCTAGTATTCTAAGGTCTATTACAATGTCTTGTAATTTGTTATATTGTAATACATTTTTCATCACCTACTTTAAAAGAATCTATCTCAATTGATTGAACAATATATATAAATTATTATAAATTTTTTAGATCTATGAGCATTATGAAAACATCATTCATCATCACCTATTTTAAAGAAATCTAACTTAGTCAAAATTTATTTTTACAATAAATTGAATTTTTGCAATAAATTGAATTGTTAGTCTCCACTCATGTGGAGCACTGAGAACATTCTAGCATGCATATTGATCAGTCAACTAAAGTACCAAGGGCAGAAACCTAACGTCATGCAAAATACATCCCAGGTAAAGATAAGCATAACATGGTTGCAGAATGCAGTGAACCAACAAGGTGTAGCACCCCATCACACCAATCATATCATGTTTCTCTACGAGTCACCTTCAATATTGTGGACAGTAATTCCCATCTGACCCAAAACCAAGGATTATTTTAGTGGAAGACTAAGATTATGATGATGCACCATATGAGACATCCAAAGTCCAAAGCCACAACTCCTCATGCAATCCTCAAATTTATTAATCAAATCAATGCAACACTACCTCTGCTAAGAATTGAATATTTGAACCAAAAAAGAACTTGAACAAATTAAGGAGTACATTGTTTAAGAAAACATTTTCTATTCTCATTTTTAATTACAAAACGTTAATTTTAGTTTCACCTTGTGTCTTATTTTCAAAACTTTGCATAGGAATTAGTGAAACAACTTTATATTGCTTTATGTTTTAAAAAGTTTATTTAAAAAACAGTATATGGAAGAGTTTATAACCAAGAAAAAATAGAAAAAAATATGTAATTACGACACAGTTTAGAAATGTTTGACACGTGGAGAAGACTATCTAACATGTTATTGCATAGAGGTGTTGGTGTTTTCTTGTCAAGGTATCTTTTTCTTTCGTATTTGATTCCTGGTGTTTGGTGCTAAACACACTTAACCCTTGTTGGCATTTTTTTTTCATATAACTATTAATCATATGAAATAAATTTTTCTCTTCTTACATTCTCCAACTTTGTTTTGAATGTTTTAACCTTTAAAGTTATTTATAAGAAATCTTAATGTTTGGATCAATAAAAAGTAAAGAAATAAAACGGAATGAAAATATTACATATAATTGTATTTTATTTTTTAAACATTGAATTGAAACGAGAATTGATAATTCTTTTTTTTCCTCAAAAATTGGAAGTACGTGCCAACAAAATAGTCCAATGGCCCGCAATCCACTCGGGTCGAGTTTCATAACTATTTCGTACAATAAATTATTAACCTAATTTATCTTGACCTGCAAATGAGTTAGGTAATCAAATTGACATCCTAATTACTACTGAAGTTATGGAGTAAAACAAAATATAATTCCACATCTTGTTTAGTTGTAGATGTTTTAATTATGGACGCTAGATTTATTCAATATCAGGGAAAAATAAATAAATTACTAGTTGAACCAGATGTTAAAAAAAAGAACCTTATAAGGAACTTGCATCCAAGTAACAAACGTAAAACTCCTCTTAAAATTACTACGACATTCTCTTCTCAATACAAAAGTACTATTATTTATTATAAGTTGTTTTCGTCAATTTTCGTTTCATATGATGCAGCAGTAACCTTCACTCATTGTGTTAACAAAACCTTACTTAAATAGGTTTTGAAATAAGTAATTCTAAAACTAAATTAATCCAAACATGAACCGAAAAAAACACTAATTTGTACATTTAGCTCTTCTTATCAAACTGACAATTAAGTAATGGTGACAAACTTGCGTACTGAACTATTGAACTGAGTTTCCTCCATGATTCTCTGACATCATGAATTACCAAAGTCCCTTCCAAGCTTGGCTATGTCAGCAAAACCATGAATTGATTCCTAATTGGCTGCTGTGAATTTGTTACAAAAACAATGGGCAAAAACTCTAAATAAACACCACCAATCTGTGATTCCTAATGAAACAGCTGTGTGTACCATTTTGTAGATCATAGAGAATATGAAAAATCCAAACCCCCAATATCTGCAGTTCTGCAGTGTAAATAGCCAGCATATGGTTAGAAACTCATCCTATATCTTCAGATTTTTCCTTACAACTTTTAAGGCCTAAAATGAGTCAGAAAAAGAACAGTGTGGATATATCTTGTTATATCCAAATAGTAGCATCAACCTTGGCAGTAAACTATCTCAAATTTCATCGTTGACTGCATTTACACAGAACACAACAATCCAATCTCAAGGGAACTTCTTATTCATGGTGGCAATTTGCACAAAGATTTCACTTGATTATCACACCTGATTGTGGTGTTACATAGCCTGTGGCTCTTTTCCCACACACAAGCCACCAATGTCATCAAATGATTCTCGATCTTTAAGAAAGTGTCCATCCTTCGGGGGCTTATAATCCTTTCCCCTCCAAACCACAATTTGTTCATTCTCAAATGTCACCAGAATACAGGGGACCATGTCCTGCATTAACACATGAGATAATTGATAAGGAGCAACTTAAATCACCAAACCCAGTGGAACAAAACTTGAAAATCAGAAACCATGTCTTCTCTATAAAATGTTTGGAAGGTAGAGCAGAGTGCCATAATATTGTATTACCATTACCACTATTATTGGTATTTAATTATAAAGAAAAATTACACTTTACCCCATTGATTTCACTTAAAAACTGATAGATAACCATCATCACCAAGTAACACACATTTTCAATAAAAAAAAAAATAGTTTAGCCAAACCTGCAGACTCATCAAGTCATCAAATCAAACAGATGAAGTACTAGGCACTAACCACTTTCTTTTACATTCTGAAGAGTCCACAATCATATTTGGTCCTCAAGAATAAATTATGAAAACAATCCAATCTGTTTCAGTAGTTTTTCAAAGTAAATTTGTAAATATGTATATATTATAAGATTGATTGAGGGTAGTAGGATTTCCACACTTTTCT
This sequence comes from Glycine latifolia, assembly GCA_013407115.1. NCBI lineage: Eukaryota > Viridiplantae > Streptophyta > Magnoliopsida > Fabales > Fabaceae > Glycine > Glycine latifolia. The sequence continues at coordinate 5,385,706 of CM023956.1, forward strand.
AGAAAATTAAACTAATTGGCCCAACAGGAATATAAAAAACATCCCTACAATCAACACTTCAAAATCAATTTTTTAACAAGTAGGACCCAGACAATTTCCATAAAAAAGAATCTTTGTAAAATCCCATTTGAAAAGTGATTCTAATTTATGATACCCAAACAAACTTAATTTGAAAACTTCTATCGAGGTACCTAATCATGCAAGCTGAAAAGGCATTCTTCATTATAGTTATGCAACAAAAGAAAATTACATGGCAAAGATAGCATTGTAAAGCTGGTTATCACAACCACCTAATCAGAAAAGGTAAAGAGAATTGTCTTTACCCTGAGTTTGCAGCCTATTTTCTTGTAATCTTTCCTCTCAAGTCCCTCACAGTCTATCCGAACCAATTCACAGGAGAGGAAAGCATCTCTGACCATGGGTACCAAAAAAGCATAATAACCGTTTTTGGCTGCAATTCACTTCAGAGTCAATAATGTTTGCAAAAAGCATACTGGCAACCGAAATAAGAAAATACGATGCACGCACATACCAAGTTTTGTTAAAGCAGGAACAGCTAGTCCTCTCTTGCGCATTTCTTTTGTTTCCTTAATACTTAAGCCATCAATTGTTGTCTTAATCAGTCTGGGATATACAGGTTCATGGGGCTTCCACAACATGACAGGAATTACAGGCCTCTTTTTCGGATTATAATTCCTGCCTCTGTATAATACCAGTGTACCCCCATGTCTGAAAATGACCTTCCCAAATGTTTTGTCCTGCAACAAGAACATGAGCATTGCTTATGCACGTGTATCTGACAAGTTTAGACATAAGAATCACACATAATCCAACCTACAATTCAATTATCACAAGAGTCCACATGTTTCAAAATGGATTATAATATAAAACTTTACTTTAGTATGCAAGGTAGTAAGATGAAAAGAAGTGAAAATGTATGAAGAGGGATGCACCTCAAGCTGTGTACAAATATTATTCATGTCCATAGTTGGAACACCCATGCATTTGATTCTAACTGCTTCAGCAAATTTCCAATGATTATGAATAACATTCAGCATGTTGTGAGTTAGACCATCCCTCCCTGAAACCAAAACAATCAAAGTCCACCATTAATAGATAAGATAGAGGTTGAAGAAAATATAATGAAGTTAGCAAAATAAGTTCTGGTTATTTTATTTAGCCTTTTCTATGTAAAAATATATTAATTGCTTGAGAAAGGTGCAACCAAACTCTATGGACTATGGAGAATGGAAAAATTCACAACAACCGAATCAAGAACTTTTATTTAAACATCGGACAGGATTTTCCTAGAAATAAGTACAAGGAAAACAACATTCCATACATGCTTCCAATATATGTCAGCAAATGGGCTAATTTGCAACATCACCATACCCATCCAATACATTTTCCACTATAATTGCAAAGTAAATTGATATCTGTACCAATAGACTTATTTGTTTCTCAACACAACCAAAACATAAGCTAGTGAAAGGACTGCACACAGTCATGCTGTCTGTCTCATCAAGCCAAACTAAAATTTATAAACCAAGCAACCATTGAAAAACTTCATATAAAAAACCACCCCTACTGGCAAAAAAAATGAAAAAAAAATTACCATAAATCTGACATGAGTACAGCAAACATTTTGAAGCATAACTATTTGATTGTTTTTAAAAACAACAAAAGCCTTTTCACATTAGGCGGGGACAGCTACATGGATCACAAGACAGGACACGACACTATTGGACTCAAAACAAATTCTCAGGAACATTATTTTCAATGAGATGCATTTTAACAATTTCCTAGAATGTTCTTCTTGGTCTCCCTTTACCCCTTTTCACAGGGCCACAAATAATTCAATCTACTCTCCTCCCCCAATACTTCCACCGGCCTTTGCATGTGCCCACCACCTTAACCAGAATCTCAACATTAACTCATATCACTTAACTAACCTAAGTATCCCTTGGGGAAAAAAATGCCATATACTTAAAAAAAAATCGACATATACTTTTAAGTATTCATAAATTATGAAGCTAGTCCCCAACTTTTTCAATTCTCATACAACTTTTCACATCCCCAATCCTAGTAGTTAAAAAAAAAAAATACACATAAACTAAAAACAACCAAACCAACTGAAGTTGGGTCAAGCCAAAGGGGTCAGCGTGTGTTTGGATGACCGGTGGGACAATCCTTTCCATATACTTAAAAAATACCAATATATACTTTCATACCAAGATTGCTCCAAGTATTCATAAACTATAAAGTTATCCCCTAATGTTTTTCAATTGTTATACAATTTTTCACATCCACAGTTCTAATAATAATTTAAACAAACACATTACACATAACATAAGAAAAACCAAATAAGAAAAGAAACAAGTATTTTTTAAACTTTCATACCGAGATTAACATGCCTATTAGTTTTGCTTCTCTCAAATTGCGAAACCAATGCCTTTCTCTCTTCACTAGTAAGCGGTTTTCCTTGAATCATCTCTCTCTTCTTCTTCCTCTGTTCCTCCAACTTAGGGTCCTCCGGACCCTCCAGGCTCTCCACAGTGGGGTCCACCGCCGGAGCACACACTCCGGTCCACTTGCGGTCGACCCGGTCCGGCCCAAAGGGCGAGTACTTGGGCTCCCTGAGCCCAATGGGCCGCACCTTGGCACTGCTCTCCGTGTAGCTGAACCGGAAATCGAAGGGCAGGTCGTCGGACCGGATGGGCTTGCGGCCGGCCCGGTCGAGGGAGGAGGGGGGCCGGTACTTGGGCTTGGGCTTCTTCTGGTTGGGCTTGGTGGGAGGGGAATTGGGGCATTGGGGTTCGGGAGTGAGAGAAGACGGTGGTTTGAACGTGTAACTGGCGTGGAGTTTGGACGCGGCGGAGGAGAGGTGGCGCGTGAGGAGCGTGGCGCTGGAGGCATTTTGGCGGGTAAGGCATGCGAGGAGGAACATTTGGGGCTTAAGGTTGCATACTTGCATAATGTGTGGCCAGTGTTGCTTCTTATTCTTATGGCTGCAACGAATTCAATTGATTTTCTTAAATAATTTGTGTGGTTGTTACAGTATTTTTTGTGATTCTCACATTATTATATTATTTCTAAAAAACTCATTTAATATTTTACTCTAATGTAAGGAACTCAAAAAAATCCATATATTTATAATATTTTAATAAATTTAATATTTTTTTAGTTTTCATAAATATAAATAAAACGAAATGTGTAATAATATAAAACAAAATTTTACATAATAATAAATAATTAAACACAATAACACCGAAATAAATAAAAAATCTAGACCTCAAAAAAAAATTATACATTTGAATGGTTATCTCATTAAACAGCTTTTATTTTTACTCTTCATTTATATCCAACAGCTATTTTTGGCTGCTTGATCTCATCCAACGGCTATTTTTTTTGGACCATTGATCTCATCCTACGATTATGGATGGCTAAGGCAAATTTTTACCTTTTATTTCTCCTTCTCCTCTCCCCATACGCGCGTGCCAACTGCCAAGCTCCCTCCCTCTGGAACCTTCTTCTCCTTCTCCGCTCATACCTCTATTTCTTTCTCCTTCTTCGTGCTCTCTCTTCTCCATCTCGCCCTGTTCTTGTCGTGTCGCTTCTCTCGTTGTCCTTGTTGTCTCTCGTCATCTTCTTGTAGTCCTTGCTGTCCTTGCATGGTCCAACATCGTCGCCGTTGTCATCGCCGTCTTCCTCGAGTAATTAGGTATGTTGTAAGTAGTTATTTCCCCTCTTTATTTTCCTTTGTTGGTTGAGTTTTTAATATTATTTTTATTGTGTAAGAAACGATGCTTATATAAGAAACCGCTCATCTTTCTTCAACTTTCGGTTCTGTCACGTAGGATTGTTCCAACGCTATTTTTTTTCAAGATACAGGTTCTTCCTGTTAAGGAACTCTCCAAGCTCCTATGTTGGAGATGCTCTAAGTTGCAATGTCATTTTACTCAACTAGGGTTTAATTAATTTATAAAAAATTTATATGAACACACTCTCCAAATTTGTTTGAAATGTATTTAAAAAAACATAAATTTTAGTGGGTTTTATAACTCTTTTACTAACACTCTTTCCTGGTTTTTTTAATAATTTTAACTAATAAAAAAAATCCGTCAAGAAAAATGTGTTAGAAAATATGTTCTAGTACTCTTATTAGTTTACTGGGCATGGATTTTTGTAAGGTATTCATGTTCAACCTAAAAAAATTTTCAAATCAATTAAGATTTTTTATTAAATTTATTTTTGGTCTTATAGTTTCACAATTATGCAATATTAATAAAAAAAATTATTGCATATTTAATCTTCATGTTTTTAAAATTGAGGAATTTATGTCAATCATTAGGTTGTTATCAATTTTTAAATAAAAATTATTAATGAATCAAATAATGACATGACACTAACATGCTGATGTGATAAATTATATGACACATATATTAATCTAATATGACGTTAATATTGTATTAATATCAACATATACGTTAGTACACTATTATGGTGTATTTAATTTAAAGAATAAAAATAAAAGATAAAATTTAAAATTAAAGTAAAATATAAAAAAGTGATAAGAGATTAATTTTTATTTCTTTCTAGTAATGTTATTTTCACTAACATTTGGATTTACATTAGACTGAAAAAAATTGACTGGTATAACATGCAAGCTACCCCATAATGCATTATAAAATATCACAAATTTTAAATAAAATTTTGAATTCAGTATAGAACGTTTTAATATTTTTCTATGTAATTACATATGAGACCCATAAAATTTTTCTCTTATTTATTTTCTCCTTCCTTAAACCAACCACAATCTTAGAATCACATCAAAATAAGTGTCAGATTTATGTTAATGCTATGTCATATAAAAGTGTCACATTAGCCATTTTTATTAAAAGAAATTGATGACAGGACCAAAAATGTTCAATTATAACAATATCAAATTTTCAAGGCCCAAAATTGCACACTCGTGAATCTGTGGGAACCAGAAGTGAATTTAAGTCTTTTTTATTATTTTTTGGATAATGAATTAAATCGTTTTGGATTTTAAATAATTTTACCGAAACCAAATCGATTCAAACATACCAATTTTTTGTTAATACACGCATGTATTATTTTGTGTTCATATATATACTGCATTTTATGTGTTTTAACTTTCACGTTTTTAAATTTCGTCCTTTCATTTTAGAGACATGTTGTAATGGTACAAAACTAACAATCAAAAGCACTTCAATAAAAAATAAGTCTTTTAGAAACATCCTTTAAAATTGTGTGAGTATTAATCCTTTCACATTTACTTATTTTATGCATTTATACTTTCTTATTTCACGTTATTATGTTTGTGGTATGTATATGCTATGTTGTTTAAAATGTTCGTTATAAAAGGTTATTGTAAAATAATTATGTAAGGATGTGTTGGAGAAAATTAAATCAAGGATAAATATTGTTTTTCATTCTTCTATTTTATATTTGATGATAATTTGATCTTCATATTTTAAAAATGATCAATTTCATATACTAAAATGAAAAATCAATTCAACCATCAAATATTTATCATTTTCATTAAGGGTTAAGCACATATATGACATGTGTTGCTGATGTGATAATTTCACATATGATTTCTTACCGGTGACAGATCACTTTGCCATGTCTAACTGTGTTGGCACGCTTCATCCCCTAAATCTTCTTTATTTCTCTCTCTCTTTCTCCACTAAACATTCTTTCTTCACCACCTTCTCTGTCCATCTCTTGCTTCCTCTGTTGAAACTCTCAAAGATGAATATATCAAACTTCAAGCAGAAGTACCTTTCTTAAATCCCCCCTTCAAATCTTTTACCACTAATTGACAGGCCCCAGTGGCTTTGGCTTTCTGGTCTGAACCTTCTAATTCCTTTATACCCTATAAAGTTTAGTTTTGTTATGTGATGCAAATGGAATATTTAAACAGGAAATTGGATAAAATAATTTCTCTAGTCAAAGGTTTAAAAACTTGATTACAGAAATAAATTAAAAAAACCCACAACATACTTGGCCAACATTTGCAGTGAAGCAAACAACTTCACAACCATAATTCTCTCTGAAACACCAAAATCATTAATAAAAATATTAAAATAAGAATACAAAGTAACAGATAAATTGACAGGGATAACAATAACCAATTTTAGCTCCCATGGTTTACTACAAAACTACAACAATTTTTAGTTAAAAACCCATCAGTTCGTCCATATAATTTCAAAATGGTCTATGATCTCTATTTACATTCTAAAAAAATTAAACGTTATTTTCTAAAGAGAAAACAGTAATTATTTTTTTTTAAAAAAAAAACCTTGATCTCTATGTCCATAAGTATTTATCATTCAAATTTCAGAATATACAAGGGTGAGGAAAAATCCAATATTACAACTGCACAACGGACGTCTAGCAGAATAAATGAGAGAAAAAGAGGGAGACAAGAGAAGAGAAGAAAGGATAAAACAAAAAATACGTTATTTGGTGTTTCACGTCACATTTATCATTGTGATGCTAATGATGATGTTGACGACGTTGCTTCACAGCAAGATGATCCATCAAGCATCACCTTTGTGAAGTTTTAATCATAGCCTCTCATGGCATAGGAGAAGGAGAGGGGAAACAAATGGAAGAGAAGAGAATGGAAAAATTTTCATTGACATTTTAGTTTAAAACAGTTGGAACATCCCCTAAACATGTGGGTTTGACATTGTCAACAAGAACCGTATGTACTCAAAGTTAACGAAAATTGAACTCACTTTGTATGTATGATTTATATAATTGTAGATTAAATTAATCATTTTCATGATATATGAACTAAATTGATAATGAGCAAAAAATACAAGAATAAAATTGGTCATTTACCCTTAAATCAACCAATCCAATCTAAATTACATTTTATTGGATTGAATTTAATCATATTACCTTAATTTTTGGATCAAATAACCTTTTTCTCAAAATCGATCAGCAGAAACCCTTCAAGTATAAATTTTTACATTTTTGGATTGAATAATTTTTAAAATAATTATTATAAAAATAAATACGGTTACTAATATTTTGTGATTAAATAGTGATATGCATATATTATTTATTCTTAATTATATATAATATTTATAACCAATTAGAAGTGAGTCAAAAAAAGGAGTCATTGTTGTAAGGGGTTGGGATTAACCCGTGGGTTTTGAGCTGTTTTTGCTGCTTACTTATAACCGTGACTTGATAAAGCTAACTATGGCCTATGGCCTATGGGTGTGGCAGAATGCATGCTCTGTGATGCAGGTTGGCAATTACTACTAGATCTATTTATTTTTTGGTAAACATGTCTCTTTCCACATCAAATTAGTCTGTTACATGTTATTTATCTTGTATGTCTATCTTCTGTCAATTGATTTATATTGATTCATATACTTGTTGGTCGAAATAATCTCATCCAAATAATAATAATAATAATGATTATTTATTTTGCAATATTTTTTAATGAAATTAAAAAATAATCAAGAGAGATGCAATTCCATTTCAAAATATATTAATGCTAAGAGAATAAATGGATTGAAATTATTGCATTGGCATAAGCAAGAAGGGTACTGCAAACAAAAATTCCCAGGACAAAGAAAGTTAGAAGCGGCAACTAATAATTGGTTGAGTTGCCCTCATGGGGTCTGGTTCAAGATTATCAGTGATGGGAAAGTGGTGGATTATGGATCAATGGCAGTTGGTGGAAGTAGATTTGGGTGCTTGATTTTTCCATTGGCTTGCTTCTGCATGTGTCTCTATAACAAATTTCTAATTCTTAAGATTGGTATGTTACAAAAGGTATTCATCATGTAGCAACAAATGTGAATTCACATCACAACAATCTTCTAGTGTCTGCTCCAGATAAATGTCTTGTACATTATGGCCAGAAACGGCACTACATTTCCGGCAATACATCCTTCATCACATGCTAATCGTAGTTGAAGCATATCTAACTCCAATGAATTGAATGGTTAATCTCCACTCACGAGCATCCTGGTATACATTGATGAGCATCCTGGTATACATTGAACAACCAGCCAAATCAATGCAACATTCCTCCACACACAAAACATTGCAAGAAGTAAAGCATTAGAAGAAATTCTAGAGCAAAATAAAGCATCTTGATGATTAATAGTTGAGTAATAACACCTAAGAACATCTTCAATCTTAAGTGGTAAATTTTATTGAGATTTTAAATAATTTTTTTTGAGATCTTAGATCACTTTTTCAATGGATTCCACAATGTCATATATGTATCAAAATCTTCTTTCCTTTTTGCTTTAATGGTAGTAGATCTCAACTTGAAATCTTGAGACATTTTTGTGGATCCTACAAATAGGGACCTTGATCAAGGTTAATTTACAAGCACCTCACTCTGGTCTTGTATGAAATTGTGGTAAAACATCATCCAGCAACAAATTTGACAACAAAAGCATTTATTTTTTGCAGACAAATTAAAATAGATAGACAAATATTTTAATACTACACTAATTAATGTTCACCAAGGCACCAACGATTAAACATCAAACACACAAGAACTATCAAACAATAAAATCAAAATGAATATATATATATATATATATATAATAGGTTAGTGAATATCAAGTAAAGTGGAAATATTGGAGGCGTGGATCAGTGTGAACGATGTAATCAACGCAGGAACAGCATTGGTGGCGGCGGAACAGAACAGTGGATTGAAGTATAACAGAATGTGGGGAGAAGTCTAGGTTGCGATTCAATACTAGAATGCAACCCACGCCTTTTCATACAACCCCTTTCTCTTTGCTGTAGAAGAAGTTGCGAGTGTCGCCATGCAATTGCTCCGCAAGGGACAGGGGCCTTCTTCGCTTTTTTTGCCTAGACTCCAACCACTGTCGCCGCCGCCGCCGCCATACCAATGCGCGTTGTTCCTGCTCAAACCTTTTACTATTCCCATCATTTCCACGCAGTGGCGGACCTACGCTGGGGCAAATGTCCGCAAGTGCGGACATAAAAATTCATTTGCGGAGGACCGGGAGCCTGCAGTGCGAAGAGAAGAGAAGGAGAAAACAGCTCATAAGAACAGTAATGGAAACTAGAAAGAAAAACGGCGCAGCAGTGCGAAGAGAAGGAGAAAAGCATAATATATGCTAGGTTTTACTTATTTGGGCCTCATTTGCTTTCTGTACCCACTATTTTCTTTCTACAGTTTCATATTACATTTTCGAAATTGGCTTTTGAGTTTTAATTTAGGTAGTTGTTATTTACAGTCTTTTTATTATTAATACATTTTACTTGTGTTATCAACTTTAATACTTCAATTGTTATTTTAAATTTTTCAATATAGAATTATGGATGAATTTTTCTTAATCAAATAATGTTAGTTATATACATATATATAATATAATTTTGAGCAGGTTCATAACTTTGTACATAAAACGTTGATTTAAATTATTTTTACAAAAAAAATTTTTAGGGGCATTGCTCCCGAACTCCCAACACTAAGTGTACAGACATAAAAAAAAATTCTAGAGTTCGCCACTGTTTCCACGCCGATAAAGACAGAAGAAGAAGAATGAAGTATGGAGTTGTGAAGAAAGGGATTGCAGAAAGAAGAAGAAGAAAAGTGCGATGATATAGAGAAGGAAGTGGAAGTAGCACACTCGGGTTACTTTCGACCCGAAATCCAAGCTATGGCATGCTTTTGTTTTGGGTCCAAATTTTCAGCATTACATATAATTACTTCTTGCACTTCCTTTTTTTGCTTCCTCACCACCATAATAACAAGTAAAGGACAGAATTGTCATTCTTCATTGTCAATGCCACCTTCCCTCGCTGCACAATCCTAGCCATCAAACCACCAACCACCACTACACCCCATTCAATGGCCAAAACCACCGCACCACACACATCACCCACCATCCTAACCCACTATAACACCTCAAAGAAATCACATCGAAATGAAAGGGATCCAAAGACTGTACCCGAATGAGATTGTATAGTTGATGATGAGTTAATGGAATTAATTGGTATCACCTATACCAACAAAATACATCTACTTTTCAATAGTCAATCACTTAAGAACTTCACAGTTAAGTGTGTTTGACTTGAAGTAGTTATGAGATGGGTGACCTTCTTAGAAGTTTCCCATAAAGCGTGCGAGTGAGAATAAAATACGTTGAAAAGTCTTGTATTTGTTTGTGGAGATAACCAATAATCTTGATAACAGTGAAACAATGTTAGAACTGGTTGTCAAGGTCTTGGGAAAGAACTATCTATGAAAGATTCTAACTAATAATGATGTTAAGTAAAGTATTATTGTATGAAATATTATAGTGTAAAAGTTACCAAAAAGTCAACAATCAACGACATTACAACCACCCACTTATAATAAGAGAAGGGTAGCATAGGAATATTATAAATTTGGGGGTGAGAAGCAAAAGCCCCAATTACAGATTATTAAGTGCTTATTTGTTTTATTGTTGTAAACATACCACAAAACGAGATTTGTAAAAACATCTAACCTTTTTCTTTTGCAAAATTGAATTTGTGAATTATTAAATTTTTCTCAAAATTCGTGCACCACATTTTGAACACAAATTCAAACATACCTTAACCCAAACTATCTCCTTGGTCCAGTTTATAACAACCTTGGTTACTTTATGTGAATATATGTTAGATTAGGATCAATATTGCTTAATTGTTAAAACTTGGTTAAATTTTACTTTGGGTTGTTTCATGTTTTGGCATTTTTATTTTTTTGGTATATTAAATTTTTACTTTGATCTTTTACATTTTTAAATGTTCTAGTTTAGTATTTTCTTTAATTTTTTATTAATAACATTTTATTTAATGGTATGTTTTAATTTTAAAATAATTAATTTAATACAATGATGACTAAAAACAATCACTATCTTCATTTTATTTTTTAAAAAATAAACCACTAAATAAATCATCCTTTCTAACCTAGATCTAAGCAAATCTGGGTGTTAATGCCTTCACCTACCTTAATCTCCCAAAAATCACCACCACCATAACCCAAACCCATTGCGTTGCCCTGTCCTCCATAACTATCAACGCAAACATCAATGGTTGGGGGCGTTGAGGCGAGGGAGGTACAACCATCGCGATCTGCTTGGCAATTTGAAGGTTGAAGTTTCTGCAATCATTAGGCACCATTCTAGTAGAGCCAAATGAAGCTTTTGCCCCAGTGTCAAAACCGCGTTCGGACGTTACAAACACACACCTTCAACATGACCTATCTTCATCGCACAAGCAAGTAGTGATCGAGAAAGCTTCTAAACACGCTCATAGTTTCAAAACAAACGAAACACACTACTACTACCTCATCGTAACTCTTCGTTGCATTCTAACATTTATAGCTTGTTAATCCTAGTTTGCATTCTTAATCTTTACTCTTCAAAACTCAACCAGGTAAACATTTTGTCTTCCTCTTTCTGCATTTATGGTGTCCATATGCAGATCCGAAGCACTTGGCTTCCTCAATTAGGATTGTGATTTTGGGAGGTTTTGATTGATTATGAAATTTTGATTTGCACCTGATATCCAGTTTAAGATTTTGATTTGAATTTAAAGTTGTAAAATGTAATTTTTTTTTCGTTTTGTGATTTGACCTGGATAGTTGTTCTTCATTATTGAGATTGTTCTTATATTGGTTCATAATTTTGAAAATGTTATTATACAAGGATTTTTAATTATAATTATGTTAAATTAATTATTTTAAAATTGAAAATACCCACAATGTTAAATATTGTTCATGAAAAATTAAAGAAATGATCAAAATATAACATTAAAAAATATAAAGGAAGGATGTAGGTAGAAGTTGAAAAATTAACTTATTAAATTTTAAGTGCTATGTTGAAATAGATGAAAAGTGTAAAATGAAAAAAATATAATTTTTTTTAAATAATTAAAAATTATATAAGTATATTAATGATAAAAATAAAAGAAAATATAAAAAGTTAGAAGTTAAAAATTATAATTTTAAAAATGTTACTTTGGCTATTTTGATAAAATATTTAAGTTAATTTCTAATTTTTTATCATAGAAAAAATTTGTTTGATTATTTGATAAACAAACTTTTTTAGTAACATTTTAGGTTATATGTGCAACAAAAGTAGCTGAAAAATTAGTTAAAAGTTAAAAAATTAATTTATTAAATTATAAATATTTGATAAACTAACTATTAAAGTAGCTAAAAAATATAAAATGTCACAAAAATACTAAAATTATGATTTATTTAAAAAGGCTAACTATGAAATTAAATAAATATATTGAGAATAAAAATGAAAAAAAATATAAAAATTAGATGTTAGGAACTATCTTTTAAAAAAATTGTATTTCAAAAAATGTTATTTCAAGTAAGTAATATTTTATAATATATTACTTCAAGTAATGTTTCAAATAATGCTAAAAGTTATTAAAAAAATTTGTTTACCACACAGTTAGTTAAACTTTACAAATAAAAAAGATAGAAGTTATATGAAATATTTGGTAAAAAAATGTTACTAGTTTCTAATATTTTTTGAAACATTAATTTATAACTTCTAATTTTTTATATTTTTTTATTTTTATCTTTAATATATTTATCAAATTTTCTCGTTAGTTTTTTAAAATAAATTCTGATTTTTATATCATTTTACACTTTTCAACTATTTCAATAATTAATTTTATCAAATACTTATGAATTAATAAGTTAGTTTTTTAATTTTTATCTAACTTTTCAAAACACAATTTTCAAATAACATATGTTAGAAATTATTTAAAAAAGATTATTTACTCAGTAATTAAATAAGTTTTTCAAATTAGTAAAAAAAATATATAATTAAAACACCTTACCGAATGGTGTTAATGTACAAAAATAGTAAAATGTAAAGGATAAAAATGAGACTAACGAGACTTGGCCTAAAAGCTTTTTTCGTAGCACTCTATTGTCTTGCATGTCATAGTTGCACAAATAATTCATGCTTACCTAAAAGAATGATTGGCGCGCATTCCTCAAAAGCCACAATAAAATATGGGCATATCCTTCGTTTCCAATTTCCACTGCCAAATGCCCAAATCCCACGCATTCCATATTTTCTGGAACAAAATAAAATAAATTAGAAATACCACACCCATTACTGATTGTTGATTGGCTGAACGTGTCCTTTGTTATTTCTTTTCAATATTTTTACTTTACAATATGAGATTGCTTTTTAAACTATTTTATGCGCAATCGAGATTGCAATTGTTTTATTTATTATTTATTTGAGACTCTCTTTAGTTCGAATATTTTTTAAAGTTTATTAATATTAGTTTTTATAACTAATTTTAAACATACAACTATTTATTGAAAAAATATTGTCACGTTAGACACATAAAAGTCTTATATATATACACACAAAAGTTTAATACTTAATATTAATGAAAAAAATGTTTTTAATGAAAAAATGTTTTAATGAAAACTATTATTTTTTACATCATTAAAATCATTTATACCCTAAGTTTTATGTATCTAATGTTATCATATGTCTGCTTAATTAGATACATTAAACATTTATATAAAAGTTTAATGTATCAACACTAAAAATTTAGTGTATATTGGGTAAAAAATTAATGAAAATTATTATTTTTAAATATCTAACATGTCGGCTTAATTAAATTTATTTAAGTTAAGATTAATTAAGTTTTTAATCCTTTAAGTTTTTTTAAAATTTAGTTTTTAAATCCAGAATAAAATATTGATTGATCAATGCCTTTTAATTTTTTTTATTAAGTTTTTTAGTTTCTTAATAAAAGTTTGACCAGATTCTTAAACTTTTTAAAATACTGATTTTCAATCCCAAAAATCACATTAAATAATGAAAAAAATGGAGTTCAAACGTTTGTTGTGTAGGCAGACATAACGTGATAATAGTTTATTTATTTCATAAAAAACATAATTATGATAATTATGATTAGCTTAATTTTGGAGATTTGAACACTGTATTTAACAATTACACAATTATATATTCAATTCAAATTAATTAATAATACCAACATATAGTTTGATTCACAAGAATACTTATCAAACAACATTAATAATACCATATATATATATATATAAATTATGTAATTTTATTGGTACTATATTTTACAAAGTATAACATATAAAATATGTATCTACTAACATATATTTTTTGTTCAACTTAAATATAATAAATAAATAAATAAATTTATAATTTATAATTGTAAATACAGTACTGTATAGAGCTCAAGGTATCTAACTTTTTTTTATCCATAAAAATTGAAAACATATATTAGATAATTTATAATAATTCAAACACTCTTTTAAACCAATTGAGAACCCTTGATATTTAACTATTTTTTTGTAAATTAATTATTTGATTATCTACATAACTAAAAAGTAATAAAAAAAAATTATGCATGGATAATGTAAAATATTTTACACAATCGTTCAATTATAAATTATTATTTATGATACTAACAATGATTTGACATTGAAAGATAATATGAAACATTTTATATTGTCATTAAATAGCCATTAAATTCTAAGACATTGGTAAGGTAAAAGTTTTTTCATGTCATGATTCTTCTTGTGAATGAATAAAATCTATTTGATTGATCATAAATGTTTTTGAGAATATTTATATAAGTTTCTTGGGGATCCAAGAGATTTTTACTAGTTACTTTAATTATTTATCACATTAAATAATATAATAAGATATTTTTACTACAATTCAAAATATGAAAAAGTTAGATTCCCACTTCATCAAATGGAAAAGTTATTTTTGTGGGAAATTAGCTATTTTTTTTCTTCCGAGAAACCTTTTTTCTAAGAATGTTATTTTTCATAGGTATCAAAAATGAAAAATTAAAATTTTTAAATATAAGATTTTAGAAAACAAAAATTTTCTCTCCCACCAAACACTCTAAAAACATATTCTATAAAACAGTTTTTAATGCATTCTCTCTAATTGTTGAAACTTATTGAAAATAATAGTTTTTGGTGCTTTTCATATCATATTTAAAGATTCTCTCTTTATTTTGTAATTGTAATTTTTAATAAATCTTAACTAATTAGTGTTGGAACGATTTTGATAAATAATGTAGTTTTAACACTTTTCATATTAATAAATTTTATTTATATTTCTCTAAAAAAATGAATACATTTCCCACACACATATATATATATTATTTGTTTTGGTTGATAAAAAAACTTTTAATATCCGAAAATGTAAATTCAAACCATTGGTACTTGGAATAATTTCTATAAAATTTAAAACATAAAAATAAAATAAGAAACCTGATTTAAAATTGAATTATCTCTACAAAAATTTCAAACATAAAATTAATAACTAAAAACCTTATTTTTAAAAAAATATGTATTATCATGTACATGTATATCTATATAAATAAAATAATTAATAATTCCCCTTCTATTTTGTCTTTTTCAAAAATATAAATTGAAAATTCCCCAGCAAGCTTCTTTTGTTTGTGTGTTGGACGGGGCGTTCCCTGGGTCACATAGCACAAGCTTCTTTCGTGTTTTCTCTCTGCCAATTCAAATTCCTCCTTTCTCGGGAAAATCTTCACGATGCGTTTTCCCGGGATTTCTCGTTCCCCGTTCCCGCCAATCGTTTCAGAGATCGAAACTAGCGTTTCAATCTCCGTTCAATTCCCTCGCCTTTCCGTTTCCCCGTGAGTTCTCAAAAGGTAAACACAAAAAATAACAACCCCACTAATATACCTTCGTTCTCTCATTCCCTTACTACTTCATTGTTCAATTTAGGGTTTCAAAACCTCCTTCTGCCGTTCTCGTGCGTTGCAAGATTCAAAACACGTTACAGTAACCTCATATATTGCGAATTTGCCTAAGCCTCGTGAGGTTTGGGTTCGAATTGCGCGATTTTTGGCAACGGCGTTATCACGGGTTTAGAATTAGGGTTTCGTGGTTCGCGAAATCGTCAATATGGATGGTTGAAGCATCATGATAGTGAAGCGGACGATGAAAACCGAAACCCCGAAGCTGAAACGATGTGAGATTGAGGATTCCGAGAATGC
This sequence comes from Glycine latifolia, assembly GCA_013407115.1. Taxonomy (NCBI): domain Eukaryota; kingdom Viridiplantae; phylum Streptophyta; class Magnoliopsida; order Fabales; family Fabaceae; genus Glycine; species Glycine latifolia. The sequence continues at coordinate 5,401,777 of CM023956.1, forward strand.
GAATCAGAAGAAGTATAGGGTGACCGGTTTTTTCTCGCTGGGAGTGCCAGGGGAGACTGAATATTTCAGCAGTGGCTCTGGCTCATGGAGCAGCGCAGGGTCGTATTGGGGTGGTGGCGGTGGTGGTGGTGAGGTTCAGTCCAATTCGAATTCCGTTCTGTTTAACCAGAAAACGGCGAAGGAGGTGGGTCTGCCACCGTTGCCGCGGTCCTCGCGCAGCCGTGTCCAGAAGCTTCCATCGAGGTTCAATGACTCGGTCCTTGATGCTGCGGATGGAGACTCGAGCTTTGAAGATAATGTTAAGAGTTTTGTGGAGGATGGAAAGGGTGGTATTGGTGTGAAAGTGGAGAAGAGTGATAGTGTGTGTTATTCGTCGAGTGTGGGTAAAAGGACTGTTGTTAAGGCTGAGAGTAATACTTCTGGGATTAGTTTTGAGGGTGTGGACCAAAAGCCCATTGGTGAGAAGAGGAGAGAAGTTTACAAGCCAGATGATTTTGCTTTGGGGGATATCGTTTGGGCTAAGTGTGGGAAGAGGTACCCGGCTTGGCCTGCTGTGGTGATTGATCCTGTCTTGGAGGCTCCAGAGTCTGTGCTCAGCTGCTGCGTTCCCGGCGCGCTTTGTGTGATGTTTTTTGGTTATTCAAAGAATGGAACTCAAAGGGTGAGTGAGGTTGTCTGCAAGTGTTGTTTATGGTGTCATGGATTTAATGAGATTTTGGTTCTGGGTTTTAGTGTTGAGGTCTGAGAGAATTATATATGCAGGACTACGCGTGGGTGAAGCAGGGAATGGTGTTCCCCTTCTCGGAGTTCATGGGCAGGTGTGTGGTTGAATGAGTTTTGGGTGTGCTGTGTTGTTTCTGTAAGAATTTTGGATGTTTAATTGATGAAAGATTATCTTTGTTCAGATTTCAGGGGCAGACCCGGTTGTACAAGAGCAAACCGAGTGACTTCCGCATGGCACTGGAGGAGGCAATGCTGGCAGAAGATGGTGTTCTAGAATCACATTTGGGAAGAGAAGAAGTAACTGATGTAGATGCTCATCCTGATGGACTTATGGAGGCCACTGTTTCTTATGTTGATGGGGAATGCTATGGCCAGGATCAGGTGAGATTAGTTTTTTATATTTTATGTTTTGTGACTGGATGAGAGCTTTTATAAACGTTGTTTTGCATAAGAAAGAGGTTTTAGTCATGTTGAGTTATCATTGACAAAGGTTGTGGTAGTCAACATTTATTTGTGGAGGAAGTGTGGAAGAGTGCCTATGATATGACTGCTTATTTGTGGAGGAAGGACAGGGTGCCTATGATATATACTCTTCAGCAAGTGTAGGAGCTAGAAAAATGGGAAAGAACCTAGGATGGTCAACAAAGAAAACTAACATTCAGGCCCTGAGTAAAGCTTTAGTAAAAGTGTTTATTAAATTTCTTATAATTACCTTATAAAGCTACTGTTTTTCAAAAGAATTGAGTGAAGCCAAAAAGGCCCCCTCAACTACAAGGAGGCACTGCTCCTGTCTGTAGGCTGTAGTCTTGTATCATTACAGTCCTCTTGTACTCAAGTAGGAAATAATGTTTGACTCAAGTGGTGAATTGCTGAATCAATTCATATTCTGAATAAATATTTTACAATTCTTTCTGGGAATGTCTTTCTAATGCTTCTGTATCAGAGATGAAAATAATCTGTGGTGAATTGCTGATCATGAACCTTATGCTGTGATCTTGTTAGTTATGTTACTATGATGTTTTGTCCTGTAATGATAGTTACTCTGAAAAGCAGATTTGGATAAGAGTTAACTGGAGAAAAATGTTGCTTATATATTTATGTTATTTGTATATTTTTATTCAGTGGATATATTGTGCAGGATACAAGGTGTTGTGCTGGCTGTGGTCTGATGTTTCCATGCAAAACCATGAAGAAAATTAAGGATTCAAATTGTGCACCCCAATTTTATTGCAAACATTGTTCTAAGGTTATGAATGGGTCATTTATAATGCTTTAAAATTTTTCACTAAATTTTATAGCAGACATTTGATTTTAATTTTCTTAATGTTTTTACAGTTACGAAAATCAAAACAATATTGTGGCATTTGCAAAAGGATTTGGCATCACTCAGATGGTGGGAATTGGGTGAGATTGTCTGTTTCATCAGTGTAGTTTTTTTTTTTTTTGATACATTTAATTTGTTTCATTTGACTGAATTTTGACATATTTTGGGACTGAACTCTTTGTATCAGGTGTGTTGTGATGGTTGTAATGTGTGGGTGCATGCTGAGTGTGATAAAATATCCAGCAAACTTTTCAAGGTGCTGTATCATGCTTAAACATGATGGCACTTTTTATTTATTTATTTTTTAAATTTCTCTCTTTCATGAAGTGGCTTAAGATAAAGGTCCAACTTGTGGTTACAGGATCTGGAAAATACAGATTACTATTGTCCAGATTGCAAGGGGAAATTCAATTGTAAATTACCAGCATCACAAACATACAAGTCAAATATCGAGTATGTAGTAATTGTTTGTTGCTTCCTTTTTCTTCTAATTTACAGAATTTAATTTTATTCCAAGTCTTATTATGTGATATTTTTTGAGACAGATCAATAGAGAATAGCCAGAAATCTATGATACCTGAGAAAGTATTGGTGGTGTGCAATGGCATGGAAGGCTTTTACATCCCAAAGCTTCATCTGTAAGCCTTCAGCACTTTTGGATATTATGGGAGTAATCTTATTTAATTATTTTGACTTTCTATATATGATGGAAGGAAATTTTTTTATACTCCCCCCATAGGGTCCTTATTTCATGTTCCTGGAGATGATCTCTCCATTTCTCTACTTTTGTCTTTTCTTTTGCCCCCAGGGATTTCTGAAGGAAGTAGTATTTTGTATATTCTTTTTTTTCCTCTAGCTAATGCATATGCATCTATTTGATTTATGAGTTTGTAGGTTATGTTAGCATTTAAAGAGTATTATCCCAGAAAAGAAATTACCTAATAGTTTTGTTCATCACCCTGACTAAGTTCTATACAAAGAATACGGTTTGAGAAAAATAAAAGAACCTTAGGTGAATGCACTTGATTTCTTCCCGGAAGAATTCTATTGAGCAGCTTGTGATTGCCTTTTCTTGCAGAGTCATGTGCAAGTGTGGCTCTTGTGGTTCAAGAAAGCAGACACTTAGTGAATGGGAAAAACATACAGGTTGCAGAGCGAAAAAATGGAAACATAGTGTGAAAGTGAAAAGTTCAATGCTACCACTGGAAAAATGGGTATGTAATATTTCTTGCTTTATTAGAGGTTTATACCAAGTATTTCTGGTGGACTCTGTTGGGAGGTTTTGAATTAACAGTTGTAGTATGAGTTCTATCACATGGATTTCTTCATTACTGCCTACATCAAATTTATTTCCAAACGTCTCCCCATTCTGAGTTTGAATACACAAGTTGTGTTTTTGAGCGTGTCTATTATTGTGCCCCTTTTATTTTGTTACTATGTTGAACTTATTTCTCATTTTTGACTTAACATAAATTAGATGGCAGAAAACATTCCACTTGATGGAATACCTGAGCAGTTAAATCAACAGCAGGTGCTGGCCTTTTTGCAAGGTACATGTGCATTCCATGTAAACTTTTACATACTGAAGCCTTCCATTGGCTCTAATTGACCAGGTCTTATGGCACATAGCAGATACATGCTTTCTTGTGAATATATCCTTAAAAGCAAATTTATTGTACTTTTACCTTATTGTCACAGAGAAGTATGAGCCTGTTAATGTAAAATGGACAACAGAAAGATGTGCTGTTTGCAGATGGGTTGAAGATTGGGAAGATAACAAAATTATTATTTGTAACAGGTCTTTTTGTTATTTTTCATGATCTTTTCCCTTGTGTTGTAGAATTTTGGAGTTGTTAGTATTTTATTTCAAATTTTATGAGGCTTTAAGGGTAGTAACATAGATTAATATATGCCCACTTGTTCATTGTGCAGATGCCAAATAGCAGTCCACCAAGAATGCTATGGGGCAAAAAATGTTCAGGATTTTACTTCTTGGGTTTGTAGAGTATGTGAAACTCCTGATGTTGAGAGAGAGTGTTGCCTCTGCCCAGTAAAAGGCATGTCACATTTAGTATTTTGTAACTCTGAACTCTAGTTCTTCTTATGTCTATATCCTATGATGTTAAATTCTTTTTGAAAGTAGTAAATGGTGGAATCAACACTCTTAAAGGAGGCCTTTTTCATTCATATATTGAATTAACCTTCTTTCTTTTATTAAAAAGAGTTGTTTTGCTGTGGTGGATCATCAATCTCTAATGCTACCATTTTTGTCCATTTTCAGGCGGTGCTCTAAAGCCAACTGATGTTGACATGTTGTGGGTTCATGTAACATGTGCTTGGTTTCGACCTCAAGTTGTTTTCCACAACCATGAGGCCATGGAACCTGCCATGGGAATCCTTAAAATTCCTCCTAATTCCTTTGTGAAGGTAAAAATATGGCCAAATGGTGATCTTGTTTTTCAAACAGTTGGTTTCAGCTATAATATTGCCTCAAATGAATCCTGATTGATTAAAAATTTTATGACTGGGAAACCAAGATGAACCTGAATTCCTTTTTGGTGTAATCTAATGATTATTTTATTAAACTCTATATCTATGCTCAAATTACTTTTGGATGACTATTCTCAAAATAGAAATTTCATTCTTCCAAATTACTTTTTCCAAAAAACTAAAGTCCATGCCAATAATCCAAACATGCACTATATAATCTTCCATCTTCAATTTTGATTTTTTTCCTAATTGTTCACTAAGATAGTGGTGTGGTTGTTATGTAATCAATTGGCTCTCCTTTTTTTGTTTTATTTTTATATTTTGCTGGGCTGTACTCATGAACTTTTCTATGGATCTTGTTCTATGACTGCAGACTTGTGTGATCTGTAAACAGAGCCATGGTTCCTGCATAACTTGTTGTAAGTGTTCTACTTATTTTCATGTGATGTGTGCATCAAGGGCAGGATATACAATGGAGGTATAAGTTTCATCTGTCTTTTAAGTGTAAATATGTGGATCTGAAATTGTTATTTTTTGTAGATTTCTTTTTTCATGACCCTAGTTTTCTGCCTTACTTGTAGACGGCAGACACATTCTTTATGGTTTCATCCTAAATAAATAATTTCTATGGCTGTTTGAATTTAATTTTATGTTGATATTGCTTAAATTTACAGTTGCATTCCATGGAGAAGAATGGGACTCAAATAACAAAGAAGCTAATATATTGTGCAATTCACAGGTTTGAGCTCTAGTGTTGTGATTATATCTAATGCTATTTTCATGTTTTTTTTTTAATAAATTGGTTTTATAAGTTAATTCCATCTCAGGGTCCCAAATCCAGATTCTGTACTGGTGGTACACACACCCCTGGGGATTTTCTCTCCCAGAACTTCACTTCAAAATCAGAAGGGATGCTTCAGGGGAGCAAGGCTAATTTTATCAAAGAATATAGAGCTTAATGAATCTTCAACCACTGAAAATGACATAGTGGAGCCGCTGTCTGCGACCAGGTGTCGTGTGTACCGAAGGTCTCCTAATAAGGTAATGATTGTAATCATACTTTCTGGTATTTTTAGTCAACCAAGGTGGTTTAGCTCAGTTGATTGAGTAGAGTGATTTGTTGTAAATCCTCTAATACTTGGCTTCGATTCCTATGTATGTAATAAAAAACCCAATGCTATTTCTTTGTTAATGCTAACTGTTAATACAAACTTGCTAATTACATGCATTATCTATTATTTTCAATTTGGTCTCTTACAACACATTTTCTCCCGTGTCTCCAGAGGGCTGGTGTGCCAATAATTCACTTGCTAAGGGGACCCAGCCTTCATTCTTTAGGTGCAGTAACTCAGTTGAACCTTTTTAAGGTAATCTCTGAGGCTAACATGATGTATGGTAGACCGTATACTTTCGAAATGAACAACCTATTCTTGCTGAGTTGTGACTATAGTATGTTGGAAAAAAAAGGCTAATTTGTGATCCCTCTTTTGTGATAGGATGCTGATGAATCTAAAGTATTCACTTCTTTCAAGGAACGTCTTCACCATTTACGGGTAAATCATATCTATCCATTTGCTTCTCTAAATTCTTCTTTTTTCTTTTTAATTTTAAATCCACTCTCTCTCTTTTCTCTTCAATTGTAATATTTTGGTTTTGCAGGAAATGGAAAAATTTAGAGTTTGCTTTGGAAAATCGGGCATCCATGGATGGGGTCTCTTTGCTCGTAGAGATATACAAGAAGGAGAGATGGTAACTTCGTTAGTTTAGGAGTCACTCAAATGTAAGGTAAATACCTTACCGCAGTTTCTTCGGTAGCCATTAAGTTCATGCTTGTTATGTTTGTTTGCAGGTTGTTGAGTATCGTGGTGTGCACGTAAGGCGTAGTGTTGCTGACCTGAGGGAAGAAAAATACCGTTCAGAAGGCAAAGATTGCTATGTGAGTATTTTGTTTAATATAGTTTTCAATATCTGTATATACTTCCAATCTTTTTTTGTCTTGGTTAACATGGTGAAGCATATTTGATAGTTCAAAAGCCTGTTTTGGCAGGTTTATGATGCTGTTAATATTCAAGTTCATTTACTGCTAATCTTAACACTAAATAAAATAAATCATGCAGCTGTTCAAGATCAGTGAGGAAGTGGTAGTTGATGCAACGAACAGTGGCAATATAGCACGTTTAATAAACCATTCTGTAAGTTATAAGTGGACTTTGGTGTAACTTCATGGACCTTGTCTGTTTTTCTTTATTTATATTTATGACATGTACCAGAGTTGCTCCAATACTAAACGTAGTGGTTAGATTATGAATATTGTTTGAACATTATATAATTCAAACATAATCGTGCACCATTTGGTTTTATATAAGAAGATTATACTGCAATGGACCAATGGCCAAAAACAAAAAAAGACACTGATGTTCATCTCTGACTTGCTTCAGTGCATGCCAAACTGCTATGCAAGGATTATGAGTCTGGGTGATCAGGGGAGCCGGATTGTTCTTATTGCCAAGACCAATGTTTCTGCTGGTGAAGAACTAACGTACGGTTTGTTTGTGTTTGCATCTTTTTTTTACTGCATGCTCACATATGCAAGTGGGATATATCTTGCGATAGGGATGAAGAATTTGATTAGCCTGACATGTAGTATTATTTTTCTCTCATTTTGCAACAGCTATGATTACTTGTTTGATCCAGATGAGCGGGATGAATTGAAAGTTCCTTGCCTTTGCAAAGCCCCTAATTGTAGGGGATTTATGAATTAGGCTTAGCATTTTTTTTCTCTCTTTTTGAGCAATTGCAGTTACCAAACCACAGTGACATCTGTCCATTGAGCAATTGCATTTTTTATTATTTTTTAAATAGTTTAGTATAATTTGTATAGCATTATATTATTATAAAATAAAAATAGAAAACTTCTGAGCAAATGAGCTGGAGGCATTTTTGTAACTCGCAAGGATGTTCTTCAAATTATGACATCTAGAGGCAATTTACTTGGAAGACAAAATGTGTATAGAGAAGCACACATGTTACATAATACATTTTGGGCTTTTCATGTGAACCCTTGGCCATATCTGCTGTATTTTTTTTTTCCGGGTCAAAGCTGTATTTGAATTGGCATTTGCAAAGTTAAACCAAAATCAGATTGGTGTTCATTGGTCGGACCATTTTTTCCTGTGAAAGCAATGTGTTATGGTTTTGTTGAGTTAACTGTGCGGCCTAATTGGCTGTTCGATGAAGTAACAAATTTTTTACTTCGTAGTAAATTTTTTGTGATACAAAATCCCAATCAAACGTGCTGTTAATTTTTATCATATTGTTTTATTTATCATAAAAAAAAATACTGTGACTTAACTTATTGAATATGAGACCCTATAAGTTATATTATGGTTTTAGTTCTTGTAAAAAAGTGTTATGGTTTTAGTTTTTTTATTTATTTGTTGTAAATCAATTTAGAATACTATAATCAAATGTTTAAACTAAACTCTGATGAATAAAAAAATTAAAACATGCATTCAAAAAGCATAAAATAAAAACTATATTAGAAAACTTTGAAATTATATTAATATACATTTAAATTTTATTACTTTAAACGTTTTTACAAATAAATAATTAATAATTTTAATATATATTTAAATTAAAAAATTTCATAATAATTTATTTAAAATAATTATTAAATGTAAAAAGTAATAGATAAATTATTATATAAGTTCATTAAATTAATATGTACTAGATAAATCAATGACTAAATGTATTATATTAATTCATATTTGTTTATTAAAAATAATAGATAAATTATGAAATAATTTTAAATTTATAACTGAATATAACTTAATGTTACGTTATAAAAACAAAATATAGTAAACTAATTGAAGAGAATAATTCTTCATCCTCCTAAAATATCTTTTTATTTCTTATATGGTAAGTACTAAACGTGTTTTATATTTTCAAGAAATTAGATTCTTTATTTTATTATTTAATATTTTTTATGAGATAGTAAGAAGATTAGTAGGAAGATATACATAACATTATTCAATTGCATTTTTTTATTACTATATAAGTTAATTGATTTTTTTCCTTTCAAAAAACTAACATGCATTTGATAAATTAAACCTGCAACAGTTCTAATTAGAAAGAAACAAGGTTCATTAGAAAAACTATTATTTTTTATAATAAATATTCAAATTGTGGTTTTCATTTCTTGTTAATTTTTGTTTTTATTATTATGTTTTGAAATGGGAGCTTTTGGCGCGCCTATAAAAGGAGGGAATTGAGCTCACAAGAACCGTTGTGTTTCGTTTCAGAGTTGAGTGGGTTGTTGTTTCCCCGCTTCAGCTTCAGAATTTTCATTTCAGATTAGAAAAAAAAAACTAACACAGATTCCAGAGGCAGCATGGGAAAGCGCCTCCAAAACGCTATTTCCTCCGGCGGCGAGATTCCGCCGGAAAAGCGGATCCGCCGGAGCAAAACCATTTGCTCTTGCAACTCTCCCTGTCCTCCGTTTCTCTCTGCTCACTCCACTTTCTCATGGTTCTCTCTCTCTCTGAAAATCTTATTGTCAAATTGATTTAAATTTCAAGCACTTTGCTCGTATATATGAATGCTGCTTTTAATTAAACGCGGTCGTATGCTTAGTATGCAATTACGCATTGCTTAGTCACGAACTTGAACTTGGTTCGTATTTTCATTTAGATTTGGTTTTTGAATTGTGCTCCGTGCGATCTAGTTAATTCCTCTCTGGTTGGTGTGTTTACGCTTGAACTAATAAGCGGAATCTATGCTTGCATGTTCTGAGACTCGTAGAAGAACTTGTGTTTGCTGATCTGTTTATACGTTTTGTTAGAGATCTCCGTGTTTGTTTATTATTATTTATTATTTTCGCAAGATGCTTTTGAATATGATTCCCGATAACGAGTTCAATTTTAATTCGCGTGCTGGATCGTGTTTTGTAACATTTTTTGACATGAGGAAACGAGAAAGCTTCATTAGCTGGTAATCTGTGATTTCAAACATTTGCTTCATTCAGAACGTTTAGATCGTTTCCGGTTCCATGAGTTCCTGACTCCTGAGCTATCTGCATAAAATTGAGACGCGCATTTTCGAATTTAAACTGCAAAACAGCTTAATCACTCTTCGAACTCTGTTCTGTGTTCTGAAGTGTGTTTGCTTTCTAAGTAGTACTTAAAACTATTCAGATCGTCGTTTTCTATAGCTTTAATATGTGGATCTGTTTTTGTTTTGTTTTTCATTTCTAATTAGAGAATATTGAAAAGGTTCAAATCGTCGTTTTCTGTAGATTCTGTCGTAGTAAAGCTTAATTAATTGGTGGAATCTATGTTTATTTATTTTTCCATTTCTAGTGCTTTGGTGAATTATTATTATTTCTAATTTTGTCTGTACAACGTGTAATTGTGAATGCTGAACGAGAAGGTTCGAAGAAGACAGTTGGACAGAGGTTGCTAAGTTTCTGGATGGAAAATCTCTGGTGATGCTGGCAGCCACAAGCCGATGGTTCCGCCGTGCTATTATGGATGACGGCATATGGAAGTTAGTGTGTCTGCGTGATCTTCAGGTCCAACCCCGGAACGCGTGGCATTCAGGTGGTGCAAGCTCTACACATCAGCCTTTGGTAAGACCTCACCCTTTTTCAATGTTGTCAATCAATCAAGTGCTACCGATTATCTTCGATTTTTGAAATTCAAAATGAAATTTCAGATGGAAGTCACTCCTACATGTTCTGTCAACAACAGAAACACATTGGTTAGTTGGTTCTTTTGTTACCCACGCATGGTTTGAATTTTCTTAACTGGATGCTAAACTCTCATATTCTACTAAGAAAAAAGATTGTTAGTCATTTCTTGGAGAGATACCAAAGATAAATGATAGGAGAAAAGAAATAAGTGACTAATATGTTAGTGATGTGGTGTAATGGAAAAGAAAAATAATTTGAAAGAAAAAAAAAGGTATAATGAGTGTTACTATTATTTATCTTTTTATTCTTATTTTGTTTGACGTTTTTATTTATTTTGATTGTTATTTTATAATATGAAGTATTAAATATTTTTCTATTATATTCTTAATTATTTTTTGTGGAGTGAAAAAACTAAAATGAAATATAAATGAAAGAGAATTTAATATAGAAGAGATATATTAGTAAATTGTATAATACTAGTAGTAGTTTTTATGAAATCTTAAACATTAATGGAAAGAATATTGTTTAATTGTTGAGGAACTCATAGTTCTCTAACTAATTAAAATCGAATTTATGGAAGTGGTTGGCAATTGGGGATAGTCATAAGTCATAACACGTGAAATTCATTTTGTCGATAAAAAAAATAACATGTGAAATTCATACTAAATTTTAACAGACCCCACTCACAATTATTACCGTATCCACATTCCAAACAATGTGAAATTCATACTAAATTTTAGAGTAACACTATTTTTACTTGATATTTTCTATAACAGAGATAAGAAAAATGAAAAAAAAAGTATAAAGTAAGATTAAAATAGATAAATAAAAGTAGGGTAAAAATGTTAAGTAAAAACAATATTATTCTAAATTTCAATAGATCCCGCCCAATTATTACTGTTGTCTACAATGTCAGTCAACAATGTGCTCAAGAAGAGAATTCCCTGTGAATGGAATTTCCTTGAACTGATCAGTGACCACTAACCACTTCTAGCCCATTCTTTCTCCCCTGTTTCCGATTGTTTAACTGTGATGCAAATTCGTTTTGTAGATCTTTTTGAATTTATTCGACCACAGATTGAGTCATTCTTATGATGCATTATATATTATTATTGAACTAAAACAAAGTCCACTTAAATGAAAATGTGTTACAGGCAATGTGCAACTTTAACGTCGTAGATTTAGAAAGTTATTGATGTTGTATCCTTTTTTTTCTTCCTTTTTTATATTATGTACCATCAGATTGGATGCGAATTGGGGCCTTTTCTTTTGATTCTTCTGTAGCCTCCTGGCATAGAGACTGACTATTACGGGGAAGATGTGGAATGGAGACACCATGAAAAAGATGTTTCGGTCTCAATGTTATTGCGTGCTAGACAATGTTAAAACTGGAATCTGGATAGCTGGTAATTCCCAAGTTAACTTTTAGTATTTTGCACTAGGATTATCCTGGAAATGAATTATGTCAACATATTAATTCATGTGTTTAATATGGTTAATTTTTCAGACCTGCGGCTTGTAAGATGCCCGGTTTGTGACCTCAATACTTGCGATGGTAATTTGAATACAATCCGAAGAGCCCTGCCTATCCCCAATCCCTTTGTACAATTGTACTGCGATTGCCTTCTATTTTGGCCAAGACAAATAACACTTCCGTGAATATACATCACTGATCACTGTGTTGTACAGCAATGATTTGCCTTTTATAGTGAGGCTATATTAAACCGAAATTGACAGGTTTCTCCGACTTATATAGGAACAATGCATACTTTAGATGCAACGCACATAGAGCTATTCCTCTGCGGAGGCTTCCAAAATGGGAACTGGGATTACCAGCTTGTAGGATCTCATGATATCAAAAAACGAGCAGATGGGGCAGCTGGCGCCATTTTTGACATGAAACACCTAGAGGATTCTTCAACTTCGGGTAAATCTTGAAACTTCCAGTCAACTTACTTGGTAATCAGTCAAATGTGTTCTTGAGAATGAACCACCGATCTAGTGTCAGTGCATAAAGAGATCACCTTCTGTTTAGCACTATGGAATCAGAAATATTTGAAAATTGTGTTTTGTGTATAGTTTCAATTACAGATAGGTGATTTAACTCCGGCGAAGAGTGAATTCATAAATAATCCAAAAATGGATTTCAATAAGAATATTGTCTCAGAATGATTATTGGTCTAGGTTTTGAGTATTTCAGGAAATTACTTCATGTTCTAATCTTTTTTATTGCGTACCATTTTATAGATGCAGTTAAGTCATGGCATTAACACATAAAACAATCTGTTTTGATTTCTAAATTCAACGGCAGCTGTATTTGATTACAAGTCATGGATTGGGAGAACAAATGACTGGCAACCCAAGGCAATGATTGCTTTCCATGCCGTAGCTGTGAACACTAATTTACAAGAAAATAAAGGGAAGAAGCTTTCTTCTTTACAGCTTTTGCATTCTGTATCAATTACTTGAAAGAATCTCGGCAACCTTGAATCCCAGACTTCTTATTTTGTCCTTAGAAATTTCACTGGCCTGTGTAGTAGTAACTCATTTTTACATCTTTGCTTTGCTTATGCTTCAATATTGAAGTTCTTTAGTTCAGTCCCAATTGATTTTTCTTATACAATTATTTTTCAAGCTTTTCCCTTCTTGTTCTTCAATTCATGCAGGTCTCCATGTGAAATACCAGGCTATGAGGGCAGGAACCAATGGAGAAGTTGTTTCTATTAGAATCACACAACAGCTCCTGTGATTCAACTCTAACCTTTCTTTGAGAGGGGCAGGGTTTGGGTAGTTCTTTCCTAGCTTTTAAAATGTCTTCTTGGCATTATTATACAAGAATACACTCTTGGACTCGAAAACAATTATTCTATAATCCATTAATTTCCTACATGTAGTTTAAACATTGAAAGCCAATGACAAATAATAGTAGTGTTTCCGAATGAAAAGTTGCAAATTGATGATGACCAAGCATTTTTTTCTCTATGCAAGTTTAGAAAGTATTCTATAGATCTTGATGCATCTGCTTCCGTGAAATTGAATGATTTGTGCAGTGTGCTGGAAACAAACTAATGAAAGCCGAATAGTACTTAATGATCATTGGCGAGGAACTTAGGATTTTGAATATTCTCCCCCGCAAAGGCTGATATGACAAGAACAAGAATTATATTATAATGTTCTTAAAGTCATACATTCTATATATCTCTATTAGTTAATTGCACTATACCAATAAATAATACAATATGACTTTCAACATTGCTTTTAAAATTGGATAGACTTTAAGATTAAAATACGGTTTCTTCCTCTTATAACCTGGTCCGATCACTTCCTACTTCAGACTTGTTCATCTGAAAAACAATGGGCATCTTGGAAGTCCTTTTTCCCTTCTTCGTCTTTCCTGTCATATATGCTGTTGCTACCTCAAATGATTGTCAATTTTCCTTATGTGGCAACAATAGTGTCCTTATTCGTTTCCCCTTTCAACTAGAAGGTGATCGAAATCCTTATTGTGGCTATCCTGGTTTCAATTTAACTTGTACGAATAATAGCAAAACAGTTCTAAAACTTCCATACTCTGGTGCATTCTATGTGCGCAGCATCAACTATCTCACACAAAACATACAAGTCTACGACCCTGATGATTGCCTCCCCAAACGTCTTTTGACCCTCAATGTCTCAGGTTCTCCTTTCATTCCCACTTTTACTCGTGACTACACCTTCTTAAGCTGCCCATTTCAGAACGCAGGGTCACAATTCATTCCCATAGACTGCCTCAGTAATTCCACAAATTTTGTATCAGCTGTCCCTACACTAAGCTTGACCAATCCATTGCCTGAGTCTTGCTATGTTATTACAAGGGTTTCAGTCCCAGTTTCAGGGCCAGAGAAGGAATATGAGGAGAATCACAGAGATGAGCTTAGTGAAGATCTTCGATTAACTTGGGATAGACCTGACTGCAGATATTGTGAATCGCGACAGCAACTGTGTGGATTTGATCCAAATAACAAAGGTCAACTCTTCTGTTTCCCTGGTTACCAATCAGGTAAAAATGTTCTACCATCTTCAATATGCATTTCCATAAACTTCATACACTACGGCATGTATTTAGAAACTCTAGATGAACCTAACATTATAAAGAACTAAAAGAAAAAAGAATGAAAAATTTATAATAACTCAAGTGATATTATCACACAAGCCGCCTATCATAGGTGGCCACATGAATTTAGTGTGTATTATTAGAAATATGTTGGTCAATGGTTTTACGTCGGTATCCACGACACGATAACTACGGAAGTTTTTGTTTGTTTATATATTTTATAGTTTATACCAGTTGACTTCATGATTTGCTTTGCTTGTTGTCATTAAATTAAAAATTAGTACAAAACAACGCTAGGCAGTAGGAAACTGTAATTTGTGCATACTAATTCAAAGGTCAAGTTATCTTCACTTATAAGGCAGATGTCTGGTATGTCAATCCTTTTTATTCAATTACTCGGTACCCGTTAGATTTTAGAGTATATTAAAACAACTTTTTTTTTGTTGATGAGGACTTTATTTTAGTTATTTCACGTTACTTCCTGAATTTTTAAAACCGTACACAAGTGCCTGAAACCTTAGTTTTCTTTTTTTTTTTTTATAACTAAACATTAGTTTTCGTTCCTAAAAAATATTTTTCACATTAATCCATGAATTCTTAAAACTCAATTTATTAATAAGTTAGCTACCGATTTAAGTTGATATGAATTGCAGGTGACGTGCAATAGAGGGCGCTGCTAGCGCTGGAAATTTGTTTTACCTTTATTACTAGCTAGTAGGAAAAACCAAAATCCCTTTAAGGATTTATTTAATTTGAGAATATTTTATTTTATTTCTTATTCATCTAAATTATTACAATAATGTGGTCAATTTTTCTTTTAATTTTTAATTTTCAAAGTTTTATATAAAAAATACCTTAAAAGTTACAATATATAAAAAAATATAAAGTCAAAATAAACTAATATTTTTTATAGAAAAAGAAATAAAAAATTCTTTAACTGAACAACCTTCACTTAAGATACTGTCAAATTAGCTTTATATTTGGCATTTGCTGGCTGGATGGGTGACTTAAGAATTTGAGTGATCATATATATATATATATATATATATATATATATATATCAAACACTATGTTAGTATTTATTATTTCTCTTTTATCTTTTTTTATCACGTTATATTACTTAACTCTATTTTCTCTACTCTGTTAACTTTTATTTTTCTTTTATATTTTTTATCACATTATATTACTTATTATATCTCTATTTTTCTCTTCTTCTCTTTAGTGTTAATTAGTTTTTAGTGCCCACCAATCTTTTTCTAAAGAATTTACATCCTTGTTCTTTCTATCAACATTATAGATTAACGTAAACCGTGTTAGCTCAAATTTGGCTGAATCAGGTCAAATGTAAAAAAACAGTTGCTATTATAATCCAAAATGAATTTGTACGTTTTCATCAACATTAGTTGCTCTTATATATTGACCTATACTAGCTTCAATATTCTCAGGTACTTCAAGACATGGAGCCCAAGTTTTGAGAATCATCACATTATGCATTGCTGGACTAGCAGCGATCTTTGCAATAGTGATGGCATGCTGTGTGTGCTACAAGAACATACTATCCAACAACATTCGTAACAGGTCTGCACTTGCATCTACAATATTGCCGGAGCCACAAATCGCAACCACGGGTCTCGACGAGTCCACAATCGAGTCCTACGAGAAGGTGGTGCTCGGAGAGAGTCGACGAGTTCCTGGACCCAACAACAATGGATGCTGTTGGATATGCTTGTCGGAGTACAACAGCAAAGAGACAATAAGATTGATTCCTGAATGCAAACACTGCTTCCATGCAGATTGCATAGACGAGTGGCTTCGAAAAAACACCACATGCCCAGTTTGCCGCAACTCTCCCTCCCCTTCTCTTCATGTTACGTCCATTGACCCCTAAGTCATCAAGGATAATTTCCCTTGGCAAATCATATTCTAAGTAAACACGCATTAACAACTACTGTATATATACACTAGATATGTATATACATTCAATGTGTGAGACTTCAAACGAAAAATGTGTCGTTTAATTATCATTACAAGGGAACTTGTTTGAGATTTTAAGGATTAATTAAGTTTTTAGTTATTTAACTTTTTCTGATTCTAATTTTTAGTTCTTTAAATTTATTTTGATAACTTTTAATTCTACATTGATTTTCTAGTCAACATTTATAGTTTTTCTATATTTTTTTTGTATATTTTAGTTTCTCATTTATTTTTATTATTCAAGATTAATCTTTGTTTTACTCATTTTTAGTTCATCATTTATTTTATATTTGAGATTAATTTTAAATAGTAACAAAAGACAAAAAATGAAACAATTTTTTAAAGGAACTAATTAAAAATCAACATCAAAATTAATATCAACAACACCTTTAACCCAAATTAATTAGAGTAAGTGATATATAAACTCAATGATAGATAGAAAATAAAACAAAGAAAAAGAAAGAAAGAAGAGAAAAAAAAAAGTAGAAACAAGATAAAAAAGAGGAGAAAAAAATTAAAATAAAAGAGTGAAAGGAAGAAGGGAAGAATGAAAAAGAAAAGAACTAAAATAATGAAACAATTATGGAATCAGGAATATAGAACTACTAATGAATTTAACCTTTTTGTCAAACGTATAACTTTTCTCCATTCTGTCCAAAAACTAATGAAAAATGCTGACAAAAAATTTATACATGACTAAAAGTTGTAAAAAAAATTTGAGGATTGTATACACATGCATACACATGTATATATTTTTATTTTTTTATATAATTATTTATCAATATAAAAATATAGAGATCTTGATCACGTTTAACTAAAAATATAAAGACTAAAAATATTTTTTTTCTTTTTGATTTTGCCCCAGTTGCAGGGTCGGTTCTGAGTCCTATTTAGAGGTGTGACGACACGGGATTCACGGCTAGAAGGTGTCCAAAGTTTTTAAATTTTTTTATAGTCATGTAATATTTTTTTAATATTATTTAGGTTATGTTTATAATTAAATTAAAATTGTTGTTTTATTTTATGTTTCCTTTTGTTTAAACTAAGACGTGATATCTAATTAAAAAGTATTTTTATATTGGTTGTTAGTTTCTTTTTTTTGTGTATTTTCTTTGTAAGTTCATACTAAATGTATTTTTAGTTCCTTGTGACATACATGATCTGTGATAATAGACTTAAAATATTTGTTGTTAATAAAATAAGAATCAGCCAAAAACTCAAATTATAAATGAAAAAACAAAATATTAGTATATTTATAAAAGAATAAAATAATATTTTGTTGATGATAAATAATAATGATCAAACTGAAATATTTTCTTCAAAAGATATAATATAAAATTTAATTAATTTATGAATATAAAAATAAGTTAAAATTATAAAAAATGTGATAAATTTCTCACAGCTTTACGTAAATTTGCAAAACACTAAAACTCAACCGGAATTGAAATAAATTTAAAAAATATGTCTATCTTTTTAAATGTGAACTTATCCTATCTTTTGAAATGTGAAAACATTGAGAGTCAAACTTATCACACCAATTCATCTCATTTTATGTCTGTCTTATGTATAAATATTTATGTTATATAATTTTTTAAGAAATAAATTGAATATAAGATGATAATATAAGAGTAAATTGAATAAAAATAACATCATTTTGAAATTTATTAAAGCTATCTTATTTATTTAATATAAGAAAACATATAATTTTTATGAAACTGTGGGTCCTTTTTTTAAATAATATATATTTATATTTTTGAATACTTAAACATAAAATGGTTCAAATTAATTTTTTGCCATTGACCTATGAAATATGAGGACCGGCCTACCCGTTGTAAGGTAAATAAGTTGGTGCTTTGTTTTTGTGGGAGAGGGGAGGTGGCGCGGATGTGGGTCAACTCAGTTGTTTACTGTTGAGTTAGTAGTTGGTGATAATTAATTAATCAATTATGTGTTTTATGAGACAAGTATAAGTATTTCCGTAACAAAAATCTTTGTCTATATTCTAAAGTTACAATCATGCTAATTAGATCCTAGAAATATGAGACAGGATAGGACGCAGTGCAGCTTTGAAGTCATCATAAAACCTCTGCTCGGAAAAGCTCCCCGCCCGTCTCCTTGCAGCTGCAGCCATCTGAAGTCTCTCCATCTCCGACATCGATACAATTCTCACCATGGCATCTGCATATTCTTCAACACTGCAGGCAAGAAATCCTGTCTGTTGTCCTTCTTCATCTAATACAATGTCCATTTTTGGGCCAGCAGAATTATGAGCTGAAAAACAACCATTGCAAGAATAATTAATGTGTAAAGGGAAAAAAAAGGCATAATTACTAAAGGGTGAAATTGCAAAGCAAACCCACCAATTGGAATGGCACCAGCAGCCATGTATTCTACCACACTAATGCCAAAATGCTCATCTGTCATTGAATGAATGCCAGCAACAGCACCCCCTAAAAGTCCCACCAAATCTCTGCAGGTTTAATGCAATCATCTAATATATTATTAGTAGAACAGCATTTAAAATTAAGGTTCTAAAAGTACAAGATAACCTAATTGATTGACAAATTCAAAAAGGAATTCATGTGATAAAAGTGATTAAATATTTTTAGTGAAAGACTTATTGGTCGTTTATCCAGACGTAACTAATTCAAATCCTGATTAACAATACATACAACTGACTACTTTTTCCTATTAGGTCAGGTGGTCTCCGAGCTACATAATGTCCATTGCAAGTAACACTCATACCCAGTCCAGTCAAAGGCTAATTGACACCATGTATAAAGGATTTACCAGCAGAGTCCTTCCAGCCCTATCAATTCGGCTATAGATCTTTATGATTGAATATTTTAATGAACTTTAGAGGAGCCAATGAGCCATGCCCAACCATTAAAAGTTCAACAAAATTACCAAAAAGATGAATGAACCCTATAGCAATTGTAAGGGCTTCAGTTAATTGTTAATAAATTTCCCAAACAATGTAAGCGGCATTTGACTTTGACAGATGCTACTAAGGATTCCAACTTCAAGTTCCAACAAATTGGTGCGATGAATCCGAAAATGCCAAGATGCTTAATAGGTGAGGATAGGTAATATTAGAGAAAGAAGAAATACACTCAAAGGGAGGGGTAGTTTCAAATAGAAGTTAAAATAATAAGCCCCTCTAAGTTACAGTTCTAACAGATATAAAAATGCTGTAACCAGAAGTAATGAGAAAAGTCAAGAGAATCAAGGAGAATAAAATAATTTGATTGAGAAAATGACAATGAGTGGAAGTATTTCAGATTAGGGTGCAATAGCGTAGGATGAGAGTTTGCTTTCATATATGACCAACTGGAGGGGGATCCATCAACTTGAATTTGTTCTATACAGACTTAACCTTCCTACTTCAAAAATTTAGATTAAGGATTCTAACTTGCTTTTAGAAATTAAAATATTGATCACATCCATATGTCTATCCAGCATAACTAATTACATAAACAATAGTCATATGAAAGTAATCCAATCATACACATTAAAATGCCAGTAATGATGCATAAGTAATGCTGGTTATTGTACAGCTAAGAAGTAGTTAAACATATAAGGTGGGTAATTGGGTTAGAGACAAATATTCTTTCTAAGCAGTGAGATTTACAAGATTTAGGAGTTTGAGTGAGGAAAAATATCCGTTCAGGTTTTTAACATACCTGAACTAGTAATCAATGCCAAGTACATGCTTATACCTAAACTAATCAACAGTAGCCTAATGTACATGAGCTTGAGAGAGACGCAAGACATTTATGACTAGAAATTTGAAACACTTTAAAGTTTCACTGAAATTTCTTTAGTTGATCTCTACATAATCCAATTGATTATCAAAGTATAATAATAAATAAGAACAAATAATCAATGTTGAGTTACCACCCAATGCTAATTGCTAGCCGGACTGATAACTACTACCATATACCATTAACTAAGAAATAAAAGGTATGCTTTATCCTGCAGATAAAGTGTTTCTTATGATCATTAGAAGAAGGGGGGAAGAGACTGGAAATCCACTGGTGCTAACCTGTATGTTACATTCTTATGAAATTCCACGTGTTCATTCACATTCAGCTCAATTGCTTTCTCTTTTAACATTTGAAGTCTGTCTTCATCTGATTTATTTCTACAGCTACCCACAATTTGGAACTTAGGTTTTGGCAAGCTAGGATCTAATCTCTTAATGGCAGCTGAAAAAGCCTCAAGTTGGAGAGTGTGTGCCTACATTTGAATAAAAAACATCAAACTGGTTAAACAAAGGCTCAAATGAGCCACATAAAAAGGTTGTAACTCTTGTTCACAAGAGTTGAAAAGAGTATGCCCACCTTCTCCGGTCGAAATTGTGCAACAGATATTAACACAGGAATTTCTGCTGATCGTTCCAAGGGAAGTACCTGCCCATATTGCTTACTTGTTAGAATCCATTAGTGATTACCATACTAGGTAAAACAATCACACACACACAGTATCATCCTCATATTAGTTGCAGACATTAAATTCAAGTTTAAAACATTTGGTAAATAAAATACTACACTGGGAGGAAACATAGAAGAAACAGACTGTAAGAGATTCAATGCCACAAAGTAACATGCAATACAGGAAAGTTATCCCTCCGACTGAAACAAATGGAAAAGAGGAACTTGACAATATAACAACAATTGTTGGACAACAAAGAACAAATTGCAAACCTGGAGTCCTGAAGTATCACATGGAGGATAAACTCGCTTAATACGGTCAGGAAATCTCCAAAGATTTTCAATGTGGGATTTAGTCCAAGATGAATTGACCATAGCTAGGTGTGCACAAGATCCTACAAATCCGTACAAGCAGCTGAATACTGTATAATAGATTATTTTGCACCTTGAAAGCCAAACACTGCAAGAAAATAACTATTAGACTCCTTAAAATATGAAAGAGGTAAAATAAAGTGTGAATTTAGTGCATATTATAGCACAGAAACGTGTATGCAGTGAAGGGTAAGGGGAAGTATGCAGAAGGTGAATTTTCACATATAGAGACTTCAACTTTACCAAATTCCATACCAAAATACTATTTAAAAAATCAATTCCCTTCTATACCCTCACCCTCAAAACAATTTGGATAGGCAATAATATTCAAATCAAAGAAATACTGAAAAGAAAGAAACAATAGCATCATTAACAAGTGAGGAAAACTTGTGAAGTATGACAAAACTAGAAGTGACAAAAAACATACAAAATCCAAAAGTTAGAAATGAAACCTTTTTGTAACTAAGGCATCATTATTATACATGAAGCTGCGCTGACGAACACGAGCTAGCATGTCTGAGCTGATAGTAGGATAATGTGTATAGCAAATAACTTTGCATCCAAACAACCGAGCAAGTGGATATGTAAAAGCATATCCACTTGTGTCAAAGTAATATATTGGGGTAAACTTGCACAAAGCCTCCCATGCAAGATACACAGAACCCAGACTTTGACCAATCATTGTAAAGTGCGGATAAGTAGTTTCTTCTATCCACTTTCTCTTGTACAAATGAACCACCTGAGAATTATTAAGGACAATATATATACACAGGTTATTAAGCATTTAAACAAATCAAGTAAATTCTAGCACAATAGGTGCCAAATTGCTACTTACCATTGCAACAATTATTTGTTTACTTTATATAAGCCAATAATCATTCATATACAAGCCCTTCAACTCAATACTTTGGTCCTAATCCACTCTTTCTTTAACAGAAAACAAAGCCACAGCACATTTTATTCCTGAAATTATGAGTGCATTAAGTACCGAACTAACGGCCAGGGACTAATTAACAGCTAAAATAACAATCAAGGTATTCTAACATGCACTAAAACTAAATCCGTCAATGAATTTACACAAGTATTCTAGGCTCCAAGGTTTCAAAAAAGGGTCCGCGACCGTGATTTGGGTCGCAATATCAAGGTTTTTTAACTGTCCGCAACCACAATTGGGACCACATCGGCCGCATTAATCTGCAATTTGCGGGGATACCAACAATTCCAATAAGAGAAAAGAAGGTACCTTTGGAGGAGAGAGGAGAGTGACCCCAAAGCGATCGAGGGCACGAGCCATGAGCGATTGAGGGGTGGCGTCATGATCTCCGGTGTAAACGTAGCAATCAAGGTCGGGGCTCTCCTCCTGGAAACCTCTGACGGCGCACCACAGCACCCTCTCACCGCCGCCGCCGTCGTTGGTGTACGGATGGAAGAACGCCACGGCCCTCTTTCTCCGCCGCCTTCCGTTGATTGGCCCAATGCAAAGTCCCGCAAGTATGGCAGTGATGAGCGCAGTGATGATCATCGTCAACATCAGTCGCATAACCTTAAAAACTAAAATCTGCAAAATCAGTGGAGATGGTGACCAAGGTTTGCGGTTGACGTCGATGACTCGGTTCTACACAAGAGTAAGATATTTTTTAATCTTTTATTTTAACTTTTTTCGGTTAAAAACCTCCAACTACAGGTTATTTTTAAAGGTGGACATGGAAAATCCAATCCAGATCCATATCTTGTAAGAAAAATTGATTTTTTGGATCCAGTTTTTGGTTCAAATCTGGTTTGCTTCTAAAACTGGTTTTAAACCAGTTTAAAATCAATAACGGTCCACCTCACACCGAGTGCAAAAGAAAGGATGAGGATGCTTTTATAAACTTCATTTTGTCATTAATGTTTGTTAGTAGTAGATATTCAAATATACACAATCTTCACAGTTTTCTTTTCCTTTGATGATGATAATAATAATAATAATAGGTAATATATATTTGGGATCTTGTAAATTTTGAGGGGTATTTTATTTTGTTCTTATAAATTTTTTCGTATTAATTTAGTTTATGTAAAAATAAAATGATTTTATCGATCCTTAATGATAATTCTATTAGAAAATTTTGTAATGTGACTAACTTTTTTTATCTTTCTATTTTTCAAGTACTCTTAAAAGACACTAGAATTGAATGTTATTTCATCTTTCCTTCTAATCTTATTAGAAAGTGCGAAAAATCGCTTAAGAAATGATCAAAAATTATAATTTTTGAGTTGTATAGTGTTAGAAATTGTTTAATTCATTTTGAAGGATCTTAACGGTTACAAATTATTTAATTCATGTGTAATCAAATTATACATATAAATTTGTTAACCACGTCAAATTAATGCCTAACAAAATTACCATTGAGAACTAATAAAAATATATTGTATTCTTACACGGACCAAATTAATACAATTTCTTCTATGAAAATGAAATAAATATTTTTCAAATTTCATAGGGACCCCATACATATTTTATCCTAATAATAATACTCAAAACATAAGATTTTTTAATAAGAATCACAAAATTGCAATTAATCCTAATATTATGGCAAAAAAAATAAGAATTTTTTGAACTTTAAAACTTAGAGTACCTCCTATAGGTACAATTTAAGTAATATATTTTGAATAATTTATCTCCTCTCAGTTGCCCCTCTCAAAAGCAACTCTTATATTTTTTTTTCCAATATTTAGTTTTAAGCAATCCTTTCAAATGACTGCCCATAAAAGGCAAAAAATATTTTTAATCATACCGGGTGAAAAAAAAACAAAAGATATTTTACACACAAAAGACATAATAAATGCAGTAAATTATTTTATCATGCCATACATAAAGAGTTGGTGAAACTAGAATGAATTTTATTTGTGTTAGAATATAAGTGTGATGTGAAGTTCTATATTGAATAGGAGTGGGAAAGTTGAATATTATATAAGTGAGAAGAAGATTCATAAATTTAAGACTTAAGATTTTGGATTAAAATATGATGTCAAATTCACTTATTTAATTTTTCAGTAATCCATTAATGTAAATCTCCTTTATGTTTATCCGCCTTAATTGACCAATAATTTATTGATCATGTAGGAAACAGTTAGTTGGAGGCATTGATTGGAAGACATTTTTTCTCCTTCACTTACCACTAATTGGAAACTGAGTTAGGGGCAACAAACTTGAATAAGTAATTTATGAATACATGTAAATCTTCTCAAATGTAAAAATTAAATTAAAAAACTAAGCAACAATGTTTAAAAATAAATAACTCATTAAGCAACAAGCATTGGAAATGTTATTGGATACTTAATAGAATTAAAAAATAAAATGTATCATGTTTTATATGTTTTTCCTATCTTTTGTTTTTAATTAGAACACCTTTATTTAAATAACGCCTCTTTAGGGTTGCTAGAGTGCTACTAATCTATTTAAAAAGTTCTTAAGGAAAATGAATTTAACTTCCCTTTCTTTTCTCTTTTCTTCTTTTTGTTCCCCCCTCCCTTTTTACTCTAATTTACTAAAAGAACATAGGAATCAAAAGGATGAATGTTTTGTTATTCTACTCATTTTACTAAACTATTTTTTTATTTAAAAAGATTGTTGAAAATTCTCATTTTTAATTCATGATTGGGAATTGTTTCAAATCCAAATCCGGTAGTTGGACGGGGAAAACATAGCGGAACAAGTGAGACTTATAAATTCGATAGTCAAGTGACTTATAAAGCGGTATACTTTGGCACCCCTCCATGTATAATATGCAATTCGAGTCTCAAAAAGCCTGTATCCAAAAATCAATAAAATTATGACAGATATGATAAACTAGAGTAATTAACATATCCGAAAATTATGAATGTATCCACATAGTATACTTATAATTTCTTTTTAAATTTAAAAGTCTCCTTTAATCTATTTGTAAATACAGATAAACTGCTTAATAGTTAATTAATACATATTATCTTTGATAACAAGTCACAGTGGAGTAGAATCAGTCTGATATATAATATGACTATGAGAAACTCTTCTCGTAAAAGTATGTTTTGAAACGGTTCATCCAAACACAACCAATATTTTTACACTCTGCTATGTCTACATATGCACAGTTTGTTGTTGTAGGAAATCCTAAACACCACTTACTAGTAACTTATGCACGCACAATTGTTAAGGATATGTCAAATATGCACAATCCTCAGGTACAGTCTTATCAAAAATTAAAGTTGCAATAAAAAATTTTAAAACTAGTTTTTCTGAGCAGTGAAATCTGGCTCAGCTGGCTTCTGAGGCATCAGGGGTAGCAATCTCTGTGGCTGTGGCACTCTGGTGCGTTTACCACTTCGCAAGTGGCGCAATGCATTTGATGCAAACCTTGATGCATATATTGTAGCAGCAAGACTAGGTGAGGACCCTTCCTCATTTTCCAAAGCTTGTATCCTTTCTTCTGCTTCACGTAACAACCTCTCAGCCTTCTTTTTTTTGTATCTGCGCCAAGCTGCTTGTATGAAACATGCACCCCATGTCTTCCATTGCAAGGAATAGAACCTGAACAACAAATGTAAAATAATCCTAAATTCTCGTGTGATATACTTTTACTCATCTTCTTACTTACTAAGAAAGTATTAAATTACTTCTTTATATTTATGAAATAAAAAGAGTATTAAATGCAAAGAGTTTTTACACTGCAATTTAATCACAAATTAACATGTATGATAAGTTTGTTAACTTTTACAACAATACAATAATTATTTTAAAAGTCATATCAACGAAAAATTTCTAATTGGTTGAATTATCTACTAACTAAAAATCATCTTCGAGTGACTTTTAAGATAATTGTTATAAAAGTCAATAAATTTATCAAGCATAACAAGTTATGATTGATATATGTATTATTTAGGATAATTAATAGTCTAGACTTTTACATTATTAGTACATGTATCATTTATTCATAAATTTTTTGTGTAATGCTTTCGAAGTATTAGACTATTAGGACAATTAATAGAGGATGTGAGATTTCTTGAAATATAGTGATGCATTATCAAGGAGAAAAAGGGTGAAACACATGTCAAGCCTTGCCTGAAAGTGTGCTGAAGTTGTTTGCTGTTTATAAGACGTCTAAATTGGGAAGCAACACCCTTCAAGTCATCAGGCATGAGAGCAAAGGCTTCAACTGCCGATATAGTTTCCACTGTTCTGGTTGAAATGGGTAGGTTTGAGGAGGAGTTGGGGTCCAAGGCCCATGTTAGAAGCTCTTCTCCACAGAAGTCACCAGCCTTTATCTCAAAGGAGTTGAAGAAACCAGTTCTTCCACCATTTGTTGTGGCAGTAGCAAGTTTTCCACGCATTATGAACAGCATTTCATCCACTGGATCCCCTTCACGAACTATGTAACTTTTCTCTGTGTAAAGGACTGGCTTCAGTTTATCACATAGTGCATCCAACAAATGCTCATCCATGTTCTCAAACATTGGCACCTAGAGCAAGAAGAAGGTAAAATTCTCATTACACATACACATAGAAGTATGTCTAGGTAGGAGGAAAAAGAAAATAACAAAACTTAGATACAGTTACTTAAGTAATTCTTATGTATATCTCTTAATTATAATTGGAATTTCAGAGATAATTCACATTATAAGAACTTGCTAAAGGTAGCATAGTTTATCGAACTGAAACTCCAATTCTGATGGAAGATGTGCATAAAAAAGTATTTAAGGAACTCCAATTCTGATTGAAAAATAACATCAAAAACACGTAAAAACCGTTGCTAAGTTTTGTCCAAAAGAAAAAAAAAACCAAGTGAATGGAAAGATGGTTATGGATGATACACACTTTTTTAAGGAGGTCTATGCAAAGATGACGCCTTATGTCCCTCCTGAGATCTTTAGGGAGGTTGCGAATTAATATCTCCTCCTCAACACCCCTATTTTCTTGCCATCTGTATTGTTCATAACGTCTAATTCTTTCTTTCAGGAAATCAGGTAGCATACGGTGGGACATCCACAGCTCTGCATCCCTCCTTTTGATTCTCATCTCTTCAACTCTGACAGTGGTAGATTGTAGATATTTCTACAAGAATAATCAACACAGGTACACAACCCATGAATTCAACAAATGAGAGGGGTGGGAGGATGAAGCTAACTCTTTTAACACTCAATTGATGAAAAATTTGGTTTCTCATTTAAAGTTTAAAATATGTTCCTTTGCCTGTTTGGTCTTTACTCCATCACAAAACCATTGATTTGCAAAATAAGAAGAAAAACTCGTGAATTACACTGTATCTATGACTAGAGATGTGTAATTAATGACACTAACATATGCAAAATCACTAATTCACTGCCTGGTCTATGATCCCATCTCATATCCTGGCCAAGAATTACCTGCATGTTTCCAATAAGTGATGCGAATAGAACCAATCCAAGGACAGCAATGAAGATAGCGAAGATTATCTCCCCAGCATTAGTACTTGTCTCGAGACCTTGCCCAACAGAACTGAAAAAAAAAAAAGGACAAAAGAATCACTTTTGATATGCTTTTACCCCCCATCTTTGGTTGTATTATGCTTTCCTTGATAAAATGTTATAAACACTAACTAACAATAAGTCCATAGAAACGTTGGGGACAAAAGAACACAAGTATATAGAAGTTCCAAAGTTTGTAAAATGCGAATGTTGCATACGGAGTCAAGAGTAGAGAAGATTATTTGGCAACCTTACACTGCGCAAACCCCACCAAAAGCAGTAGAAGAACTTGTGATGAAAATCTGCATTTGATTCTACCACGCGAGCCTTTAGAGCTTCTATAAAAATTCCAAAATTGAAAGTTTCCAGGTGTTGAATTTCTTTTGGATCAGTTAAAGGGCAAGAAGATTTGAGAAGTGATTGAACAGTAGCATTGCCACTTCCACAGCTAAGGTAGTATTCATGAAAGAACGTAGTATTCTTCAACCGCCTGCGCCAGCACCGCAGCCTTGATTCTACCGAAAACAGATACCAGAATGCTCCAACAACCTAGTATGCACATGTACTTAGTGGTCATAAAACTTAGCATGATAACTAGGAACATGGGTAAGGTGTTATGATGTAAGTGACAAAATCTACTCACGTGACTTGCTAGCATATAGAGAAAAAGATTGTAAGCAGCTCCAGCCCATGCTGTCTCAGTCAATATGCCAGAAGTGCTTGTTACTTCTATGAATAACGGGTAGATCCGCAGAAGTCTTGGCACGTACTGTGCTATTATCGTATACTTCAACAAATCCTTTCCCACATAAGGAACTGAGCATTTTGGGAATAGGATCATAGCTAAAATGACCATCTAAGAACACATTAAAGGTGTTAAAACAACATCAAATTATGTGTTTCACATCAAACTGAACTTGAGTAAAATTATTATTAATGTTGTCTTCATTTTGGATACCATGGAACTGTCATACGAAAATAACAAGAGGACTAAAATCATTCCATTTCCAAGGACTTAACTATGTAGAGTTTAATTGTCATACATACACTGTCACTGTCAACTAATCAGAAATTATCCGTATCGTGACTTTTAAAGTTGTTATAATCAAAGTCAACATACTCATCATGCATTCCATCTGTTAGAGGATGAGATAGTGTTAAAAATGTTTGCACTGTCATTGTATTTTAAATAAAGTCTTATATATTTTAGACTTTTGAGGTTACAGCACTTGAAGGTTCAAACTGATATGTCAAGTGGTTCTCTACAAAATATGGTTATGGGGCGATTAACACTTCAATGACAGTTAATGATGATATATTAAAAAGCACTTTTGTCTTCCGAGTTGAGAATTAGTATGGAAGAGGGAAATACCTGAGGAAGTGGAATAATTGATAGAATGTCAATGATGAAGTAAGAGCTTAAGTATCTCATTACTATGGCCCAAGGATCATTAACTAGCTCACCCCTTCCAAATACACGAGAGGAAGGTGCAATAAACCCGGTTCGAAACTGAAAGATGATGTGAAGAATGTAGAAAAGATCAAAGAATGTGCGGAGAACACTGACAGTAATCTTCAGTGTTCCATCCAAAGCAAGGCATTGTTTCTTGTCATCAATCATTGGGATGTAAAAGAAAAGAGGGTCCACAGATATTGCCATCACACTTGTGATTACAAAAATTTTGTTCCACTTCTGAAGTGTTGCCCCCTGTGGATCAAGAACATGGCTCTGACAAGACAAGTTTGTTATTGATCCATCACTGACAGAACTTAGGCTTGGTTGAACTTTTCTTTTGAGAAATCCACAATTAGAAGAATCATTGTGTTCAATACTTGAAGAAGAAAGTGACTTCCAATCCATAAACCTGGATAGAAATATAATATTTAGTTAGGTATCAATAAATAATAAGAATCAGGTAGAAGTTAGCATCAAAAAAAGTTTCCAACATTAAAAAAAATCATAAGATCAAATCTCCTAAAAGGTCACTAAAATGGTTGAGTACTGAGTACCCCCAAAAGTAATATAATAATTATCAAATTTCATTACTTGGAGTCAGAGGTAGGAATAGGAAATTAGGAATATAGCATAGTGTTTGTAATAGTATAGTAATCTTGGTGACATGATCATATTCGAATTATTGGCTGCTCAGTACAGTGTCAATTTGTCATACATTCGAATAACATCTTTTAATGTAGGTAAATACCACAATTTATATTTTTGAGAAATTCCAAAAAATGTATTATTTTCTGAATGAGGAAAATGAATAACACTTTTTATTTTTTTGTACAAACGGAAAATGAATAACCGAGGCAGCATATATCTGCAGAGGCAGAATATATGATTCTAAAATTGTGCAAAGAGTGTTAAAGTTAAAACAGAAGGATGTACCAAAAGTAATTAAATAAATAAAATTGGGCCTAAAGTCGGTTTAGGGTTTTTTTTTTGATGAATTATCAATAGGAGTACATTTTTAAATAAATACCCAAAAAAGAAAGAAAGAGATAAGTAAGAAGATATCTCACGACTTGTGAGTTCAAACTCAAATAATTTTACAACTTTTATCTTTTTTTTATTGAAATCGTAAGAAAATATGACTTCTTAATTTTTTTTAATACGACTTTAAAGTCCTAAATTATTTTATTTAAATTCATATTTTTAGTTTTAGTTTTATTTATTATTTTTATATTATTTTTATTTAATTTTTTCTATATTTTTCCTAATATTAAAGTTTTTTTTTTCTAATTGTAGTACATTTCAACCAACTCGATTAAAAGTCGTACCCGCAACTTCATTTTATTAGTAGTAAATATAGTACAAAAAATAATATAAAAATATTAAATAAAACAAAACAAATATTTTAATTTTTAATTTTATTTAATATTTTTATATTATTTAATTTAAAATTTTCTATACTTTTATATTATTTTATTTAATATATTTTCTATAAATGAAACACTAACAAAATAAAATTGTAACTATATGTATAACTTTATGTTGAGTTCATTGGAATATACTAAAATTAGAAAGAAAAAATCCTTAATATTAAAAAAAATATAAAAATTGTAAACAAAATATAAAAAAGCAAAAAAAAAACATTAAATAAAAATAATATAAAAAATACTAAATAAAACTAAAAATAAATATATTAATTAAAATAAGTTATTTATGACTATAAAAAAAATTAAAAAACTATAAAAAAATTATAACTTTAATAATAAAAAACGTAAAAGTCGTAAACTCAGGAATCATATTATCCCCTACAAATTATTATTTTTTGAATATTTATTTAAAATTTACTTCCATTTGCTAAGTTAGTAAAGAAATTACGTCTAAACAATCGTTTCGCTAATAAAATCGTAGAAATATACAAAACCAGGCTTTAGCAAGCAAACCTCACAAATTTCTGCCCCTTTGCAGTCATGATTTAGCTACTTCCGCATGCAGTGAGAATATTAATGCTTCGTATAAAAAAAACACTTTATTTGTACCGTAGAAGAAGATTTAGGCCTGCAAAATCCAATTTCAAATTAAAAACTTGTACTTCAAAAACTCTAAATTAGTACACATGTAACTAGGGGGGAAAAGGTCAACAATAATATAACTTTATTTTGTTATCAAGCCACAATTATTTGAATTCTAGACTCAGAATGCCTCCCCAAGATTCAGTACTTTCTGCTAGGCTACAACAAAATCATTTGCCTTTTCTTTTTGTTGTTAACTTTCTATAATTTACAGATTCAAAATTACAACACTAACAAGAAACCGTCAACGACTCAATTATTTATTTAAATTCATCAAGTCAATTAAGTAAATTTCCAAACAACAAAGTGAAGTACTCAACAACCCAACCTACCATAATCACACAGCCAAATGAATTTGGAAAACACCACACGTAATTTGAGAGAGAGAGAGAGGAGAAGAGGGGTTGACTTGAACCATAGGAACCAAGTGAAACAATTGACTAATATTAAAAAAAATATACAATGAAAGAATGAATTATAGGAATATTGGATCAATGAACAAGTAATTAACAAAAGGCTAATATGAAAGAAATGAATAACAGCTTGCAGCACATGGACATATAAAGATAGCAAACTTGTTCAATCCAAAAACATCTGACTTCAAAGTTTCCTCATCTTTGGAAGTCCGAGGAAGAAACTATGAACCAAACTCCGAAAGTCTCTCCTGAAGATAAAAACAAAAAACAAAATTTTCAAAGGCAAAGGCTAAACAAACATGGTTGTGTTTTGTTTCTAACAAAGTTAAAAAGCTGTAAAGTGGTTAGTTGGGCTTGGTGTGTTGTGTTTCAGAAAGGTAATAGTGGAAACTGGCAAGAGTAGAAGGTTAAAGAAACATCAACCTTATTAGCTATGTCAAGGTTGTTTGATAAGTGAACAGAACCAAAGCAGGCAGCAGAGGAATTCAAAACTAAACAAAGCAAAAAAAAAATGTTACATTAATAAGCCTTCTGAGAAAGAATTTTCATGGTCACTGGTCACGCACTTACGTGTTTGGTAGTGATGGAGAAAGAAAAAGAAAGTGAAATAAAGCAGGAGCAGCAGTGACATGACTGAAGATGTACGAAAAGAAGACTAAAAAAAGACTCAGAGTCAAGTACATGCACATATATATATACAGTATATCCTAGATACAAACCTACGAAATGCTATAATTTATATTTCCAGAAATTTTATTTCCACATCGCTTTTCCATTTTTTTTTTTACAATCAACAAACATGAAAAACAGTATAAAAGAATTTAATTTTGGGACAGCTAGGAAATAAAAATCAGAAATATAATGGTGTTTTTTTGTTGTTGAAGGAATCAGAAATGATGTTAAGTATATGACTTAATAATTAACGTTAAAAACAACAAACTCATGCTTATCTAAAAAAACAAAAAAGACAACAAACTTATTATTGTGATGGAATAACAATATAAATACTCTTTATAATTACATTCTAACTGTATAGGCATTTACCTGTGTATCTGAACGACTTATGTACGTATCTCCTCCCTTCTCTCATATCATAAACCGTGATTTGTGTTCCATCATCGGTGTACATCAATGAAAAGTATATACACCTGAAGAAATAAAAAGAAAAATAAATAAATGATAAATATGAGAAGGAATACAATTAAAAATATTAAGACGTAAGGAACCTGCGAAATGTAAGATAAAAGTTATAGCGTGAAAAAATCAAGATTGATACATTGTTAAAGGTATTTTTGCGTGAATTTGGATTGAATTGTATCGGAGGAAATGTAATTGATTTTTATAATATTATTTAATTAGTTACTCTAAAGTAAAAGTAAATATAAATTGATTTAAATCATATTAGATTGAATTGGTCTATTATTTAAAAAATTTAATATATAAATTCATCGAATTTATCACCATATATAAAAATTTAAATTGTCAAAACACATCAAATATGACTTTAAATTAATTTATTAAAATATACTAAATTTAAATTTAAATAAATACATCACTGTAAACTTTAGTTTTAAATTATTTTCAGTTTTAATATATTTATAAATTTTTAGATATGAAATTAATTTTAACTTAAAGTATAATATAGTTTTTTTATTTTTTTATTTTTTTAGCATCAACATCACCAACACCTTTAATCCAAGTTAATTGGGGTCGGTAATAGATGAACTCAATGATAAATCGAAAATAAGACCAAAGAGAGGAAAAAAACTAAAATAAAAAAAAAGGTAAAATTAAGAAGAGAGAAAAGAAGAGGAAAAAAACTAAAACAAAGGAACGACTGGAATATAGAATTACTAATGAGTTTAATCTTCCACCAAACTTATAGTTTTTCTCCACTCCATCTTAAGACATATTGTCTCTCAATCTATATCTCACTCCATTAGGTCTTGTTTCACTACTTTTCCCCATATAAGTTTCTACATCTTTTTGTGTCGAGCTCTTGGTAACAAACTATTATTCTTACGGGAGCATCTAGTAATCGTCTCATAACGTGTCCAAACCACCTCAATCTATGGTCCCTTATTTTTTACATACCGGTACCACTGATACCTTTCGTCGAATATCTTCATTTTTTATCTTATTCATCTTTGTATATCCACACATCCACTTTAATATCCTCATTTCTATTATCCCTATTTTATGCTCGTGTTGCCTCTGTGCTAGCCAGCATTCTGATCCATATAGCATTGCCGATCTTACAGTTGTTCTATAGAAACTTCTTTTTAGCTTAAGGGGAATTTTGCGATCACACAAAATCCTGATGCACTCCATCATTTCATCCACCCTGCTCTAATTCTATTATTTACATCTTCATCAATCTCACCACCTTTTTGCAACATTGATCCCAAGTATCTAAAAACATCTTTCTTGGGTACCTTTTGACCAAGTAGATGCACTGTATCTTGATCACCATCTCTTACCCGCAAAAACTCACACTTCATATACTCTGTCTTGCTCTTGCTTATCAGGAATCCTTTAGACTCCAAAGTGTTTCTCCACAATTTCAATTTCCTATTAACATCATCTTTGGTCTTATCAATAAGCACGATATCATTTGCAAAAAGCATACACCACGGCACTTCCTCTTGAATATCTTTCGTTAGTTCATCCATCACTAAGGCAAATAGATAAGGACTAAGAGCTGAACCTTGGTGGACACTTACCGTGATAGGAAAATACCTTGATGTTCCATTACAGACTTTCACACATGTGGTAGCTCTATCATACATATCCTTGATAGCATTAACATACTTTAATGCTACATTTTTCTCCTCAAGAGTCCACCATAAGACTTCTCTTGGGACTCTATCATATGCTTTCTCAAGATCTATGAACACCATATGTAAATATTTCTTCTTTTCCCTATACTTTTCCATTAATTTTCTCATCAAGAAAATGACAAAAAAATTAAAATATAGCAATTTTAATAAAAAATTACTCAAATATTACAGTTTCAAACGAATTTACAAATGTATAGCAGTCAATCACGTCCCAGGTGGACGTGTTCAATCACGTCCAGGGACGACGTGAATGGAGCTCGGTCACGTCCCTGGGAGACGCGACTCAGGAGGTGGCGACAAGTGTCATTTTGCGGCACGATGTGTAGAAACTTCGGAAGGCCATAACTTTTGACTGGCATATCCGATTGAAGCGAAACTGGTGGTCACGCGTTCGAAATTTAGAGGAGAAGCCGCTAGCAAGTTCCTGAGGCCAAAATTTTTTCCCAAAAGAGGCCTCTAAGTGCCTCAAAATTGCGATTTAATATTCGGACACCCAAAAAATTTCTTGTTTTCTAATTTTTTATTTATTCAATTAGTGAATTGCATGCTATTTGTTATTTTTCTAATTAATTCTCTTAATTTCGAGCATTTCGACATAAAATACACCTCCATCGAATTTTTTATGAAAAATTATGACTATTCAAAATTATATGCATAACCAATTTTACAGTATAATTTTGTTCAACTGTTTAAATTAGTGTTGCGACTACAATACTGTCATTTTTTAATTTTTTAAACCGAAATCATTTAAAAATCTACAATATAATTTTGGTAAATAAATATACCAAAAATTGAATAATCATAAATTTTGATAGGAATGTCTGATGGAGGCGTATTTTATGTTGAAATTAAGAGAAGTAATTAGACAAATAACAAATAGCATGCAATGCACTAATTGAATAAATAAAAAATTAGAAAACAAGAAATTTTTTGGGTATCCGAATATTAAATCGCAATTTTGAGACACTTAGAGGTCTCTTTTGGGAAAAAATTTTGGCCTCAGGAACTTGCCAGCGGCTTCTCCTCTCATCCAGGGATGTGGTTGACTGCTATACATTTGTAAATTCGTTTGAAACTGCAATATTTGAGTAATTTTTTATTAAAATTGTTATATTTTAATTTTTTTCCCTCAAGAAAATAGCTTCCATGGTACATCTTCCTGACATAAATCCAAATTGATTAACGGACACCTTGGTCTCCCTCTTTAGGCGATATTCGATAACTCTCTCCCACACCTTCATAGTATGGCTCATAAGCTTGGTGTCTCTATAGTTTGAACAATTCTGGATATCTCCCTTATCATATTTTTCCTCCAAGCATCAGACATCTTATTTGTTTGAAGAATTCTATTAAAAAATTTGGTCAACCATTTTATTACCACATCTCCCAAGCTCTTCCACACTTCAATAGGGACGTCATCAGGTCCCAAAGCTTTATTATTCTTCATCCTCTTTAAAGCCTCCTTACCTTCATGTGTATTAATTTTGCGCACAAATCTTCTATTCAGATCATCAAAAACGTCCTCCAAATCCACCTCACTCTTGTCGTCATTCCCATTAAAAAGTTTGTTAAAGTAGTTTAGTCATCTTTCACTTACATCTTCATCTCTTACCAAAAGTTTTTTATTTTCATCATTGATACATCTAACTTGGGTAAGGTCTTTACTCTTCTTATCCCTCATTTTTGCAAGTTTGTAAATATTTTTCTCCTCATCCTTGCTCCCAAGATTTTTATATATCTAGCTTCCCGCACTATTTTCTTTGCATTTTTCCGCGATACTCTAAACTTTTGCAAATTCTCATCATTGAGACATTTATGCAAAGATCTAAAGCATTCCTTCTTCTGTTTAATAGCCTTTTGCACCTCTCCATTCCACAACCATGTTTCTTTTATAAGAACTTTGTTTCCTTTGCTTTCACCTAGCACCTTCCTTCCCACATTTTGAACACACATAGTCATCTTATTCCATATTTCATTAGCTTCTCCAGTAAACTCTCACGGTCCTTCATGCAACATGTTTTCCTTAAACTCTATTTGTTTCTTCTCCTTTAGCTTCCACCATCTTATCCTTGGGTTTTGATCCCTCTTTCTCAAATTAATAACTTTGTTGAACCTAACCTCTAGAACTTTCAACTTATGTTGTGTCGCCACACATTCTCCAGAGTAGACTCTGCAGCCAATACACGAATTTCTATCTTCTCTTCTAGCCATAAAGAAATCAATTTGACTACGATTTTGGCCACTATGATACGTGAAAAGATGAGACTCCCTTTTTCCAGAAAAAAGTGTTTGCTAACATCAAATCATAGGTTAATGCAATGTTCAAGACATCTTCTCCAGTCTCATTTCTCGTCCCATATCCAAAACCACCATGAATTCTATCAAAACCTCTGTTATTTTTACCAACATACCCATTTAGATCTCCTCCTAGGAAAATCTTCTCCTCTCGTGGGATCCCTCTCAGAACCTCCTCCAAGTCTTCCCAAAATTGGTTCTTTTCATCTGATAATAATTCAACTTGGGGTGTATACACACTAAGGATATTTAAAATAAGATCCCCCACTACAAGTTTAATCATCATAATCCTGTTGTCTTTCCTTTTGACATCAACGACTTTATCTCTGAAACTTCTATTAATCATAATTTCAACCTCATTACGACTCTTAGTTGTACCTGTATACCACAACTTGAAACCGGTACCCTCCACTTCCTTGGCTTTTTCTCCAACCCACTTAGTTTCTTGCAAGCAAACAATATTCACTTTCCTTCTAGCAAAAACATCTGCTAACTCTCTCAATTTACCCGTTAATGTTTCTATGTTCCAGCTTCCCAATATCATCCTAAACTCCTGAGCGATGTTTGCCCTCCACGCTCGCCCATCTGCGTGTTAGGACCCTTGCCTTTTTGTCACCAAATCCGGGTGAAGACCTGGCGCCTTGCCTTTCGGCATAGACCCTAGTTCACTTATCACTACATCCCGGGATCGATGTAGCGCCTTGCCTTGTGGCAAAGACCCTAGCTCATTTTTCAATACACTCGGAGCCTGATGTAACGCGTCGCTATGAAGGATACGCCCTAACAAAATATCATATAGATTCATCACATAAAAATAGCTAGTTTTTATGGCCGGTTTGCAAGTCTCCTTTATTTTTTAATTTTTCTCTCTCACGAAAATAAGTTTGGATGTTATATAAAAAAATATTAATTAAATTTCTAGTCTCTTAAATATTGTATTTAGGTTTCAATTTCACCATATTTAGTCACCAAGTTTTCTTACATTTACAATAAGGTCCTTATTCATTCTTACTTTTCTCATAATGGAAACGCAGGTATTGTTCAATAAAAAAAAAAGTAATGACTAATTTCCAAATGTATTGAAATTAATTTAAAAGATTAATTTCTCATAACAGAATTTTTTTTATATACACAGACACGACAAATTCAAATATTTAACCTCATTCTTAAATAATAAGGTTATCGATCCGTCAACAATATTGGAGACCACGTTTAGTTAATTAGGTCGATCTTTGAATATGTGCAAGGATTTTAAATTTATTTATTAGCCACCGTTAAAAGACAATAGACTCGATAATTAACATAGGACTTGTGAGAATCCACATTATCTTTAGTTAAATTTATTCGAGGCATGTGAAATTTTTAACACGCGATTCTATTTAACGGGTGATTATAATCTAAGATGGTTTTTTTCAACATTCTTCATTAAGTTTAAAACTATCAGCTTATAAAGTGATAAATAAAAGAGACTCATTAATGAGTCTAAAATAAATTCTGATATCATATCACAAAATAAATTATGAGTCTAATTCAACTCTACAAAATAAAGAATTATTTCTTATTTATATAATCTATTTCAATACTTATCTTTAGTCAATAAAATATTTTAACATGTTCTTCTTTTATTCACAATTAATCACCATGTAAAATTTTCAATACATCTTTCTATTTCTATTTAGGTAATTTAGTGACTTTTTAAACACATATTATTGCTTATCAATCAATCAAAAGTAAGATTGATCTTGAGCCAAGATCATTGTGTGACTAATCGTTTTACCTTGAGTCAT
This sequence comes from Glycine latifolia, assembly GCA_013407115.1. NCBI lineage: Eukaryota > Viridiplantae > Streptophyta > Magnoliopsida > Fabales > Fabaceae > Glycine > Glycine latifolia. The sequence goes on from CM023956.1 coordinate 5,440,194, forward strand.
GATCATTGTGTCCTATGATGATGGCCCATCACAGACATAAAGCAGAGAGAAGAAAAGCACCAAGAACGTCTCCTTGACGAGCTGTTTTCCATGCACTCTTAAAAAAGTCATGTTGAGGCATCAATACTTGTCGGCTAAATTAAAGCTTGGTGATCTTCCACATATGACATATGTTTATATAAATATCTGCATTCCTTGCTAGTTAAGGCTATGTACGTTTAATTTAGATTTTGTTAAAATTGATTTTAAAAAGTTAACGTTAAAACAATCAATGTTGAAAACTAATTTGTTTTGACATAGAGAACTTGCATTTGTTACGAAACCTGAATCCTACATCTTAAAAAAAAAACTGAATTCCACAAACCATACCAATACACGTGTAAACTTTTTTTTTTTATTTACAAAACCCATGTAAACTTTTAAGAGAAGTAGTGAGTTGTAATTTGTGTTTGACATAAAACAAGGGTACTAGAAAAAAAAAATTCGTGTAAATCAATATAATTAAAGTAAGATTATTCCTGTTCAATTTTTAAATATATAATTGATCAATCAAATGTATTTATGTCAAACACAGGATTATTCCTGTTCGTCTTCGTACAGTTTATATATAATGACAACTACATTAATTATAATTACATCAATTCTATCCAATTAAAACGAAATTGTCTTTCATTAAAAAATACGTGTAATCATTAAAAAAAAAATTGATCAATCAAATGTATTTATCACTCTCGTGGCATTAATTTTGTAAAATTCGTCTTCGTACAGTTTAGTATTGTTCTTTGAAATAATATTTAAAATTGAATTTAAAAGGATTTTGTTTGAATATAAAATAAAGTTTTTGAGATTAAAAAAAATATTTGTACTTTTTAACATTTGGTGAGATTCAATTCTAAAATCATTCTATTTATTTGAAAACTTTTTTCTACTTGTCTTAAATTGATCTATTTTAGTCATCAAACCTTAAAGTATTGTTGAAACTGAAATTTATTTCTAGAAACATGATTTTTCCAGAAAACGAAACAAACTATACAAAAAGTAATATTACTTACCAAAGTTGAAGAAAAATCTCGAACCATTCAAAAAGTAAAAGAAAGGCACTTCTCCATTTCGGCCGCCAATATTTTGTCTATTCATTTTTGTGCGAAACAAAATTATAGAGGTTGACATACTAAAACACTATTAAATTTTTTTGTCACGGTATATTATGTATAAAAAAATTATACTATCAATAATAAATATTACAGAAGGTAATTTCATTATACGTGTTAATTTATAATAATAAATTAAATAATAGTGTAAAAAAAAGCATTCACATTTTAAGTGCATATTAATTATATTCTATAAATTTTCTCCCCGAATAGAATTGTAAATCACTACAATGAAAGAAAAATCAGAGGATTGCTTTTGATATGCCTTCGTCAAGAAAAAACAGAGTATTCTTTTGATATGCCTTTGTCAAGAACCTAGTGTGGCATTAGACAAAACTTTGTACATATATTTATTAAATTAAATATTCGTGCGTGCAATAAAAACCTTAAGTTATCATCCCACCATATAAAAATATTTTCTACTTCTACAGCTTGTGTGTCTTAATGGATAGAATAGAGTAACTTATATTCATTAGCATTAATTTTCTTAAATCCTTCTTATGCATTATATATGGGAGTCCCGATCAAGGGCTAGCTTCAGCTTATAATATTTGCCTGCTTACGAACTTTTTCTCACTCTGACTTGTTTTGATGTATTGGCATGCGCCATGGACCGGGTGAGGTGTTATGATATAACAATATTGAACATGAAAAAGGAGAAGACTGGAAAAGAAAGATGGAAAAACAATAAAGTTCACCATTATGCGCTTCCGACGTGTATTGAAACTTCAAAGATTCTCCTCAATCACTTTGATTATACGTAATGTTAGTTTCTCTACACTACGTAATATAATTGAAAGCTATTCCTCTAGCTATTGACTAATTTTGCATATTACCCAGGGTGTGGATAAAACTGATGCAAGTTTAACCGTCATTACATTAAATTTGAGTTTTTGGTAGATAGTTACATTAAATATTTAATTGAATGTAAAGTTTTACTCTTATAATAATTTTATCTAACTTTAATAAGATTGTATTTAGCTAGTAAAAAAATACATACAGTCTCTACCAAAAGAAAATGTATCCATTCTTATTGTAAGATGAATTTCAAATATAACTTCAAATTTTACGATGCATGAATGAATTAGTATAATTTTGTATTATCGATAAGAATAACATGATGAGACTATTTCTTATATTTTTCCTAAAAGAATATTTCTTATTTATTCTTTTTTTTTTTTACTTTTGGCTAAATTATTAATTGGTCCCTTTATTTATTTAAAATATTTAATTAGACCACTCTCTTTGAAAACTTCAATAAAATCTTTTATATTTTGAAAATGTCTCAATATAGTCATTTTTGTCCAATTGAGTTTGATGTCGTTAGGTTGTAAATATTGACGGTTTTTCATTTATGAATAAAGATAGTTTTTAATTGACACTATATTTATTATTCTTTTAAATTTAAAAAAATCACAAAACTTATTATGTATGCATAATCAATGTACGAATACATATTGAGACATTCTAGCAACACACTATTATTTGTTGAAATTTACTCCCTTCATCCCATTTATTTAGTTGTTTAAGGTTAATAATAGATTTAAAAATATTTAATGAAAGCTAAGTATACTATTGTTATATTTGAACTAAAATATCCTTACTTAATTACCTTGGCCTTTGATGCTTGCAATATAATAGTGGTATTAAATGAGAGTAAATTTGAGGGAGAAAACTATTAATTAGACTTTGAAATTTTAAAACAACAACAATTTTTTTGGAAAAAATAAAATAAAAGGCAAAACAACTAAAGAATAGGATGGAGACAATATCTTGTAATAAAAAAAAGATGGAGGGAGTATTAGAAAGCACAAAAATTGCGAGTCCTACTTCTCATTTATTAACTCCACTTATGATTTTATAATTTTAATGATTCATTACTAGAAAAACATGATTTAGCGACTGATAATCTCTGCCACTAAATAAAGAAAGTCGGTGGTTAATTACTTTAGCGATTCAAGTAACTACCAAAAAATTGGTAGTTACTTGAATCTCTGCCGATTAGTTTTATTTGTAAAACAAAACTTCCTCTATTACCTCTTCAATAAATTTCTAACATTATTAAACTCACTCTGAATTAGTGAAACTATTACAATGGGTACGAAGTTTAAAATTACAGCAATGTTATATGATGCAAAAGTGAGGGAGTACGAAATGCCTTGGTTTTAATTATGATGTGCAGTTGTTTTCTTAAAAAACAATAAATTAAAGTTTAAAAGATAAAAATTAAATATCAAGATTTGATTGTTGGTTTATTTTCTGTTACTTGACTAAATCAAAATCACATAAGGTGGTCCACTCATCTTATCTTCTTAAGAATAAGTTGTTGTTAATCTTATCCCTTATCTTTTTAGGAATAAGTTGTTGCTAATCTTATCAACTAATCTTATCATTTATTTTTAGCAACTAAGCCCACGTTTTATGCATATCAAATATAACCTCTTTGATGGGAAGAGGTTATATAAGGAGATGTGCACCATGGCCAAGGTCCCTGTGCTTGCTATCTGAAAATCTCAATACACCATCAGTGAGTGATAGTGAAAGCATAAAAGATCCTTTAGCCAAAAGTCAAATTAGATTGGATACTCATGAACTGTTTACAAATTACTTGATCCACGGATAGCTACAATTCATCTTTGGAGCAAACAAGAATAGCAATGACGAGAGGTATTTATGATCTTAATTTTTCCGCACTTAATCTAATTGTTTATGTATAAGCATGATTAGATTATTTAGTATTTCTTACATTAATCCTAGGTTTTATCTCACTAATTGTGGAATTATCTTAACAAAATTAAAGAAACAATATCTTTAAGCAAATTCTAGATTTTTTACAAAACTAGGTGATTTTATAAAATTATATATCAAACTAGGTGGTTTTAAAATTCACCAAAAATGAATTATTTTGATTTTCAATATCAATTTTAATTATAACAGATGTTTCATCAAGTAAAATGCTGAACCGTCAGTTAGGCCAACTGTTCGGCATTTTTTTAAATATATAAAGTAAGTTTTAAAAGAAAACACCGTACGTTCGTGCATATTAGACGAAATAAGATTCGTACCAAATAGCATTTTTCTTAAAATTAATATCCCTAAATTCAATTGATAAACTCCAACATAAACTTTAGTATATAAAAACTGTAAGCATGTCGGCCATTAGATTTATAAGGTCCCTTTCATGCAGAAGATTGACAATCAACCAAACTATACATTGCAATATGTTTTTAAATAGTTCATCCAAACACAACCAATTATATTTTTACACACAGTTGTTTCTACATATATATGCACAGGTTATTGTCGTGGGAATCCTAAAATAACCGCTTGGTACGTAGTAACTTATGGACACACACAATTGCTAAGGAGATGTGAAATATGGACATTAGTTCTCAAGTTCAATCTTAGAAAAAAATATTACTACTATAAACTTGTAATTAAAATTCTCAAAACTAGAGTGATCAGTAGTTTAGTTTTTCTGAGCAGTGAAATCTGGTTCAACGGGCTTCTGAGGCATCAGGGGTAGCAATCTCCGTGGCTTTGCAGCTCTGTTATTGCGTTTATCACTTCGCAAGTGGCGCAATGCACTTGATGCAAACTTGGCTGCATATACGGTGGCAACAAAGCTAGGTGAAGATGAGAACCCTCCATTTTCCAAAGCTTGTATCCTAGCTTTCTTCGTCTTTTATGTAACAACCTCTCAGCCAGTGGCGGACCACTCTTAGATCAGGGCAAAAAAATAAAAATATAGTAATTAAAAAAAAAAATACGAAAATATTACAATTTTAAAACTAATTACACATCTAATGCAGTCATTCACGTTGGTCCAGGATGTGACTAGTCACGTCGACCCAGGACGCGACCCAGGCCCATTCACGCCCACCCACAACGTGATTCATCAGGTGCTGACACGTGTCATTTTGAGACACGTATCATTTTGCGGCACGATGCGTAGAAACTTCGGAAGGCCATAACTTTTGACTGGGATGTCCGATTGAGGCGAAATTGGTGGCGACGCGCTCGAAATTGAGAGGAGAAGGCGTGTGGCCACCAATTTTGCCTCAATCGGACATCCCAATCAAAAGTTATGGCCTTCCAAAGTTTATACGCATCGCGCCGCAAAATGATACGTGTCTCAAAATGACACGTGTCAACACCTGATGAATCACGTCGTGTGTGGGCGTGAATGGGCCTAGGTCGCGTCCTGGGTCGATGTGATTAGTCACGTCCTGAGTCGACGTGAATGACTGCAGTAAATGTGTAATTAATTTTAAAACTGCAATATTTTTGTATTTTTTTTTAAATTGCTATATTTTTATTTTTTTGTCCCTAGATCAGCTATGATCATAACACTACCTAAAAAATAAAATTTGTATTTATTGAGTGATAGAGAATTTTTTTTAAATAATTATATATATTTATATAAATAAAATTTGATATTATCTAAAAATAAAATTTGATATGGGTTAAAAATTTTGCTGGCTCCGCCGCTGCTCTCAGCCTTCTTTTTTTTTTGTATCTGTATGAAACATGCTGCCCATGCATGTCCTCCATTGCGGGGAATAGAACATGGACAAACATTGTACTGGATGGATTTATGAAGTACATTTTCTTTCTTCTTTTTCTTAAAATGAAATCTCAGTACTTTTACGTCCATGATTTAAGCTAGTACAACTATTCTAAGATTTTTATAATCATATATATGTTATTAATATGAAATATTTATTCATTTTATTAATAATTATTTTTGTTGAAAAAACTAACGGAAAGTTTTCCTCCCAATAACATCATGTATAATGCATTCACACAAACAGTTTGTTGATAGTTCTATTTGGCGATATAATATCTTCTTATTAATCATCTTACGAAGTGAATGTTAAATGTTTGTTAGGTTTTTAAAATATTAAAAGAATTTATTTTTCATGAAATTTATTTTTGCCTTAATTTGTTTTTAAGCCTATATTTTATTAAATGAGTGATTTGGTTCCCATGATTTCAATTGCTCAAATCATTTCTTTTACTTTTAAAATTAATGAAATTAAGTCCAACACTTAATTTATTGTTAAATTCTTAGTGACATAGGTTTTCACAAAAGAAAATTGCTTATATGATCAATTTTCTGCAATAATATTTTAATTTAATATTAAAATTTAAAAAATATTTTAGTAATTGAAATAAAATTTTATTATTGATGTAATTATTTTGTAGTGAAATACAAAAAAATATATATAAAAGGCTATTTCACTTATAATTACAATATTGAAATACTAAATAATTTTTCATGATATTATTAAAAAGGGCTATTTTAATTTTGTTTTTTTAGTAAAATACAAAAAACAATTACATAAAAAAATATCTTATTTTAGTCACTACAATGTTGAAGAAAAAAAATTATAAAAGAAAAATGATTCAATATGAAGTATATAAGTTATAATTAAGATATATAATTACTCAAAAAATATAATGATGTGATTTGTGGAGGAGAAAAAAAGTGAACACATATAAAGCCTTGCCTGTACGAGAGATCAGTGAAACAGCGATGTGCCGTCGTCTCCTTCCTTTTACGGTATCTACGCCAAGCTGCTTGTAAGAAACGTGCAGCCCATGTCCTCCATTGCAGGGAATAGAACTTGGAAAAACGTTGTATTGTGTATTTGCGTTGAATGAGGTTATATATGAAGCATTTTTTCTTCTGTTTTCATGTTTAAGTTGGAATTGACTCAGAGTGATACTTAGCTTACCTAGTTTCATTTTAAAAAAGCTGGAATTGACTCTATGATCTTTAATTACCATAGTCTTAGCAGGACTTGTGATATGCACAAGTGCAACTATCAAAGATATGACTCCTGATAATTATATATAAGGTTGGTCCTCATATTTTGTATAACCTCTATGTTTGTTAACCGTGTGTTTTTAACATGATTGCCTATCCTATCTGATTTTGTTAACAAAATGACTTAATTTGATGGGATCATGGGATGATCTAATCAAACTACTGTCAGAATCTAAACAAAAGTCGTGCATGGTTTCAGATGATATGTGTGCCCCTTTTTGTTTTCTAGTGTAATACTTTTTACTAAAAAAAATTATTTACATTGTTATTCAATCATAATTCATAGGATAAATTTATTAATTTTTATATTAATTATCTTAAATTATCATAATAATGATTTGTAATTAGATGACATCTTAAAATAGTTACTTGCAGTAATTTTTTTATGAAATACTAAGAAAATTAATACATGAAAATATATATAAAATATAATGATGTGACTAGCTTATCAAGGATAAAAGAGGTAAAAACAAGTATATATATTGCCTGAACTGGAGTTGTTTGCTGTTTAAAAAGCCGTCGAAATTGGGAAGCAACAAACATCAAACCATCAGACATGAGAGCAAAGGCTTCTATTGCTGATATAGTTTCCACTGTTCTGGTTGAAATGGGTAGGTTTGAGGAGGAGTTGGGGTCCAAGGCCCATGTTAGAAGCTCTTCTCCACAGAAGTCACCAGCCTTTGTCTCAAAGGAGTTGAAGAAACTAGTTCTTCCACCATTTGTTGTGGCAGTAGCAAGTTTTCCACGCATTATGAACAGCATTTCATCAACTGGATCCCCTTCACGAACTGTGTAACTTTTCTCTGTGTAAAGAACTGGCTTCAGTCTGTCACACAGTGCATCCAAAACTGATTATCCATGTCCTCAAACATTGGTACCTGTAGCAATAAATAAGAAGGAAAAATGCTCATTACAGTCTTACATAGACACATTCAAGTATGTATATAGGTAGGAGGAAAATAAAATAAGAAAACTTAGATACAGTTACTTAAGTAATTCTTGTGTATATCTCTGATCAGATTTGAAAGATATAATTCGCGTGATATAAAGTTGCATTGAAGGTAGCCCGCGTAGGTTATGGAACATTCGAACTGATACTTCAATTCTAATTAAAGATATGCAAGAAAAGTATTTAAGGAACTCTAATTCTAATTGAAAAATAACATCTAAGAAAAAACCAAGTGAATGGAGAGATGGATATGGATGATACACACGTTTCTAAGTAGACCTAAGCAAAGATGAAGCTTTATGACCCTTCTGAGATCTTTAGGGAGGTTGTGAATTAATGTCTCCTCCTCAGCACCCTTATATTCTAGCCATTTGTATTGTTCATACCGTCTAATTCTTTCTTTCAGGAACTCAGGTAGCATACGGTGGGACATCCACAGTTCTGCATCCCTCCTTTTGATTCTCATCTCTTCAACTCTGACACTGGTTGATTGTAGATATTTCTGTAACAATAATCAACACAAGTACACAACCCATGAATCAATACCCCAACGTGAAACCAAACACACACGTAATGTAGCTAACCCTTTTACACCCAAAATTGATGAAAATTCAGTTTCCCTTTTGTTTAAAATATGTCCCTTAATTTGCTTGTTTGTTCTTTACTCCATCACAAAATCCATTGATATGCATAAAAAGAAAAGAAAAAGAAAAACGCTTATCTTGTCTATAATCTCATCTCATAGTCCTTGCCAAGAATTACCTGCATGTTTGCAATAAGTGATGTAAATAGAATCAATCCAAAGACAGCAATGAAGATAGCAAAGATTATCTCCCCAACATAACCACTTGTCTGGAGACCTTGCCCAACAGAACTGCAAAAAATGACCTTAGGTAGCATTATATTATATTACGTTTTCCTTTATAAGAAGTTATAAACATTAAGTCCACAAAAACGTTGGGAACAAAATTAAGAAGAAAAGACACAAGTTCCAAAGTTTATAAATGTGAATGTTGCATATATGGAGGCAAGAGTAGAGAAGATTTATTTACCAACTTTACACTGCGCAAACCCCACCAAAAGCAATAGAAGAACTTGTGAGGAAAATCTGTAGTTGATTCTACCACGTGAGACTTTAGAGCCTCTATAAACATTCCAAAGTTGCCAGGTCTTGGATGCTTTCTGGATCAGTATAAGAGCAAGAATATTTGAGAAGTGATAGAACTATGGGATTGTCATGTCCACAGCTAAGGTAGGATTAAAGAACATAGTAGTCTTCAACCGCCTTCGCCAGCACGGCAGCACCGCATCCTTGATTCCAGTGACAGAGCCAAGGTTTTTTTAAATAGTGTCAAATTTTATTTTTAGACAGTGTCAAATTTTAATTTTAATCCTAATTAATTATATAAGTATATATAATCATTAAAAAAATTAAAATTTTAAAAAAATATATTTTTTAGGTAGTATCATGGTCATTGCTGATCTAGCCATGGCTCCCCCACTGCTTGATTCTACTGAAAACAGATACCAGAAAGCTTCAACCACCTGGTGTATATATATATGCCACATGAGTACTCGGTGGTCATAAAACTACGAACATATATAGGATGAGGTGATATGAATATAAGTGACAGAATCAACTCACATGACTTGCTAGCATATAGAGAAAAAGATTGAAAGCAGCTCCAGCCCATGCTGTCTCAGTCAATATGCCAGAAGTTCTTGTTACTTCTTTGAATAACGGGTAGATCCGCAGAAGTCTTGGCACGTACTGTGCTATTATCGTATACTTCAACAAATCCTTTCCCACATAAGGAACTGAGCATTTTGTGATTGAGATGACTGCTAAAATGACCATCTAAGAACACATGAAAGGAGTTAGAACGACATTAAATACACGTAAAACAGTTCCTCCCAACGTCTGACACAAAAGCAACACTCAGGATCTTCTACATCTCTTTAAAATTGACGTGAAAATAACAAAGACGCGGATCAAGAATGTGTGTCCAAAACGCAATATGAGTTTAAATGTCATACACTTATCAATATAAAAAATGTTTACACTATCAACTAATCAGAAATAATCTTTTTAATTATTTTAAAATAATTTATCAAAGACAACAAATTTATCAGTGTAAAATTTCTTTACACGGTAAGTGTATCTACAGTACATATTTAGAGTTTTGAATTTTGATGTAGCAACTATTGATAGTTCAAACTAATACATCATTAATATGGTTATGGGGTAATAAACTCTTCGTTGACATTTAATGATATATTAAAAAGCACTTCTGTTTTCTGAGTTGTAAATGAGTATAGTACAAAAGAGATACCTGAGGAAGTGGAATAATTGAAAGAATGTCAATGAGGAAGTAAGAACTCGATTATCTCATCACTATGGCACAAGGATCATCAACTAGCTCACCTCTTCCAAATACACGAGAGGAAGGTGCAACAAACTTGGTTCGAAACTGAAAGATGATGTGAAGAATGTAGAAAAGATCAAAAAATGTGCGGAGAACACTTGCAGTAATCAGCAGTGTTCCATCCAAATCAAGGCATTTTCTCTTGTCATCAATCTCTGGGATGTAAAAGAAAAGTGGGTCCACGAAGATTGCCATCACACTTGTGATTACAAAAAATTTGTTCCATTTCTGAAGTGTTGGCCCTTGGATCAAGGACATTGATCCTACAAGACAATTTTATTATTGGCCCATCGCTAACAGGACTTGCACTTGATTGAACTTTCCTTTTGTGAAATCTGTCACTAGTAGAATCATTGTGCTCAATGCTCGAAGATGAAAGTGACTTCCAATCCTTAAACCTGGACAGAAGTATAAAACTCAGTTAAGTAGCTTGTAGTAAGAAGCAGGTACATGTTAGCATCAAAATTTTCCAACAATAATAAAAATCATAAGATCAAATCTCCTAAAAGGCCACTACAATGGTTGAGTACTGAGTAACCCAACAGTAATATAATGATCAAAACTCATTACTAGTAGTTAGAGGGAGGAATAGGAATATAGGATAGTGTATGTACTTTGTAGTAGTATAGTAATCTTGGTGGCATGATCATATTCAAATTTTTTATTGCTCTGTAATGTCAATCTGTCATACATTAGAGAAACATCTTTTGAAATAAGTAAATACCACCTTTTTTTATAGAAAAATCAATAAAATGATTTTTTTCCGGAATAAGGAAAATGAATAACTAAGGCAGCATAAATATGCAGAGGCAGGACATATGATTCTAAATGTGTGCAAAAGAGTGCTAAAAAAGTTTCTTTTATCTAGAACACAAGTATCATCCATTATAATCCTATTTGAGTTGAGCAAGACTAATATGGCGACAAAGTTCTCCCTAGAGTATTTAGCATAACTATATATCTGAAACTCAAAACTAATAGTTAAACTAGAACAAAGGCACTCCACTCAATAGTAGGCGAGTGTTAAAATTAAAACCACAGAATGTACCAAAAATTATTAAACAAATAAAATTGAATGTATAGAAAAACAAAGTTTTAACAAACGAACCTCACAAATTTCTTTTCCTTTGCAGTCATGATTATTAAGCTACTTCCGCATCCAGTGAGAATATTAATGCTTTATAGAAAGAAAGAAAAAACACTTTACTTGGACAATAGAGGATTCAGGCCTGCAAAATACAACCTTCAAATTAAAAAACTTGTCTTCTTCAAAATCTCTAACTTAGTGCACAAGTAACTAGAGAGAAAAAAAGGTAAATTATTTATGGGTTTATTTTATTTTGTTATCAAGCCCCCATTATTTGAATTCTAGCTCAGAATGGTTCCCCAAAATTCAATACTTTCTGCTGCTAGGCTATAAAATCATTTGCATTTTTTTTAACTTTCTATAAGTTACAGATTCAAAATTATAACACTAACAAGAAATCACCACAGCTCCAATATTTATTTAAATTTATCAAGTCAATTTCCAAACAACAAAGTGAAGGAACCACATTCAGAGTCAAATGAATTTGGAGAAAAAACAAAGGACGCAGAATTCTAGAAAGAGGGGAGGGAAAAAAGGAGAGTAGGAGATGTGGCTGACTTGAACAATAGGAACCAAGTGAAACAATTGACTAGTATTAAAAAAAATACATATAATAAAAGAATGAATAATAGGAATATAGACTAACTAAAAGGCTAATATGAAACAAATGATAAATAAGGAGCAACTGCAAGCAGCACATAGAAATGTAAAGATAGCAAAACTTGTTCAATATCCAAAAACATCTGACTTGGAACTTGGAAGTTTTCTCATCTTTGGAAGTCTGATGAAGAAACCAGGAACCGAACTCCGAAACTCTCTTTGCAAAGATAAAAATAAAAAACAAAGAAAGTTGCAAAGACTCTTTGAAAAAGCTGTAAAGTGGTTAGCTAGCCTTGGTGTGTTGTTGGTAAGAAGGTAAGAGAATATGGCAAAGAGTAGAAGGTTAAAGGAACATCAATCTTAGCTATGTCAAGGTTTCTTCATAAGTGTAAAGTCCCTTCTCTGTTTCCTTTACTTACTTACCCCAGGAACCAAAGCATGAAGCAGAGGAGTTCAAAACTAAACAAAGCAAAAAATGTTGCACTAAGCCTTCAGATAAAGAATTTTTATGGTGACGCACTTACGAGTATGATAGTGATCTGAAAAAAAAGTGAAATAAAGCGAGTGGCAATGATATGATTATTGATTGAGGATGTAAGAAGACTACTAGAGTCCAAGTCCATAAGGTAGCTCAAGTACATGCAGATATATACTGTACTAAATACGAACCTAAGATATGGTATAAATCCCATGCGTATTACATTATGATAAAATCTGCAATACTCTTGCAACTTTTTTTACAATGAAGAAAGTGACGTTATTATTAAACTGAAAAAGAATATCCCCCTAAAATTTTATTAGCTTTGGTAGATAGATAGCATGTTTGAGATAACAGTGAGCTGAGTTAAAATCAATTTTGGTTTCAAGATGAATGTGAAACACATTGTTGCTTTTGAAAAATCACGGTGGCATCATGGTTTTGAAGTAGCCACCGTGATTTTTAAAGGTATTCAAACATGGTAAGAGACACACTCCCTATTCCGAGGTCATGTGCAAACCCATAAAGACATAGAGAAGCGGGAGAGACCGGCATAAAACTATCAAAAGCTCACTTTAATGTAAGAAAGGAGATCCCTAAATGTTTATTGGATCGAATGAAAGGCAAAGATCATATTCGATTGTCTCGTATAGAATCAACCCCAAAAACGTCACTCGAAATGGTTGGATAGCATGTTAGGAAATTCATTAAAAATGAAGAAACCATGTTTGAGATGTGAAAGTTATAACTATTAACTTTTAAAGATCACATTCGAAACATGAAAAGTCACATCCAAAAAGTGAAGTTATACACACTAGGAATTGGTTTCAAACTTCTTGTCCTTCAGTTTTTTCTTACTCATTGAGTCAATAGCTAAGCACATAGATTCTTTCCTTTCTTTTGTTTCCCCTATTATGTGCAGGTGGTCCGCTAATGATTAGATAATAGAGATCTAATGGACCCAATAAAATATGCTGTGTTTGGTTTTTCATTTAGAGTGCTCCAAATTCAATTTGAGAAGTAAACTAAATTTTTTTCATGTTTGGTTATCGTCCAAAATGCGTTTGCACATTAAGATTTTATCTAAAAACTGAGATTTATAGAAATAAGACTTACAAACTTAAGTTTAACTTAATCTTATTGCAAATTGTAATTCAAACATGCACATCAACTCTTATATCCACTTTGAATTTTGATTTGTATCTAACTCAATCCCAAAACTAAAAATTAAAAATTATTTCTCATATGAAATATATTGTTTTATGTATTGTCACTTTAGTAAAAGACAAGTCTTGACACAGTAATAAAATTGTGCATTAATGACTTATTGATCATGAATTCGAATTCGAAAATAATCTTTTTGTATATATAAGATAAAGTTACATACAATATTTCTTTTTCTTACCTTCACATAATAAGAAGACTATAATAATGAAGTACATAATTTTGTGTTGTCTCTTTAGTATCTAAACATGTAATTCCAGTTAGGTCCTTCAAAGTATTAAAATTTCAAAGACTCGTCAAAGTACAATTTGCATGTCAATTTAATCCTACAATTAAAAAACTTTATAAAAGTTAATGCATTGCCTACCAAGCACGCTATCTGCCTAATGGTTATTGACGATAAAAAAAATAAGACTCCCAGATGGAGAGACTTAAACAGTCATTAAGCCATATATATATATATATATATATATACACTTTTTTATTAATACACTTATTCATGCTATTTAACTACTCATTGGATTAACCAATAATTCATCAACCCATATCTCAATCGAGTTGATGATCTATTCGATTTTTAAAACATCGATACTTTTAACAAGTTTCATGAAAGTTGATGGACCATACCATCCTCATTTTAGGTTGCCACTAGTAAAGCAAAAGTTTATTTATTACTGCTTTGATTTATTAGGGGAATGACAAGATAGTTTTGGCGTTTATTTATTACCGACATCTCTTGATTATGTTCTATACTTCTATTCTTGTTTGAAAAATAATTTTTCTCAGGACTAGGGACTAAACCCTAGGGCCCAAACTGATAACTAGACATATAAGGTAGTTTTTCTAATAAAATGAGTCCAGGTTTTAAAAAAAAAAAATTGACTAGAATTTCATAGTTGTGTCAACGACAATACGTTATCGTTAACGTGAAAGTTGAAACTTTCTAGAGAAAGGGACGTCTTTATTAATTCAATACATGTGGTATTTGTGAACTCAGGCTACCATACATATTAGAAACATTAGGGGATGAAGGGCATTTGCAAAATCAGAGGTTTGAGTCAATAAAAAAAACATGGCTAAACGGAGAAATGTCAATATCTGAACAAGGTTAGTCTCACTACAAATAAATAAATAAAGATAACGAGCCAAATATTAAAAGGAAAAGAAATAAAAAAACGCTGGACCTTCCTAGCAGAAGCAAAGTCATTTGTAACAAATAGAGGACCAAGACTTCCACTAGGAAAATGGCTAGTTTTTAATTATGTTGAAGGATATCTTTAGTAATCTTAAAGCAACAATCAAAGAAAATGCAGTGATTTGTGCTTCAACAATAGTATATGATCAACCACCACACTCATTTCTAATTGAAGTAAAAGCTAAAAAGGACATTGAATTATGCCGTTAGTAGATGAACTGGTAATCTTGTTATGTTGCTAGAACAATTAATTAAAACACCATTGGAGTGTCAAGGAAATAAAATATTGCTCTGAAACAATGGGAATCAGATTTCACACCAACCATTGGACTGACAAGGATCCAAACAATATATATATATAATCCAAATGCATCAAATCAATTACATCCTAACCACTGTCCCAACTCATCCTGATAACAGATTTCTTAAAAGAATGCAAACGATTGCTAGTTTGCTACTACATGGAATAATTAACATTCTCTATCTTCTGCCTGATGATATAAATCAGGCTGCCTACACTTAGGTAACAGTAAACCTGTATGCCATGTAAGCTAGATGACATTTATTAATCCTAATTTTCCCTAACCTAACAATTAATGTGAAGCATGCAACTCGCCTCACCTCAAGATTTCTCCTCATCTGATTGAGAGCATGGGGGCTCAGAATTAACAAAGAAGTCATCCACTGAAATGAAAACAAAGGTATCTTTGTTAAATCAACACTAGAACTTCACTTTAAAAACTAAAAAGCAATAGCAGAAAATTCCAGATAGATTCAAGCATTTTGTCGGTATGTATATTGCCATTTCGGAAACCAGATGCTTCTAAAAAATGTGCCAAACTGGATCCTCTATGTTATAAGGTGCTCTACTAATTAATCTAATTCATGAAATTTAGATTTCATTCTAATGTCCACATTGTAGTTTTGATAGTAAGTCACGCTTTTATCAAGTCCAAACAATTTTATCAAGTTAACATACACAGGAAATTTTCATATATGTCCCTATTGTTCAAATTTTATAATTGGGTCCCTATAGTTTCATAAACTGAAAAACAAGAAAATTGTGTTATGGTCCCTGAATCCACCTACAGTTAGAGAGCACTAAAGGGATCCAACTAATATCTTTTTTAAAGTATAGGAACCTAGTTATGAAATGTAAACTATTAGTAAATATATATTAATTTAACCTTCTTTTATCTATTTCACAAGAGCAAAACCCTATTTCACAATGATGCAACCCCTGACATTACTCTCGCCCATGGAGTCAGTAGTGGACTGGTGGTCTAGAACTGACATCTATTTGATTGTTAACAAAATATTGTTGGGCAACTATTTTTCATCAATAATTTTAAAATTGAGGAAATTTAAAAACAATATATATATATATATATGTATTTAACATTACCTATATCCTGTTGATCAGGAGATTCTAGCAAAATGTCTGAATCAGATGGCAAAAATGGTGAACCAGGATAGTTTCCCAGAGCTCCTAGATCTGCAAAGAACTCAAGACAGTAAAAGCAAGAAGACACCAACAGTGGTTGAACATTTATAAATTCTTGAGTATTATCGTTGACTGCATTTAGTAATTTCTAAGTATCTGTCATTAACTTGGAAGTTTGGAACCAATAGCCCTTGAGACATTAATACCTACATCAGATATCTTATGATAACTACATGAAATCTAATAACAGTTATTCGCAGATAAGGAAACAAAAAGACCAACACAGTCTAATTTTACTCAAAATCCAATATTGATAGTAAATGCTTCCTGCTTTTTTATTATAACTGATTCTGACTAATTCATCTTTTTCTTCTCAAATATTCAGATTTTTGGGCGGATGAATGACATAGAAGATCACAAACTCAACATATGTTGTACATCTCAAACAACTTCAATCACTGATGACATCTGACTAACTTTAACTGCATATATAAAAGTGAATCAGAGAGTCAAATAAGAAATTACCTCCCAAGTTTGGCAAATCTGCCGTTAGATCAGTTAGGCTAAAATTCCATTGAATTTGATCCAGCGATCTAGAAATTCCATTGCCACCATCTGGTGCAAGCTGTAGTCCTACTGAACTTGCCACATCAGATGTAAATGCTGTATCAAGAGCTGATGCATCTGCGCCCATTCCTGATATTTCTGATGCAGTGAAGGGAAAATGACCACTGGATGCTACTGATGTCGGACTCACAGGCATTTCTGAGACGGATGACATTGTACCATTTGGTGGAATAACAGGAACCATATCAGGAGCGCTGTGGTCCATCATCATACTTCAACAAGGACAAAAGCAAAGAAGGTTATTTTTAAAATAACATAAATTTAACTAATATTTAAGTGCGGGACAGCTACAACAATCTGGGCATAAAATGTACATAATGCAGAAACACACAGTTAGAAGTACAATATCAGTCACTTGACTAAGCAGTTCGTTGATGAAATCATTGACTACTTAACCACAAAACACACATTTACACATTTCAGACAACTACAAAAGCTAGCCATGCAAGACCATCTACTAACAATCTTAATTGCAATATTGTCCCCTATGAGTAACATAAAGGAATTATGTGAAATTGAGAAAGTACTCACTCATTCCCAGAATTCATCCGAATGGGGTGAAAGTTGCCTGGGGCAGGGACTCCATTAACTACATGACAACTTGATATACCACAACCCATGGAGTCAATATGAGGTTGACCTGTTGCTGGCATGGGAGGCTGCTGTAACACTGGATAACCCATAGGTAGGTTGTTGACTGCACTGCAAACAAATGGTGTTAAAGAATACTGCAGGGATATGAGAAAAAGATACAGCAAAGAAGTGAACTTATGCATCCATAATTTAATCCATCTTTTAAGACAGAAATGTACTAAGCAATAAACACAAAAAGATTATGCAAAAAAATTAAATACTCGCAGGCTAATAAAAATATTTACAAGAACTAATGCAGCAAAATAAATCCCCAGGAATCCATCAAAAATAACACTCAACTAAATATATACAAGGATTCCTTTCCTCAACTGAGGGAAATAGAAAGCCAGGAATGAATAGACTAACAAGAAAATACTGGGGTTTCCAATTTTTGTACTTCAGAATACAAAAAAGGAAAGTTTCCAAAAAATCATATGAACAATCTCATAATAGCACTAATGTTTTTAATTGCTGATTAGCTCAATAGCTCTCTTTAATAAATAATATAACTAAGATTTCACAGCAATGATATAGCAAAGCCTCTGGTTTTAGGGAACTTCCAAGAATCCTGAGAATCTTCACACTATTTTTTCATTCTCATAAAGTGAAGAAAGTATCATTTAAGACCTTTTCCATGAGACATGATCCATGATTTGCTCCTTGTTGTTGACCATTAAGTTTAGAATGCAGTGAGAAAGATTGCATAACATGAGAAGTGAAATGTAGGTGCCATCACTCAAGTCTCAACTCATAGTTTACTTTCAGTCATGCAAATTGCAAAGACGTGAATATATTTTGGTTTCAAACACATGCATATCCAGACTGATGAGAGGGCAAGAATTTACCAGGCATTGGATGGATTCCATTCTGTATTGGAGCTAATGGAACCTTTGCAGGCATTGGACACTTCATGAGATGATACTGATGCTCAAGTAAATGATTGAATAATAGTATTTGCTTTTTCAATTTTAGCCTGATATAGTAGGCTCTGAAGAAATCAGCATTCTCTTCTTCCAACTTCTGCCATACTGAATTAAAAAAGATCAATTACCATGCATTGAAAGAAATGGGAAATGAGTTTGCATCCACTGATAAAAGGTACGGAAAATATACAAGAATGCAAGTAATGCCATGTTTTTTCTAACAGACACACATGGATCTGATAACCACTTTGATTAAATAAAACATGGAAAATCATTAACAAGGATACAAAGGTTTTCTTGAACAGCATATACAGTAGACTATTATTAATTACAATTTACAATGCAATACATTAATGGCATGACAGAGACCTTAAGATGCCTACCAAGAGTCGTGAATCCAGGATCTATCTTTGCCCGAGTCAGTAGTGTTTTAACCACTTCATCTTTATTCATATATAACTGTAGGCATCTTTCTATTAAATTCTGGACCTACAAAAGTTTGAATATTTAATCAAAAAGGCAAAAAAACAGATTAGATCAGATTAGCTCCCAAATATTATCCTTATAAAATACAATCCACACGATATAGGATGTGAGCGTAAAAGTAGGCAATAACATAGTCAAATGTTTAGCAAAGAATATATATCCTTACAAACTCAATATCCTGCCGTGAAACTTTTTTGCTGTCATTACTTGTAGCAGATGCTGAGCCTGTGTCTGTAACAGGAGCATCAGTTGTGTGATTGTTTGGTTGTTCACTCTTGGGCTCATGAGAAGCTTGAGTCGATGACTGTAATTCTTCCGAGCTCTGCAAATCCATAAAAGATTAGCTATGTTTAATTATAATGTATGCCAGTAGCTACAAGTGCTACAAAGGAAATCCAGAAGATTGGGCAGAGTTTGCATCACTGTGAGAGTAGAAAGCCAGAATATATTCTTTAATACTGAATACAACAGGCCCAAAGCTCATTAATTGTTAGAGATTTAAATATGTACACATTAGTTTGCTTAACAAAGCATTACAACAAATTAGACAACTGGAAATGACATGGATATTTAAATTTTTTTCAGGGAAATAGTTAATTTTGCCACTCACTAACCTCCACCACAGTCAATCTTGAGAAAAGAATTATATTACTGCATTTAATAAAGTAATAGACCTTCATTCCAAACTTGTTCAGGTAGATTCCTATTTTATGACAATTAGATTCAGAGGGTTCTGACTCACGTTAACTTATTCATTAGTTATTGCTGGCCCCACCAGCAACAGATAACAAACCACCATGCAAAACCTCCAACATCAACATCAACAGCACCTTTAACCCAAGTTAATTGGAGTCGGTGATAGATGAACCCAATGATAGATACGAGAAAGTTGAAGGGAATAAAGGGAATACGACAAAAGAAAAGAAAATAAGATAAAAGAAAAGATGGGTGAAAGAATGAGTGAAAAAATGAAGAGGAAAAGAACTAAAAGGAGACAGTTTAGAACATAGAGATAATAACGGGTCTAACCCTCAATCAAATTTATAGTTTTTCTCCATTCCGTCCTAAGACACATCTTCCGCCACATCATATCAGGGTTTTCCCCCAAAGCAACCAAACTAATGCCATACAAGCAAACAAAATTGCTCTATCTTCAATCAAACCAAGTGACAAACACCCAAACAACAAAGTTACTAAATAGGAGGAATTAAGGAAACTTACAGATGAACTCTATTAAGAATTGGTGACATACAAAATAAGAATGTGCTCTCAGTAATTGTAGAACTACTACTAACAACAAATTGGGTTAAAATTATTTATTAGTTTGCAAGTTAGAAACTTTTCAAGGCTTAAACTTTGATAGTTGGATGAAACAAAATATATCAAATCGCAATCATGTTTTCATCTTTGATGTTACAGATTTGGCTAATACAGGGTAAATATATGCATATATTGATTGAATTAAGTAATTTCATAAGGGTAAATCGGTCCTTTTCTCAGCAAACAGCACAGCATGCCTAAAGTGGTTGGTTATAACTGTATTTTAAAAGGAACCATATCATGAATATATATTCTCAATGTTGACAGCCAATTCGTCCAAGTGCATTAGATCCATAAAATTAACCACTGTGATAGTGGATATTGCAAACAATGTACCAACTACCAAGATAAAAAGCATATAATAGGAGAACCTGCAAGTTCTTCATTTCAGCAGAAAGAAGGCTGACTGCATGTCTTTCAGGGATTTAAGTAATCACTTACTGCCTTCAAATACAAGATTGTTTGCATTTATGTCAATGACACCCCAAGTTGAAGAAATCTTCATATAAAACAAGAGCAGTAATGAGAAAATGGTAAATCATACCACTTAAATGAGCATGTGGTTCTTTAAGTCAACAAAAACTATCTACAAAGAAATCCATATCAAAATACCCTTAAACAAATATGAGAAATAGTATCTTCTACATCAGAGAGAACTTCATATGGTACAGAAAATGTAATTGTCACTTGCCTGTACTGTTACAAAAACTTTAAAAAAAGGTCCATTAATTGTACATTTTAAAATGAAAAGTTTCTCCAAAAGGAAGGATGACACTTAGATTTATCACAACACTGAAGTAGAAATAAGCAAATTAGTACGGCAAGTATGAGATGCTGTAAAACATCACAATTGCCTTAGCCTTTTTTTTCAGTCAACTTAGTAATTTCAACATTCCTATAGAAAGAATAAATCAGATGTGCAGCCACAGCTTTTAAGATGAATTTTGAATTTCTTCATCAGGAAAAGTTAAAAATCAAAGTCGGTTCTGATTCACGAAAAGACTAGGCAATAATTAACATCACAATTTTAACAGCCACCATAAAAAGGGGAGGAGGGAATGCAATCGTGCAGTACTTTCAGAAAAATTGCAGTCGGGGAAACAATGCCTTCCACCAATGAATTCTTAGTATCTACAATTAATTCAAATGGTACAATTACCAAAAATAAAAAACCTTTTTTCAAATCTAAAAAAAAAATGAAAGGAATAGTTAAACAAATTAACAAATTTAAAACAAACCAGATCTCGATTGTCGATAAGAAATTGAGAACTGAAGTGGAAGCAGCACACAGATTCATCAAGCAACAACTCTTCAAAAGAATAAACTTTTGAGCCACAAAACAACAAAGAAGCCCCAATGCCCAAAAAAAAAACACCCCATGAATCCAAAAAAAGGGGAATGAAGATCTAGCAAATATATTACCTCACACAACAGTTCCTGAATCTGCAACCAAAAAACACAAGAGAAAAAAGCAGAACACTGTTTTTTATCGACGAATTTAAAAAGGCCCACCAGCTAATTCAAGCTTAATTAGCTTGAAAAAGATGCATCAACTCATGGAAAGGGAAAAAAAGTGAAAATTTGGGAAAACTGGTAAGTGGGGGGGTTGAGGTTGAGGTTGAAGTTGAAGTTGAAGGAATGAAGAAGTGTGGATAGTGAATAATAATAGCATTTGAGGTTTAAGGAGATATTTTGAAAAGGGTGGAAAATGATATTTACATTAGGGACACAAGTCTGAGTAACAATGAGGGTGCTGCAAGAAAATAACAGAGAGAGAGAGGGTTGTTCTGTGCCAAAGGTGAAGTGAAAGTGAAAGAGATAGCGTGTGGGAAATTTTGGAATAATAACGAAAATCAAATTTTGAAAAATATATATTATATAGTCTACTAACAATTTGGGACAGTGACTTCTCTTGACTCATGCGGTTTGGACTTTCTATTATTTTTTCCTAGAAAACTAACAGAGAGAAAAAGAGTTTATTATGAAAAATATAAAAAGTATTACAGCTCTTTTATACGGCTTAGACGGCTCTTGTTTTCTCGGCTTCGGTCTCAATTATATATATATATAAAATATTTTATTCTATGATATCCCGTGATAATTTTATATTTATTCTTTAAAATAATAAAATGTAATAATAAATACAAAAATTATAATTAATATCAATTTTATTTATTATTTCATTAATAATAGCTATTTTAAATAATTATCTTAATTATAATATATTTTTCAATTGAATTAAGAAAAAATATTTTACAACTAAATTTTTACATTAACTATTATATGAATTTATTTTATATTTTATTTTCTTATATAAATTTTAATTAATGTATATTTTAGTTCAACAATAATATGACAAATTATTATATCCTTTATAATGATTATTATAAAATGATAATATAAAATTATTTATAAAAAATTATTATTCTAAAATTTAGATCTAGCAAATGAAATTTATATAAGAATTTATCATTAAATAAAACATATCTCTTCGTAAATATTTGGTTGAAATTTAATCATGAAAAAATATTTATTTATTTTAATAAAGTTTCATTTCTTATGACATTAATTTATGAAAATATTTAATGAACTATTATAAATTAATTACACAAATTTATTTAATAACATTTTTTACCATACTAAAATTTAGACCTTTCAAATGAAAATTATACAAGATTTTATGATTCATGAAAATATATCTCTTTGTGAATGTTGGATTGAAATTTAATCATATATTTATTCATTTTAATAAAGTTTTATTTCTTATGAGATTTATTCACAAAAAAATATTTAATGAACAAGTTATTTTTTGAACTAATATAATTTAATATAGAATTAACAATAATAAAACTAAAAACAAAATTTATGTAGGTAAAAGACTTAATATATTTTTTGACACAATTCTAGTTAAAAAAAGGATATTATGATGCAAATATATTTGAAATTAAATTTTGAAAATAATTTAATATAAAATTAATTAAATTATCAACTATCAATTTAAATAATTAAAATTAACATAATTTATTTTTTTCTTACATTCCAACAAAAATTAGATTGTGTGTTTTCTAATAACATTTAATTTACAATTAAAACATTTTTAGATAATGTTTAAAGATTAAAAAAGTAAATTAAATAATAAAAAAATAAATTATATTATAATTAAATAACTTCACTCAATCTATTATATCTCAAATCAAGTGTACAAACTATTAAAGAACAAAATTTAAAAAAAAAATCAACTTTAAAAAAATTAAAAGGAAGCATGTAAGTCATCATAAGTGAAGATAAATCCTACCTAGTACAACACCTTAATACTAACATTTTCTTTATCATGCGTATATAAAAATATATTTAAATATTTATTGACATATTTAATAACATATATTATTAAAATTTAAATTAGATGATTTTTAATAATATATTATACATTCAAAATAATATAAAAAAATTACTCTTCTAGATTATAAAAATATATATTTAATACTCATGCAAGACACCAAAAACTAAGCTAGTACTCTTTATTTTATTTTTTTGGGTTCTCACATGTCTCCTCTTTCATAGGCAATCATTAGGGGTATAAATAAGTCAGGTTTTGACATACCTGAGTCTGGCTCACATCACTATTACTAAGTCTAAATTTGGCTTATTATATGTTAAAAATAATTTATTAAGGCCTAAGTATGTCTAGCTCACATCACTATTACTAAGCCTAAATTTGGCTTATTACATGTTAAAAAGGCCTAAGTATGACTTGCATAAAGGTCTAATCAAAGCTAAAAATCTGTAAACAAAGTCTGATTAAATAAAAATAAATAATTAAAAGTAAAAAATAACATAATAGATATGTTTCTCATATAAATTATAAATTATCAAATATGATCTTATAATTTATAATTTAGACAAACTCACTGTTGAGGCTTAGTGAACTTTTTTTAAAGCTTACAATTTGGCCTTTTTAATTAAAAAAGTTTTTTAAAAAGTTCAAATTTGGTATTTTTAATAAACAAGCAAGGCAATAGGCCCTTGATAGGCTATCTAGCCTATTTTCATCCCTGACAATCATATTCGAGACACTTTCAATAATAAACATGAGCACTTATTCTAACAAGAATCTAAATATTGATTCTTCTTGTTATGAGAGATTATCCCCTTTCACCATACTCAACCCCTCCATTGGTCTCCAATACTCAATTGAAGTACTACAATTAATAATCAATAACCAATGAAAGAAAGAGACCAATATGTTTTGTTTAATATGAATGTTTACTTTAAAATAAAAATTAAAAATAATTATTAATAAAATCATATATATATATATAATAAAATGTAAAACTATCAAAATATATTCATTTAAATTTGTTTTAATTTAGGTCTCAACTCAAACAAGTTTTATTTAATAAACAAGTCTTAACACTCTTCAAATAAAGTCAACTTCAAATCCAATTAAGTTACATAATTTCTAAGACTTTTTTGTTATCTCACATTGGACCCCCAACCGAATAACATATGAATCCAATTGTTAATCAATCGGCATTTATGGCCTGATATGACCTTAAGGTAAACAAATTACAAAAAAGTAATAAAATTATCTTTCATAATAATTACGATTAAATGATAGGGTAATTTTTTAATACTATCAAATGAATAGATTATTATTTTTTCTATCAGATTAACAGCTAAAACTATAGGTTAGTGTACATCCATTAAGAAATATTAATTGATATTTTTTTAGACTAAAATACTCATATTTATTTATGTTGTTGGAATCATTATTAACCACAAATATTTGGATAGTAGAGAGTCTAGAAAAAATATTAAGTGGACATTCTTATTCATGAGTGAGTAATTATTGGTGTCTATCTTGGATAAGAAAAAATATTTAATGCACTAATAATTATAAATAAGGGTATAATTAAAAAAATTATAAATTTAATCTTGGATTATAAAACATTTATTGTTTTGAAACAAAATTAAAATGCTAAAACATCTATAATTTTAAAACGGAGGAAGTAGTACCGATCAATCTAATTTATAAATTTATAAACAAAATATCATTATAGAAACTAAATTAATTGATTATAATTTCAATAAGTATTCTAGGATATTAGGTAAAGAGTAATAAATACATGATATTAAATGCTTTTACTTACTTGTTAACAAGTTCGTATGCATAATTTACTGTCAAAAATATGATTGTCTTTAAAATTTTCTCAATCATCTCCTTTTGAATCAAGGTTATGATTTATTTTAAACACAATATTTTACATATTTTTAAACACTTCTTATTAATCAAGATAGTAAGGAGTTCATGTTGCTTCTTTGGCTGAACCAAAAAAAAGGAGTTCAAGTTGCTTTAAATGAGATTGAGTTCAAGTATCCTTATAAAGCAAAGCGAGGGTTAGGAGAGATTGGTATTCTCTAATTAGGACTACGGGTTTTTTTTTTTTTTTCGCTTCTTTTTTACCTCTCACTTCCTTTCTATTTTTTGTCATTTTATCTCAATAATTGTTTTTAGGTTTTTTTTTTGTTTTGAAAACTAAATTCTAAAATTATATAAAAAAATAGTTTTATAACTATGCACTGTCAACTAAAAAATTATACACTATGGATCAATAAAAAGTCATCATTAGAACGACTTTTTAAAAAATATTTTTAAAGTTAACAAAATTTTCTTTCACAATGATTTATAATTACGTAGTAATATAATTTTGTTTTATACTATTAATACAAAGTTATTTTATCTAGAAAACATTTAATTTCCAAACTCAATTTTTAAACATTCAGCAAATTGATTTTTTAGAACACTTAATTTTTCTGTTTAGGTTTAGGTATCTCTAAAGCCACTCTGATATTCAAATTAGCTAGAACCTCATAAAATAGTTTGGTATATTTCATTATCTTTTAATCTAATATTGAGATTAGGGCGATTTTTCTAAACTAAACTTAAGGCTTAATCTGCACCAACCAAAAATCAAAAAGTGTCGACCAATGCCAAATAACTAAACACTGCAAGTTCCTAAGACACATTTTGGTATAATAAATCATACGTTGACATGGAATAAAATGACTGTGACTACACTAAGAAAACATAAGATTACCCTTAAAAGGCGTTCTTAAGTCTTGTGACAAACAATTCAGTTCAAGTTGAACTCAAAAACTTCTAAATATCTTTTGTTCATATATGGACTTTTTGAGTATCTCAAGAAACTTTTAAATATATTCAATGTGACTTGTTTATACATGGACTTTTTAAGTATGAAATGAATCACTTCAAAAAGTTTCATTACTTTGATCCAAAATACTATTAATTCAGCGTAGGCTATACCTTAGAGTATTTAGTATTAGAAGGTGATCCTTGCTCATTCCGCTTATACTTTATATTATATACTAAAATATCAAATAAATAAGAAATATTGAATTGGATATTCTATATTTTCTAATACTAATAGGAGTATATTTAGATACTAATCTAAAAATATAATATACTTTAGAATTTATACTTTAGACTAATAATTAATACTAATCCAATATATTTTTCTTCTTTACGACTATGATATTTTTGGGCATTTTTAATAATATCAAATTTTATTCCTATTTTGGCATTTATAATTTTTGAAATTTTAGCAGCAGGTAAAAAAATTAATAGGTTGTCTTTTACGTGTATTTATCAATTATCAACAATGTATTGACTTTATCATCATTTTTTTATTATAATCGAAAGATTTTAAACGTTTGATTCATGTGAACAAGATATAAGTTGACTTGATAGAAGCAAATTTAAGAAAGAAAAAATTTGTGAATTTAAATATCTTTCAATAACAAAAATTAATAAACTAACATTAGATATAAAAAAAACTTTAGTGCATGTATATACTCGTTTGAGTCAGTGTCAATCATAATTTACTCAAAATCAACCGTCCTAACTCATGTGTACTACTTTAGTAATAAGTTTAAACAATTAGTATTTTTTTTATTTCCCATGAATGTTAAATAATATGATGATACTACTGATTAATAACATTTGTTTATAATAAAAAATTCTGATCCATGTGGAGTACTATTAATTAAAAAAAGCTTGTTAAATAAATCCATGAAGAAAATCATTGACACTTATTTTATTAACCAATAAATTATCTTATCACACAAAAGTGACAAAACACACATTAATAAACGAAAAAGATAATGGACAGTGTAATCCTTTGTCTCTTAATAAAAATATTTTTATTTTAAATATCTTAATCAATACCCTTAGGATACTGATTAACAATTTACAGTCAAGAAATGCACCAGCAATGAGAAGCTAGCCAGCTCTGAGATTGCAAAATCATTGAAGCAATTACTGGCATGGGCTTCCTTTGCACAAAGCAACAGTATGTATGTTCCCCTTTTTAAGACTTTTTTTGTATTTGCAGGGTGAAAAAGAAGGGAAGAAATGAAGTGCAAAAGCCATCAAATTGATTGCCCTGGGCTAATTAGAGGATCTATGGAAAATGACAAAAGCCCTAAATGCAGTCCCAAGTTGGTGATTGTTTGTGTTCATCCCATGCTCATCTATTCATTTATTAATGTCTTGCCATTCTCAATTACTGCCCCCACACTCCTTCCGCGTGGGCCAACCCTCTCCATGCCACCTGCACCTTCAACTTCCTCCATACGCGTTTCATCAATCTTATTCTAAAGTAAGTAGTATACTTTATATATTCAGCTCTTCGATAAGCTAACTATTTTTTCCTTTATATTCGAAACTATCTTAGAATCAGGTGAGAATTATCTTCTATTTATATATTTTATTTTAACACTATCTTTAATTTATGTGAGATTTAAATTTTTTTCAATACTATAAATAAATAAATATGTAACAAATATAAAGATTGAAAAAGTTTTAAAAATATTTACAAACTAAAATATTAAAAATTGCGCGTGGGAGAAACTACGTAGTTTTAAGTTTTTAAACACTAGAATAATTAATATATTGTTTCCGTTATGGTTTATAGTCTTTAGTTATACTTAATGTTGATTGAAAAACTAAATACTAATTAAAATAATTATAAAGTTAAAAATCATTGAGAGCTATTATTGACTTTAAATGTAAATGTTGAGAACGCACAAAAATCTAGAGCTTTTATTGACTTTAAACTTTTATATATAGATGTTAAGTCGATCTGACTTATTTAAGTTCACCTATTGTAGGTATTTTCAGGTTAAGTTGGTTAGACCCAATTAAATTGTAGGCTAAAAATTTAGCTCAATCTACCTCGTTGCCTCGTTGCAGGTTATAGGGTAAATAGGTTGATTTATGGGTTCAATTTTATATGCAAACAGTTACACCATCATAAGTATGCCTATCTTTAAGAAAAATATATGGCAGTTAAGGTTTTTTTTTATAAATATTGAATACTGTAATTAATTTATTGAATTTTAAAGAAAATATTTGATAGTTTCTTAATATATTTTTTATCTTTTTAATTAACAATTTATTTACTTTTTATGCACAATTCTTATTAACTATTTGTTAAAAAATATTTAATGTAACATTGATTTTATAAAATAACATATATTTTGAAATAGTTTTTTAAAAACATTATATATACTAAAAGGAAAAATATATATTTATAAGTTTTATTTTACTTTTAATTTTTAATCAATATTAAGAGAATCCGTTAGTGCGATGAATGCTACAAGAGAATTCCCTTTCCTTCTCTTGGCTTTTGGTGGAGAAGAAAAGGCTGGCTCGTGGCTCCTGAGCAGCCATGGTTTTAGTAATTTGCGTGCACTAATTAACAATTAATAATTAATTTTCACTTAATAAAATATTACTACAATTATTGAATCAAATAAATCAAGAAAGGAAGGTGGAAAATAACAAATAATAAAAACCGAAAAGCAGGGCAATGAGAGAGAGGCACGTCAGAGAGGGTTTTGTTTGCATGCACACAGCAATCGATGAAAGAGAAGTTTGTTCCATACCGATACTGGGGCATTCTGGTTCACAATTGTACACGTGGCATCCATTTAGCGGAGGATCGTGGTGGACGCGTGACCGTTAATTGTATCAGTTTATGTAATATAAAGAACGACTTTCAAAATTCCCGCTAAGATTGTAATCTTTTCTCTTTGGCGCCTTTCGTTTACTAATTACTAGTGCCTATCTCTCTCAACTCATTCAAACAATTCTCACATGATTCTTTATTATAACTTGGATTATCATTATTTTTTCATATCTTGGACAATCAACTAGTCAACTTTTTATATCATTTTCATTATATATAACAGGCTACATAAAATTTGAATTACTATATTGCACTAGACTATTTTATGTAGTAGTATTATTCATCAATAGTGTTTTAGGAGTTTTTAAATTCACAGGGATCTTTTCAGATATGTTTTTAACTTGTTGTTTCTTTCAATTTATTTCCTTTATCTCTATTTTTAAGTTGAATTTTAATATATATTTTTAAAAAAGTATTAATATTTAAAATCAACTTTATATATCATATAAATTATTTATTATAAATCTAAAATGTAATTTACTCCCTTTCAATCCTTTTTATAAGATCTACGTTGGGCTTAGTCTTTGTACAATAACCAATCTAAAATATCTCATGCGTTATTTATTTTTACAAAGATAACATTAATTATGAGTATTTTTTTGGACAAAATTTAGATACAATATTATATGTATAATTGGTGTTGTTGTTCGATTAGACTCAAAGTTTTAGACATTTAATAGAATTATGTTTCGATAAATAGTGATTTTTGTCTTTAAATGTGTAAAACGCTGATAATTTCGTCCTTAAATGTGTCACTTAAGTTCTTTCATTAACGATAATTGATGAAAATTAATAAATAGATAAATTTGTCGTAATTTTTTTACTTTCGACGACCAAAATTTAAATTTATATCTTTCGAGAATGAATTTATGAGCGTTTTACACAATTAAGGATAAAAATAACTATTTACTCTTAAATTTCTAATAAATAAAATTTAATATTGTGTGTGATTAAATTAAAATTTATTTAATAATCACATGACCACTTAAAAAAGTCACATCATTTTATCTTTCTATCTCTAATACTTCATGATTTGATTAAAAAAAACATAATTCACTATGAGAACACTTCTCATTATAAGAAACATAAAATGGTCAAGAATAAAATGCGTGTGAATTTCAAAATAAATTTTAATATTAAACATCCATGTATTATTGCATGCCTCAAATTTATTAGTTATGTATATGCCTTTTATGTATAATATGTATTACTCTTGTTTGTTCCTTTTTTAATTATTGGATTTTGGGAAGATTTTTGTTTTATTTATTTGTTGTTTTTAAGTTCAAGATAATATTAATTATTTATTTGTCAATTATATTTTTTTCACCTAATATTTAATTAATTTATACATATACATTTGTTATGGAGCATCGATGCATGATTGGGAACTAAAAACTCACATTTAATTTGAACTAATAAATTCAAACTCAATTCTTACATTTTATTGGACAATTTCGATCCACTCATTTTGCTATTTCTATAAAAAAAAGTATTATGAAAATATATATAGAGAATAATAAAGTCATGTAAGTTATTGTAAAAAATATATAATTTTTTAATTAATCACATGCTATTAAAAATGTGTTCGAAAATATGTCTTGCAGTCAATAAATCATTAAGACATGAAAACTCATGCCAATGATGCATGAGTTGACATACTATTAAGCTTTATCATCTATCTATAATTGGGACTTACAGTGGCAAGTAATTGATTCGCAATTTTATTTTTTATTTATAAATTACACTAAATTAGTACTAAACTTTTCAAACTGCTAAAATAGCCTTTATAGTGCCAGACCTACTAAACTTTTCAAACTCCGCTGTATTGCCACTCTTATAAAGAATACAATCGTATAAAGGTTCAAATATATCCTCGATTTTTATTTGTTTCATATTATTATTCATGATTTTAATCTTCAATTATTGATAACTTGATTTTGTTGGACCTGCCTGAAAGCAAGATAGATACATGTCGAGATTATTGAGATTTGAAGGCAGGAGGCAAATTCTAAGATGCACAAAAATTGTTTTGTCGGTGATTCAACCGTGATTGCGAAAAGGATATTCGTTTATTACTTTATTATATATATATATATATATATATATATTATTTTTATTCATAACTCGTTTGTAAAAAGAAAAAGGAAAATAAAAAGAGACTATTGGTTGTTACAAGGCTTGATTCGCCAGTCAAATTGCTACATTAAAAGCACCGCATATTAAATTGATAGGATCGATTTACGATTTTAAATAACATAAATAAAAATTGACCTGAACATTGACTCATATAGCCAGTCATACAGTGAAATTTTAGGTATGTTAATAATGATCTTTAAGTTTAAATTAATTCAATGTTTGGATTTGATTAAGTTAATTTTGACTTGATCCAATCATGACCTCAACAATTAATGGAAAAGTCAAAAACAATTTCACTCGATAGTATATACTCCCTCTGGTCATGTTTTTATTATAAGATTCAAATTAAAAGTATAACTTCATAATTTTTATAAGGTTTAATCTAAAATTTTTCATACATTAATTATTTTTTCATAAAGATATTCTTTGTTAACATTAGTTATAGATTGACTTGACAGTAGAGAAATATAACTCATTAATATTTGTTAGCTTTGATAATTTATAAGAATAATTTTGAAAAAAATATTAATTTAAAATAAATTTAATGCTCTCAATTAAATTAATTAATTTTTTTAATCTTTATGAATTATTTAATTAGTTCTTATAATAGTGATGTATATATAAAAACACATGAATTAAATTTATGAATTAAGTACCATAATTTTAAAAACCAGAAAGTAAAATTAAAAGAAAAACGTTACATTAATGCATTGTATATACTTCAAAAGAATTTGTAGTACAAAAATATCATATGTATTGATTTGAGCTATGAAATTTCTCGATTTATCACTAAATTAGTAAATTTTAAAAAGTAATTATAAGCTTGAGAAACTCAGAAATTAAGTTGTACAATGCCAACATATATATAAGTTTAAGTTAAAGTGAAAGTGACTCACTAACTTGTATCTATTTTGAAAAATATGAAAGGTTTAATTATTCGGTGATATATTTTGATGATGTCGATGTTGTGGTACTTGCCTTTGTTTGAGTTTTTCAATTGTATTTTAAAATTTGAACAAACATATATATTACGTTCATATAATTCTTTGCATGTATGGATTGCAGGAATTGGTCGATCGGGTCGTAACTTCAGGTGGCATCATCTATTTTTTTAAAAAAGTTTTTTCCTTGATATTGACAAACTTTTAAGTATAATATTATAAAAAAATTGGTATTGATATTTTAAATTTCATCCTAATAATTCGTGTATTAAAAGTCAATATTAAAGATAAACCTGAACTATTAAAATAAATATAATTTTAATATAAGTTTAGAATAATAATAAAAATATATAAGATATGTACTTAAGTTTTATCTACAGGAAACATGACAAACTACATAAATTAGATGATAACAATTATCAAGTGTAATTTTTGTGTTATGAAACTTTTTAAATTTAACAAAAATTTAAATATAAAATTTAATATCATTATTATTAAATAAAATTAATTTCATTGCATGTATTAATAAAATAAAAAATATTTTAAAATATATTATTTGTCAATAATGAAAGTTTTATACTGCTACAGATAATTAATAATATATTAAAGAGATAAAAAAATAAATTGAGGACAACTCCTCGTGGAAATGAATTATATAAATTAAGGTATATCATTTGTATTTTTATTGTTTCAATATGACATCAAAAGTTGAATTCAAATTCAGATTGAGATTGATTAAATTTTAAAAAAGTAATATTTGAGACGAATAAAAAAGATATAAAACGTATAAGAAACAAGATACTTGATTTAAGAAAAGTCAAGTGACTTATTTAAAAAGGTAATTGATTTTATGCATTTCTTCATTAAAAAAGCGAGTATTTAAATTTATAATTTTTTTTTGCTGAATGGTCTGAGCAAAAACACCCCAGACACAATTAATTAATGTTCAACTGACAAGAAATCCGAAAACCCCAGCCTCCAAGTTGCACAGAAATATTTTATTGTTTTTGGTTATGTTCTTCTGTTCATACATTTTATCATTGTCTTGACTCTTGAGGCTTGAAAGTATGAACGTGTTCTTTAATTTTAAGACATAAACGCTTGACTAAATTTTGTTCACTAATTTCCCGGCCGAGATATCACTATCAATCTATCATATCTGCTGTTTAAAAGTAGACACTACATTCCCAAAACCATGGCACTCACCAGATAAAAACCACCTCAATCACCCAACCAATTTTGAGCCACTTAAATTAAAATAGAGTAAATAAACTCCTTAATAATTTTTTCCGATAATTTTCGAGAAGATGGACGTGTAATTGTGCGATTGTAGCTTGTAATCTTAAACATCACGTAAACTCGGGTAGAAAAAAATGTACGTGTTGAAAACAAAATGTATTGTTGAATTATTGCAGTTTTAGCTGCTAGTGGATAAGCATAAGGTTTGCGCTAGCTCAGCTTCCAACAGCTCATTCTGAAGCACGTAGAGATAAATCTTATTATTATTCTTAATTTGCTCAATTACTCAAACGTACGTAAAAGTAAATTGGTTCATGAATGATAATAGTGTAGCATCTTCCATATGTTTCTGATTAAATCAAGTTCCGTGTCACAATATCAAAATCTACTTAATTCACTTTATTGCTAAATTCTAGGTTTTTCCAGTGTGGAAGCAGAGAATATTTTGGATATATATATATATATATATATATATATATATATATATATATATATATATATATATATATATATATATATATATATATATATATATATATATATATATAAAGGTGCCACAAATTAACATAGATCTTCCATCAAAAATAAAATTAATAAACTAATTTGAATTGGATAAAATTATTAGGAACAATAAAGTTTTTCTTTTGAATATTTAATATAATTAATGTAATTATATATTTAGAGTTTAAATTTTAAATTATTAATTAAATTAAAATAATCTCATATTATAATTAATCCATGTATTTGGTAATACATTAAGAATTAAGAATATGTTTGACAAGTAACTTTAAAAGTTTATAAGCTAATTCGATGAATTTATAAGTTGGTTTCACAAAAATAATAATATTTTAATATCTTCTAACTTATTTTTATAAATTACTTTAACTAGTTTATCTGTTTATGTATAGTTTATAAGTTCCTAATTGCTTTTCTTCTTTCAATTGTATTCTGATTGATTTACTTGATGAAATTATCTTTTTAATTTTTTTTCAAGATTGTCCTCTTTTTAACTTATAATTTATAAACTATAACTACCTTATAAGCTTTCGATCGGCTAAGTAATAATCTAATTTTGTTAAACACACACTAACTTTTTTAGCTGTCCCGAACCACTTAGGACTTATTTAAAAAGACTTTATGAGTAGCCGCGATGGAAAATTACGTATACATATGTAATGGATTAATGAGCTATATATTATGCAGAATATATGTGTGGAGCAGCTTAATAATGGGTAGATTTTATGGCCTAACAATTTTTGGTGTCCAGAACTCCTCAAATGGCAAATGTGAAAGTTGAAGGCGATCTATCATATTTCTACTAGAGTGTCATTCAGCTGGTAATTAAGTTCCAACTAGAATTGGTGATATGCTAATTATTAAAAAAAAATTGTAAACCAATTAATTGTTAAAACACAAAATTAAACAGGCTCCCCATTACAAAAGAAAAAGAAAAAGCCAAAATCTAAAAGATGGTCGTATTCACAAAAAATTATTGTGATTTACGTGACAGGGGCAACAACGTTGGGTTGGTGGCGATATAGCCACCGGCAACTACATACCCCTTAGAGGGACAACACACATTTGACACATGAACGAGAAAGTTTTGGTGCACATGGCTGAGACAACGCACGAATCATAACTTGAGTAGTGCCGGTAGGAGCAATTGGCTAGTTACTTTTGGACGAGCTAGGGAGGAACCAAACTTTAGTTTAAACTTATTAGGGAAAATTATTGGGAGGACCACAATGTATCAACTTCTATTACCTTTCTTCATCGTGTCTGCATCCTTTGTTGGTGAGAAAACTTTTTGTAGCCACTTGGAATCCTAAGGACAAGTGCTGGCCACACTTTGGCTCTTTTGCTCCCCAATTGGGCCTGGATTCAACTGCATGTTCTCTCCTAGGAGTGGTGAAATAATTTCTCTTTTGTTTGATTTTAGTTTTTAACGTGTCCAACGTTTTTAGAAAACAAAAAGATTTTAACATCAAATAATATGAAACCACCAAAATGTATAGTCTTGAAATCATGATTTTTTTATGAGTTAAAAATATTTGAAATAAATCATGACACTGTTAATATTTTGTAGCTCTAAGTGGATCTGAATTTGAATCCTTAAATAAAGTTTTGAATTCAAATTATATAAAAAAAAATTATTTGAAAAGATTAACACTATTAAAAGTAGTGATTTAGGATTATAAGTCATATTAATTATCAATAAAACTAATAAATACAAAATCATGACGACATCATAAAAAATTGTTCATTTCTTTAGAACTCATCGATAAAGGGCATTATATTCTTTTGAGACCACAAGATATAGGTGATCATTCTCCTCTAAGCTTACTAATTAAACACAATTAATTATTATTTTGTGAAAATATATATTATAAGAGGTGCTATTTAGTATGAAAATCAGGTGTGCAAATTTTTACAAATATAATAATATAATAATAACCGATGAAAGTAGTGGATAACATTTCGGGTAAGAGAGAGACTATTAGCTTAACCCAATAAATTGAATTTAAAGTTCGTGTGAATTTATATGTATATCTTTCGTACTAATTATCATTTTCCAAATAATATTCTATTTTACTTAACCTTTTCTTTTATTAAAGAAAGTATTATCATTGATAACATGAAGAAATCAATTCATCACAAAACAATGACTTCTCTTGGCAGATCAATGTTTCAGATGGAGTTTTGTCATATTGGACAGGTCGAACAGGAGCTATGTTTGGATCATAATTTTAACCCATCACGCATATTTCACATTTTCAAACCTACCAATTATATTTGTGTCCATAGTCCCATCAACAAAGGGCCTAAACACATTTTGGGCATCACCTTGAAATTGTATTATACGATGGGAGATGTGCTACATACATCAGGTGAATTTCTAATACACCATTTATGAACAGTGCGTTTCCAAAAC
>CM023956.1:5477267-5535710 GCA_013407115.1 Glycine latifolia
TGAACTTCAAAGTAGTCCCCTGCAATCTAAAAATTTCCTTCCAGAAATTGCTCATAAAAATAGGATCCCTATCACTTACTATAGACATAGGAATGCCATGTAATCTCACAATCTCCTTCATAACGCTTCAGCTATGTTCCTTGTTGTGAAAGGATGCTTTAACATAATGAAATGAGCATATTTACTAAATCTGTCCACCACCACCAAAATACAATCATATCTCTGGAATTTTGGAAGTCCAGTAATAAAATCCATGCTTAATTCTTCCCAAACAACATTAGGAATATGAAGGGTTGTAGAAAACCCTCAGGAGAAGAAGTCTGATATTTGTTTCTCTGACACACCTGACATTCTGCTACGAACTTTGTTACATCTGCCTTCATTCCCATCCAAAACACAGATTGTGCAATTCTCTTATATGTTCTATATACCCCTGCATGTCCTCCCACTAATGACGAATGAAACTCAGCCAATAACTTGGGTATCCATTCAGATTTAGCTGATATCACTAATCGTGATTTATAGTAAAGCCTCCCATTCTCAAGTGTGTAATGTGAATGAGTATTAGGATCCTTTTGTAAATCATAATATATTTTTGCCAAAGTAGAGTCTTGCAAAACTTCTCTATCAATTTCTGCAACTTCAGGCCAATATATTTTTGAAATGGCTTTTAACTCCTTTTCTTCCTCTCTCCTAGAAAGTGTATCAGCTACTCTATTGGCAGCCCCTACTTTGTACCTGATTTCAAAATCATACCCTAATAACTTTGCCAACCAATTCTGCTGATTTTGAGTAGTAATCCTCTGTTCTAAGAGAAATCTGAGACTCTTCTGATCTGAATATACTATAAACCTTCTTCCCAACAAATATGGCCTCCAATGTTGAATCGCTAAAACCAGTGCCATAAGTTCTTTCTCATATACAGATTTGGCTAAAGCAGTTTCTCCTAATGCCTTGCTAAAATAAGCAATAGAGCGTTTTTCTTGAAATAAAACAGCTCCTTTTCCAGAAGCATCACTTTCAATGCAAAATTGTTTTGAGAAATTAGGTAGTGTCAATACTGGAGCAGTGGTGACAACTTTGATTAATTCATTAAAGGCATCCTGAGTTCTTTCTTCCCAATGATAGCCTCCTTTTTTCAGGATTTCTGTTAAAGGTTTGGCTATCTTTCCATAATCTTTGATAAATCGCCTATAGTATTCTGTGAGTCCCAAGAAACCCTTCACTGCTTTTACAGATTTAGGTATTGGCCAATTTATCACAGCTTCCACCTTTTTTTGGTCCATTTCTACTCCCTTTGCTGAAACCACATGACGCAAATATTCTATTCTTCTTTTTCCAAAGCTACATGTTTTTTTGGACATAAAAGCAATTCAATGTCAGCAATGTCAATACCTTATGCACATGATCTAAATGTGATTCCCAATTTGTGCTATAAATGAGAATGTCATAAAAAAAACCAACACAAATTTTCTCAAAAATGGTTTCAAAACAGAATTCATGACACATTGAAAGGTAGCTGGGGCATTTGTTAATCCAAAAGGCATCACTACATATTCATAGTGCCCTTGATGAGTCCTAAAAGGTGTTTTTGGAATGTCCTCCTCATGCATTCTAATTTGGTGATAACCTGATCTAAGATACATTTTAGAAAAATAAACAGCCCCAAACAATTCATCTAGTAATTCTTCTATTACAGGTATAAGAAACTTATCTGGTATAGTCAGCTTGTTTAGAGCCCTGTAATCATTGCAAAACCTCCAGCTACCATCCTTCTTTTTCACCAATAAAACTGGGCTAGAATAAGGGCTATTACTAGGCCTTATAATCCCTGATGCTATCATTTCAGCAACAAATTCTTCTATCTTATTCTTTTGAGCATGAGCATATCTATAGGGTCTAACATTTACAAGGTCAACACCAGATCTTAAGGGTATTCTGTGATCTACCTCACGTGTAGGGGGCAAACCATGTGGTTCTTCAAATATGTTTTGAAATTCTTCTAACACATTGGACACCTGCTTTTCTTGATGTGCAGACAAACCTTTTTCCTTTTCCCATATTGCTATATCATCTCCTTGAATCATATTTAAAAATAGCAACCATATCTATTCTATTTCTGATCTAAGAGTCTTCTCCATTACTTTAACAGAAACCAATTCCTGGGATAGGCTGGGGTCACCACAAATGTTCACAGTCTGTCCCTCCACACAAAATTTCATGGTCAACTTTCCCCAATTTACTTTCACTTCTCCTAGTGTCTCCAACCATTCTACCCCTAGAATAATATCCACCCTGCCTAATTCAAATACGAAGAAATCTCCTCTGATCTCATATGAACCCAAGGTTATTGTTAAATCCTCACAACATCATTGGGACTTCATTTTCTTCCCATCTCCCAGCCTGACCCAATAAGGCTGTGTTACTTTACTTTTAATCCCAAGCCTTTGTATGACTGACCTACCTATAAAATTGTGGCTGGCTACACTATCAATAAGCACCACTACAGAGCTGCCATTTAAGGTGCCTTGCAGCTTCATCGTTTTTGGTTGTGTCAGTCCCTTTGCAGAGAATAAGGACAGGTCCATCCACCTTATTTCTTTCTCACTTTCCCCTTCTTTCTCTTCAATTTCTTGCAAGTGCCTGGGTGCAATTTCCAAATCTTCCTATGTTTCCACGTTTTCATCTTGTTCGCCCATGATCATCACACAGAGGTTCTTTTTGGTACACTGGTGCAAAGGCCCATAAGGAAGATTGCATTGGAAACACCTTCCTTCATTCCTTCTCTTTACATATTCAGAGTAAGGGAGATTTCTTACTCTGTTGTTTTCCTTTTTCTGTTGTCCGCTGCTTCCCTTATCATTTACAGACCAAGTCGAATTCTTCTCAGCTGGTTTGTCCCGAAATTGCGCAGATGACTCTCTGTCATGGAATTTCTCATATTCTGTCTGCTTCCTTGCTGGG
This sequence comes from Glycine latifolia, assembly GCA_013407115.1. Taxonomy (NCBI): domain Eukaryota; kingdom Viridiplantae; phylum Streptophyta; class Magnoliopsida; order Fabales; family Fabaceae; genus Glycine; species Glycine latifolia. The sequence goes on from CM023956.1 coordinate 5,480,232, forward strand.
CCTTGTACGCATAAGTCATTAAATTCCCAATGCCTCTTGGGTTGATCCTTGGCTGCGATTCCCACCCCGATAATGGAGCTCGTAACACTTGTTCTATATCTCGGGCAAGATCTATCGCCCTAAAAATGTCCTTTGGGTTATGTATGCGCACTTGATTTCGCATTTCTGCTTTTAATCCCCCCATAAAGAAACCCAGAAGCAGTTCATCATCTACCTCGGGTACTTGGGCCACCAAAGATTTGAATTCTTGTATGAATTCGTCCACCGAAGCTACTTGCCGCAGATGCGTTAGCTGTTCATAGGTGTTACCAAGGTGTCTTCCCCCAAATCGTCGCACCAAGGTCGTCTTCAGTTTTGGCCATGACTGGTGGGGTTCTTTCTTCATCAAGAATTGGAACCAAGTTATTGCTGGTCCTTCCATACTGATGAAGGCCATCGGAACGCGTTCATCTTCCGCCACGTCTTGCATTTTGAAGTACGTCTCTGCTCGGGCTATCCATCCAAGTGGGTCTTCACCGTCGAACGTTGGAAGTTCGATCCTCTTTGTAAAAGAACGTCCCAAGACTGGTGCGGTGTTGGATCCTCCACTGCCCCCTCTCAAATTAGCTTCGTCCGAGGAATCCAACCCACGTTTCTGCACCAAATCGCGCATATACTCACACATTTCTCCAATGCTATCCAATTTCTTGTTCACCATCACCATTGATTTCTCCAACGCCTCAACCCGGGATTCGGAAGATGCCATTGTAGTGGACCATGGCAGGTCGGACCACTTTGATACAATCTCAGAATTGTATCTTCAATTGCTTAGATCACACAAGGTAAATTCTGAATAACATGCACTCCTTTATTAATTTTCCAGATGAAATTTTACAAAGATCATTCAAGAACAAGGAAGGGCAATCGTTCCTTTTCTTGCCTGAGACTCCTCCCTCTATTACCCAATCCACCACCCTCACTGACCTCTCTACTCACTTATTTATAAGACATAACAAAAATAACTACCCTTATACTAACTTTCCTTCACTACTAAAACTAATCTAACAACTTCTTATTTTCTATTTCTTTTTCATTTTTCCTCTAATATACTTTTTATTCTCTTTTATTCTGCATTATATTGTTGGGTATCAATTGCTGGACTGTATCGGTTCGTCTTAGGATTTGTCCTCATAAACACCTTCACTTTAAAAATATATTAATTATCATATTTTTTATAAAATTAGTATTAAATATCTTAACAACTAATTGTATTACTCATCAAATTCTCTTGGAAATAATGAGTATGTTGCTATAAATAATAATAATAATTAGAGTATCAAATTTAAAAATATTTTAATAACTAAAATTATTAAATATGTTAGACTTTTAGTACTTTCGTTTTTTTATGAAGACACTCTTCAAATTTTTATCAAAGATGAATGAAAAGGAAAAAATCTTATCTTAACTCTTAAACCCTAAAAGCTCGCTTGGCTCTCTCCACAAAACCCTGTGTCTGAGTTCCGAAGTGAAGACACACCAACTATCTCTTTTCTGTGCAGTTGCAGTTGCTGCAATGCCTACAAAGTTATTCTCCCAACTACGTCTTCTCCATCCCCTCCTCCCCATGAAGCCCCGCACTCTTCCCCTTCTCTCGAGAGCCTTCTTCTTCCCTTCCTCCAAGTTTCTCCGAACCGCACCGTTTAAGGTTCGCGCCTTCTCCGCCCGGGCCCACAGCCGGGAGAAGGTTCCCCTCCGCCCCTCCAAGAGCCTCGTCGACGACGAGGCCGACCTCAGCGACTGGGTCGACGAATTGCGCTCCGGCGGGGCCGATGAAATGGGATCCGGACGGGGCACCGCCCGGACCGACGAAATGCGGTCCGGCCGGGGCAATGGAGTGGGGACCGGTCGGAGAGACCGGTTTGCCGATTCTGGCCGGTTCAGCTGCGATGACGGGGAACGCGAATTCCGGCCGCCGAGGAATAATAACAGGGCTTCCGCGTTGGGGAAGAGAAGGGGCGAGGATTTGAGGAAGGGGGGACAGAGTGTTAGTGCGAGGAGAAAGTTTCAACCGAGGAGTGATGATGATGAGGTAATGGATGGAAGAAAGTTGAAGGGTGGTGGCGTTGGAGCATTTCCTAGCGAGGATGAAGATGAAGATGAAGACGAAGAGAGTGAAGGGAGTGAGGAGGAAGAGATATTGAACAAGAGTAGAACCGCTTTGTTTGGTCAACAAAACGTTTTGAACCGGAGGAACACCGAATCAACTCCTAGACCTTCTTCTCCTGGAGGAGGATCTGATTCTTATTTGAGTGAAACCAGGTGTGTTCATTGTATCATAAATATTTCGCTTATGTTACTGGGTTTAGTTTCCTTGCCTTTGTGATTGTGTTGAGTCTATTGGTTATTGCATACACTTGGCTAACTGATACGGAGTTACAGTACTGGGTAGTACTTGTTTGGGAAGTGTAGACTAGAGGTGGCAAAACGGAACCCCGATTATCTGTAGGGTTTGAGTTAAGCTCGAATTAAACTCGGCCATGGTTTTAAATTCATCTTGACCGCAATTGCATCCGCATCAGCTATATTTCCCCCGCAATTTCAAGGTTTGCAACACACCGCAACCATAACCACAATTTTAAACTATGAAGGTGGCCGCAATGAGAAGGTTTTTTTATTCGGTAAAGGTTTTTTGACTCACAGTGACTGTAGTTGCAGCCACATCAGCCGCATTTTTCCCACAATGGGAAGGATTGGGATGAAATTGCAACTGTGACTACAATCATAATTAAAAATCATGAAGGCGGCCTTTTTATCTAGATCTAATGATGGTCTGCTCCAGGCTTAGTCCCCAAAACCCGCAAACTGGGTTTTAACTGGGCCCGGGCTTCAGTTTGAAGGCCCAAATTGAAGCCTGGCTTTTTGCCTCGGCTTGTTAGAGCCTGCAACCCACATAAGGCCATGTAGCCCATTTTGCCACTTCTCAGAGTTGTGAGCCTTAAAAAATGAAAAGTGGAACAAACAGAAAGAAAGGAATGAGAGGATGTTTATATGTTCAGTTCATTTCTGTTTATTTTGAGATTGAATGGATACTGTCTTCTTTGCGTATATATTTGATCAATGGATGTTATCATGCAACTTTACTTACTGAGTTGTTGTTCCATGCTTTCCATGCATGAATTTGGAAATTGGTTATGCATACTCTCATGGTGGGCACATGTTAAAAGGCAGTTGTCTTGTATTTATGGAGGAGGATAGGAATGTAATTAACATAGAGAGAAAGGTGAGCCTTTTGCTTGTACATTTGTGCTGTTTGTTTACCTTACATGACTCTGAAATATATTTGAATTGTATTATCCATGCTTTAGTATGTTATGCTGCTATTGTATTATGAATGTCTGATTTTTGAGATGCGCTGCCGCAGATTTGACCAATGTTCAATCTCCCCACTGTCATTAAAAGGAGTCAAGGATGCTGGATATGAGAAAATGACGGTTGTGCAGGAGGCTACTCTTCCAGTTATTCTCAAAGGTTAGTCTTTTTTTTCTTGGACATGGAGGATGGTGCAATTCGGAAGAAAACGATCTTAAGACTGTCTTTTTTTTTTTTTTGTGGTTATGCTCTGTCAGTTTCCAAGAGATGTCATCTGATCCCATCATACCTGGTCACCTTTTTTTTCCTCATTTTTTGGTATCCTTTTTGTGTGGAAGTTACAATTTTGGATGCTACTATATGCCAAGAATCAGTATTCAAAATATTGGGCTATCCCTAATAGATAATATTAAACAGGAAAGCAATTTATTCCAGCTTTGGTTGACATTGCTCTCATATGTCTTGAGTGTATTTATTATGGTGACTCTTATTCCAATTAACATTTTCAGGTAAGGATGTCCTTGCCAAGGCCAAGACAGGCACCGGAAAAACAGTAGCCTTTTTGGTAAGTCTCTTCATTTGTGTTTTCCAAACTTAATTGGTGGTTAATAGCCTCTTTATTATCGAAATGTTTCTTCATATTCCTTTATGGGAGACAATTAATGTAAGGTACAGTTGATACTTAGGCTACCTTTGAAATAAGCAAACTACTTGATTAGATCACTCTGCTTAATTTCTTGGGCTTCAGAATCAGAGTGTGATGTTTTATCATGACGATGGGGCATTTCTGTTTCTGTATTCCGCTTCATTTTTGTTGTTGTTTAGCTAGTATGCAGTGGGAGTCGGAGTATTAAACAAAGCTCTATGTTGATCAGCAAATACTTTGAAAGATTTTAAAATATGGATTAAGAATAAGAATGTTTAAGAAAAGAAGGGACAAAAAGTCTACATGAGCTTCAACATAATAGTGAAAATCATTGAGCTGGGAACTGATTTATTGTTTTATTGCACCTGTAGTAACAGATGAATAGTAGTTTTGACTCTACTTACTTTTAAAGTGTTTTTATTCAGCTTCCATCAATTGAAGCTGTGGCAAAGTCACCTCTAAGTGATGGTGATCATAGGCGGCCACCAATTGCTGTTCTTGTCATATGCCCAACTCGTGAGCTTGCAAGTCAAGCTGCTGCAGAGGCCACTAAACTGCTGAAGTATCATCCTACCATTGGTGTTCAAGTTGTGATTGGAGGCACAAGACTTGCGTTAGAGCAGAAACGAATGCAAGCAAACCCTTGCCAAGTAAATTATTTTCTCACTGCTACCAAACTTTCTTTTTTATGTAGTTATTAGTTAATGTACACCTCCATAAGATTGATAATCAAATAAATGAAAATATCCCTACACTACTAAACAGCCTTGGTATAAAGATGCTGAAAATTATGATTCTTCTTATTGGGACATTTATGTTGCAGCCATAAAAATTTGTAGGATTTTTTTGTTTCTTTTTCAACTAAACATCTTAGATTATAACTTATTTTTATCATCTTAAGTTTCTCAACTATTTATATCAAACATCAAGAGACAATGATAGAAAATTTATGTTTGTTGGTGTAAAAGTATTTTAGCAAAAAAAATAAAAATTATGAAGATCACCTTTCTAAAGATGGTAGCCTAAAACTAATAGCATCTGGATATTTTAATTTGATTTAAGGCCTCTGATCTTTTATGTATTTGCATACTCATTATCTTATAGCTAACTACTTACTAGTTTTCCAGACTTTGTTGGTTGATTATTGAGTTCTGCTTAAGCTACATGTTCTGTTCACACACATTGTTAATTTGCATACTGTACAGATCCTTGTTGCTACACCCGGAAGGCTTAGAGATCATACTGAGAATACTGCTGGTTTTGCAACTAGGCTGATGGGTGTGAAGGTCTTGGTGCTTGATGAAGCTGATCATTTACTAGACATGGGATTTCGCAAAGACATTGAGAAGATAATTGCTGCAGTCCCTAAACAACGACAAACTCTTATGTTTTCTGCCACTGTTCCAGAAGAGGTACATATGTCTTTTTTTTTTATCCTTTTACTTTTTTAGTGTATGGTTGTATGTTTCTTGTTTAGAAAAGATAGAAGTACCAAGCTTATTTTGGTATTATGATTGTGGCAAAGGTCCGTCAAGTATGTCATATTGCTTTGAGAAGGGATCATGAATTTATCAATACAGTTCAAGAGGGAACCGAGGAGACACATTCACAGGTAATTGTTTATAATTCATGCTAAATAACTAACAAGGTATTTTCATGTGTATATGCATGTGTGAGGTACTGAATATGCATTCGCACGTACCAGCGTATACTGCCTTTTTATGATATTTATTCATGGGACTTTGGATCATTTCAGGTCCTCCAGACACATATAGTTGCCCCGTTGGACAAGCATTTCTCTTTACTATATGTTCTTCTGAAGGACCACATTGCAGATGATGTTGATTACAAGGTATGCTTTCTAATCTGCAACCAGTTGTGTTGACTGTTTTTCTTTTTGTCGTTTCACTTCAAGACATGTAACATGATTAACAAAGAAGGAAATTATATTTTGGATGAGTCTATTGCTTGTTAAATTCTAAAACTGTGATTTGACAACAAAAGGTTTTACTTTTTCTATCACATTTCACATATTTTATGAAGATATGTAATGTAGCTATTGGTTTATCAGGTCCTTGTTTTCTGCACAACTGCTATGGTCACTAGACTTGTTGCTGAACTTCTTGGTGAGTTGAACTTGAATGTGAGAGAAATCCATTCAAGAAAGCCTCAGAGTTATAGAACCAGAGTCTCTGAGGAATTTCGGAAGTCAAAGGGTCTCATCCTGGTTACTTCAGATGTATCTGCACGTGGAGTTGATTATCCAGATGTCACTCTTGTTATACAGGTAATACATACAGAACATTATATCATTACACTTTTGCAAGGCATCTATCTTGTGCTGCACATACACAAAATGTCCTATCAGCCCTTGCAAACCATGCCAGTAGGCATTCTATAATGGTTTATTTGGATTTTATGTTCTGTTTGTTTTACCCTTTGGCATGAATGCCCATGAATATTTGAAAGAATGCTCAATACATTATACATATGCTTAAAGTAAACACCTGTTTGCATCGACTCGGTAGAAAGTGAAAACAAATAGGCAGATAGGACATTTTGTGGGTGTTCACCTGTTTGCATCAACCTGTCCATAGGACATTAATGCTCAATACATTATACATATGCTTAAAGTAAACACCTGTTTGCCGTGAAGTAGAGTAATTATTTTGTTTCTTGTTTCCTCCACTTGCCAAATGGACAGGTTGGTTTGCCAGCAGATAGAGAACAGTATATACATCGACTTGGTAGAACAGGGCGAAGAGGGAAAGAAGGGCAGGGCATACTGCTGCTTGCTCCTTGGGAAGACTTCTTTTTATCTACCATAAAAGATTTGCCTATTGAGAAAGCTCCTGTAGTACCTTCAGTTGATCCTGATACCAAGAAAAAGGTATTACTTGGATATACAATGGAGCATAAAACCTGATGTTAGACTTTTAGTCCCTAACTTTATAAAATCTTCACTTTTAGTCTCTGATTTTGCAAAATATTATTCTCTTTAGTCCTTTTCTACTATATTTTTCATTGACAAGGACTAATGAATCTTTTGTTGAAAAAGGACTAATAGAATTGGCGTGCAAGCCCTTGTCCAACAGTGTGGGAGAGTATATTAGTGACTTGTTTGGGCTTATGGACCTATTGCTTGTATACCTTTTAACTTTTAATCCACCAATGACTAAATGACATTTTATAAGTTCAGAGACTAAAGTAAAGGTTTTGAATTTTTAGAGATTAAAATGATAGGCACGTGCACTCTCGGGCCAAAGTGTAGGTTCACTTGTTTCTTTTTTTCATCTCATGCTTTGGCAAGTTTATGGACGAATCAATTTGGAGCTATACCAACATTTGGTGTATACAGGTGGAAAAAGCCCTATCCAATGTGGAGATGAAGAATAAAGAAGCAGCATATCAGGCATGGCTTGGTTACTACAATTCCAACAAGAAAGTGGGGCGTGACAAGTACAGGCTAGTGGAGCTTGCAAACGAGTTTAGTCGAAGCATGGGGCTTGATAACCCTCCAGCTATACCTAAGCTAGTCCTTGGCAAGATGGGCCTCAGGAATATCCCTGGTTTACGTGCCAAATAGGTTATTCTTTCAATTCAATTTGACAGGTCATGTGAAATATGTATTGTTTTTTAGTTAAAATGGTCCCCTATATTGTAAGACTTAAGACATAAAAATTTCAATTTTATATACATCGTCCATTTTTTGTTTATCTTCTGCTATACCGAACTCATTGCCTGGCAATTGTAGTTCCAGATTAATTTTAATTATATCATCATCTAGGCATCTTCATACTGGTTGAATTTGTTATTTTGATTAAATATGTTTTTAGTCTTTTGAGGTATGTCTTTTTAGTCTCTCGTAAAATGTTTTTAGTTCTTCTTACAATAAAAAAACTCAAATTGTACATCTAGACTGAAAAAAATTTGTTAGGAGGGTCTAGAAAAATCATTTTATAAATTTGAGTGACTAAAAAAGACATACTACAAAATTGAGAGACCAAGTAATCCAAAATAAAGTAAAATTTGAGAGACTAACCACATATTTTAAGTCTGCCTTATTTAATTCATGATGTTGCAAGACTTGCAACAACTATCTCGCTTTGAAAGACTACAGATTGAAATCAACATTGTGCGTCAGATTGCCTTAAAAGTTAAAATATGATGTTAGTGGGATCAAATTGCATGTTCAAACTAAAATGAAATATTCACTTTGATAATTTAATTTAACTTTTTAAAAATTGCCATTTAATTACTTATTTAAAAGATTAATGCAATTTGGCAGAAAGACCACCACCATAGTTGCTAGGAATGAAAGTGAATTGAATCGTCAGTTCGTAACAGGGACCTATAATTTGGTTCGTTTATAGTATTGAGCTCGAGTCTTCTAGTGCTTGATTCAATAGATTATAAGGATAATTAAATATATGAATACCTTGATTCGTTTATATGATTCATTAAATTATCAGGATAATTAGATATGACGGGTTGGGTTTAGTAAAAAGAATTAGTCCTCCATAATATGGTTGGTGAATGAAGGTTTAAATATTTATTAGAAAAGGTGTTCACATTTAATATTGTGTCAAATAAGATTGCCTTAAAAGAAAGATATATATAATATAGGAAACTAAAAAATATGTAGACATACTTTTAATAACATATTAGTATTTAATTTTAATTATACTAAATTAATTATTAACTAAACATATGGGGAGATTTTATTAATGATTATGTATTCAATATATTTTTTTCACACTGTCAACTAATAAAAAATCATTTTTGGTATGGTTTTTAAGATAATTATTATAAAATCAATAAATTTATTATACATTATAATATTTTATTGAAAAATAGTACAAAATTACTTTATACAGTTAACATATAGCCTATTTTCTCAATTTTTTTTTATTAAGTTACAATTGAAGATTTGATGTTAACTCATTAAACTTGAGCAAGCAGTAAACTTTCTAGTTTAAAATTAAGAAATTAAAGCCATTTTTTTTAAAATTGAATTTTTTATATCCTTTTTGGAAAAAAATACTGGAACATGTTCTTTTATATTGAAAAGGCAAAAAAAAAACATATTCAAATATATAAGATGTTCTTTTCATTTAGGGGCTGATCTTTTCCAACAAAAGAATTGAACCTTTGAACACATAAGAGACAAGATTATTTACTAAACATGTCACACCATATTGGTTACTTCTTTTGTTTAAGTTAATAGGCATATTAACATGTTTTAAGCTTAAAATATATAAATAATTAGCTACATTATCATTATTACAATGACAATGTTGAAATTTAGTATATTAATATTTTATTTTAAAAAATTACTGCATTATTTTTTATTTCAAGTTTAATCCTAAAACTATAATTAAATTTTAGTTTCAAATTTAACTTAAAGATTTCTTGGTCAAACCCAACTCCTCTCACATCTATTTTAATAGCTTGGTTCATATATCTTTCATATATTTTAGAGATTTGCATACTATTTCCAGTAATTTGATATACTGAAGCTTTGCTTTGTTTGTTACAAGGAAATAGGAGACAGAAAGTTAAGTAGGAATTGGAGTCTCGGCGACAAAAGAAAAGTAGAAGGATGGAAAAAATGAGGTGCGATTCATAAAAAGAATATAAAAATGGTTGGTGGAAACTCTCCACCTTTGACAACCATGGATGTTTGATTTAGTAAAAAAAAAGAAAAGAGAGAAAATATAAAAACAGAGATAAAATTTTCAAGTTATTTAATAGAAAAAAATATAAATAGATAAAGATAAAAATTTTCCATTTATATATATAAATATATCAACCAATTATGCCAATTAAATTATTTTTGATAAAATCTCTTTTACTAATTATATTTTTTCTATCTACAAAACTCAAACTTAAAATCTTACTTAAAAAAACCGAACTGATCTCAATATCCCTTGAACCAACAACCTATCGAAATGAATTTTTCATAAATTCTACTTTACAAGATGAAAATTGGAGAAAGATGCTCGTTATAACTCAACGGATTCCTCAACCATTTTGTCGTTTTATAGATTGAGGAAGACAAACGCAAATGACATCTAATAATCTCGTGCCAATTTTATTGCTAATAATAACAACGTTCAAAACTTCAACAACGATCTGCTGCATGTTCTAAACAAGTTCCCAACTACAACATTGTTTAAAAGAGAAGCTGACAAAAATCTATAACATGGTAAATTTTCTAAATTCTGAACCTAAGCCAGTTTTCTACTTTGGTTGGGTTACAAATGTGTCTAAACTTTCAACAAAAATCTAATCACCAAAAGCCATCCATCCCTTCTTTTCTTTCGGTAGAGACTGGGAGGAGAGTCCTGCATCCTCCTTGTCCCCATTGTTTTCATCCTCAAACATGGGTCTTGGATGGACAAACTTAACCAAAGTTGGTTAATCACCTGTAAGTGTACAAGCAAGAGCCCGGGCACAAACAAACAAGGGACCTACATTCTTTCTTTTTAAAGTGCAATAATGCCATGAAAATGGACAGATAGTGCTCCCCAGTGACATGCCCTGCCCGGTCCTAGAACGATTAAGGAGGAACATCCTCCTCTTTAAAAAATTGCTCCTGGCCACTGACCTGACAGTAGAATCAGGGACCCCTGTTGAAAATCATAAAATTAAGATATAATGAAACAATCCAAGTGAATAATGACGATTGACGAGAGTTTAAAATCTATGCAGCAATGGTGTAAAGGATTTTTACATTGTCTGCAAATCAGAAATTGTCATGTATGGTAACTTAGTAGTGTTAACTTTTACAATAACTACAACAGTGTAAAGGGTTTCTACACAGTTAACTAATTAGAAATCATGCTGGCGATGACTTTTAGGTGTTTGGTACAAAAAGAAGTTTTTAGTTTCCAAGAAATCTAAAATTGGTTTATTATTTAAAAATAAACATTGTTTCGTGGGAATGTTTTTTAGCTATGTTTCCCACAAAAATGTTCTCATGGGTGGAAGTAGGAATCAAACTTATCATGTTACTCTTATTATATATCATTTAACGTGGTAAATAATTAAACTTCATGAGAAAGTTCTATAAAAAAATAAATGCAAAAAATTTTCATTCCTAAGAAGCATATATAAATATTCCCAAAAATACTTGTGACAAACCAAACAGATTTTAGTCATTCCTAAGAATCGTGATTCTAGGGATTCGTGATTCCTAGGAGTCATGATCTTCGGGCATGAAAAATTTTGCCTTCTACCAAATGCACCCTTAAGGAAATTTATTGTATAAGTCAACAAAATAAGATGCTTGTTTCATGAATCAAGGGGCAATTAAAAGTGGTAGATTAAGAACAACTACCTTGAGACATGAGGTGAGGAGGGTTGATCAGGGGAAGATCGTTGGCCGCGACCACCGCGAAACCTGTGATCTTCATGTGCTCCACTAGATTGACTTCCCTCATTTGCCTGTGACAGTTCATTGACACCTGAGAACCCCATTGGTCCCAAAGTCCCAAACTCAAGCTGCTCTGCTGGTGAACCATAACCAGTATTATGATCATAAGGATAAAACATTACAACAGATGGCATTGTTGGTCCATTTGATGAGACCCCGCTTGGGTTCATGGCCGGCATAGGGTACATTCCATAAGCTACATTGGAAGGATTACTCTGCGAGGAATCTGAGCGGACTGGACCATTTTGGTGAGGAATGAAGGTGTCATGCCTATGTGAACCCCAAGGTCTCTCTGCACGGCTCTCACTGGTAGACAACCGCTCCATCTTTGAGTTGGGCTTCTCAGTTTGGTTGCGATTATGGCCACGTCCAGTTCCTCGCAATTTTGAGTTTGTATTCCAATTTCCTTCTCTATCACCATGATGATCACTTCTATCATAATTGTAATTTCCCCTTCTGGTATTAGTGGAGTGCCGATCCCGAGCAGAAACCTTCTGAAATAAATTGAAAAGGTAGGTTAAAAAATAGTATAGAGAAAACAGCAGAATGAAAAAGTAGGTTGACTATTGAATTTGAAATGGAAACACTAACTTATTTTGGTATGCACACTTCAGAAAGAAAAACAAAACTGCAGAAAAAGTACAAAGTTCCTTAGAATTTATCATACCGGATTTGGCAGGTAGGTACCAGTCCCACTTCGATATCGAGGCATATCATCCACATAACGTTGGTAAATACTGGCAGGTCTATTAGAAACTGATTGGAGAGGAGTAACAGGAACCAGGCGTGGCCCGTAGCTCATAAGCTGACTGAAAATATTCATGTTACCAGAAATAGGTCTTCCAGGGCCATCCCAAGGATATCGACCCTGCAAATAAACAGGAGGCACCATAACAGGAGAGGGATACGTCATTGAAGGCGGATGGCGTGAGTTTTGACAAAATCGGCCATATTGCAAATTTTGCCAGTGGCTAACAAAGTCACTATTAAGAATGTCAGGCCTGTGCTCTGATGACTCAATAGCCACCCTTGTCATAGAATTGGAAGGGCTTGACACCTCAGGGTGTTCATATCCCTCAGATGAATCAAAATTCTGACTTGAATCACTGTTATCTGCCCCTTCTTCCAAATTGAAGTTGCTTGTTGAAGTGTCAGAAGACTCAGTTGGAAAATTATATAAAGGAAGCATTGTAACAAAGGGAACAGGTGGCCCAGTAGGATAAAATGTAAATGGAACAGCCCCAGAATTATCTCTTTGGCGAGAACCAGGACCTAAAAGCACCGGAGCTATGGGTACTGGGGAATCTGATCCACTTGTCTGGGCAGTTTCAAAACCAGATATTTGATTCCTTGGAACAGGCATGGAAGTACCAGATGTGGGCCAATTGCTTCTTTCTGATATGTTAGATGCCATGGTCGACAAAGGAGTCCACTCTCTATTTTCATCATCTACTCGCTTAGATGAAATTTCTGAAACATTCTTACCCTTTGCATAAACAGGAGATGTCATTGAGTTAGTATTTTTCCTCCCCCTTCTCTCCCTAGTTGATTTTGAGGATTTGGCTGATGATCCATCCCAAGAGCTTTCAGAAGAGGTTCTACTCCTGAAGGAGCTCAAAGGAGGTGCACTGGACAACTCAGAATTTGCTGTTCTATCATCAAAATAAACCTCATTTCTTTGGCCATCTTGATAATGAAAATTGTCAACATGCTCTTCTCTTGTTGAACCTCGGTTTTCTTTAGTAAACTTCTGCTGAACTCTGGCAGAACTGTTGCTGTTGGAGCTTCCTACCCGAGACAATGGGGCAGAGTTATTATAACTACCTGAAGTAGACTGTTGTCTATCCTCTGGAAGCATTTCAAAATTTCCATTATCAACTTCAACCTCACTAGCAGAACCCCTTTCCTGTTCATGCCAGTACTCATTATCTGCTTCTGCTATGTTCATCTCAACAGAACTGAAATTCTCATTGTTAGTTTCAAGTAAATCTTGATGATTTGAGGTCATTCCTATGCCAGGGAAATATGGAGTCAATGGTGGGACGAAACCTTGAGAAAATTGCATATTTGCACCCCAAGGAGCCTCAATAAAGGGAATGTTACCCATATTTCTCTGAGCATATCCCATCGATGCAAGAATGGAAGGTGGAAAGTGAAATGGTAGGTGACCAGGTGCAATATTCATTGGAACATGAGTCTGACCACTGAAACCCTGAGCTGTGGGAGATGCCATCATATTCAAAAGGTCCTGCTCCTCCTGATGCATCATCTGCATTCCGCCTGCACCCACAACAGATGCAAACTCTTCACCCATGACACCTGAGCTTGATTCATCATGATTACTGTTTGAATCAGCAGCACTTTCAAGAACTTGACGAGATGAGAGGTGCCTAGCAGATGACTCATCAATTCTTACAGCTACATCAGGTTCAACATTCTTCCTACGACTATTCTCCAACTTTGCAACGGAACTCTGGCCTTTACTACTTTCTGTTGCTTTAGTACTCTTTCCTTGGGTTGAAACATCACCATATGAGTCAGTCAGCTCAGGGCTAGAACGTGTCCTGGCAAATAGAAACCTTCCCTGAACATCACTCACTAGGTTATTGGCTTTAACATTTCTCTGACCTTTATCGACATGATAACCTGTATTGGAATTAGTTTCCCTTGGGACTTCATCAGAGGTCCGTGAATTATTTTGATTATGAGAATGCAAAACTGTAGAAACAACACTTCTAGCTGTCTTTTCTGATGATAAATTACTATACTGAGACAGGCCACTTTGTGAAACATGTTCCTCTTCATTAGATTCATGATTGGAGGCATTATCAATTCTATGATTATTGTTCCGGAGATTCTCAGACCTCTGTAATTGGTCATGACTGGATAAACTCAAACGCTGTAAGTCAATGCTTGGAACATCAGGCCTTTCCCCACTTCCATGTCTCTCCCAAGTGTTAAAAAAGAACTGATTGACCTCAGAAAACAATTCCTCCTCTGGGCAATCAAGTAATCTAGCCAGTTTTTTTGCCCCAAATGCAAAGGCACTGCGTATCCTAAAGAAATTACCTGGTTTGCATGTATCATATATGCAAAGTTAGCAAACAAGACAATTGTATAAAAAAAATAGTTAAGGAGACTAATAACAAGCAAATATAAATCCAGTTTAACTTCCACAGAATGCATAAAATTTGGCATACTCTCATCGTTGGTTATGATCAGATAAACACGGTGAAGGTTCCTTTTTTGTTCAATTCTAAAATCCAAAATGTGTACAACAATTATTAGAAGCTACAAACAAATACGGCACCAATCTTCTATATATCATGTCCAGATTTTCTAACCATCTATGGGAATAAAGAACTCACGAGAGTGACTCCAAAGGCGTATAGTTGAAAGTAAACTACCATGGTCATCTAGAGACACATCCATGGTTATCATAACATTATGAGACATACACGAGTATCTGCTCGAATTTTATGCATTTTTCATTACAAATCTATAGCATAAATTTATATATGATAGGAAAAACAAAAAGGTAAGGAGACTACACTACATCAGGAAATACATTGATGTTTATCCATAGATGGCAACCATAGTCCATTGTCCCATGTGTCTGAATTCTTCCAACTTTATAAAGTTCATATTGAATATATTGTTGCATTAAAAACTAGCAGCAGGAACAGATCCATACAAAATGAACTAGGTCCAAATTATAATCTGAAAAATAGTAACACAGACATATAAAATGAGCCAAATCCAAATGTTTAGAGACCAACACCTTTGCTGACACTACGGCCAAGGTTATTGTTGACACGCAAAGGATCAATAACATTGAAATGCTTGGAAACAAAGGGTTGCCCCTGATTTTCTTGGCCACCAGGGAAAACAGCATAAACTGAGCTACAGGCATCGAGAAATAACTTGCTGAGCAGTAAATCTCCACCATCTTTTCTAGGAGGTTCAGCTGTGGATAATGTTAGGGAAAGAAGAAGAAAAAAAATCAATACACAAGACAGACCCAAACCAATATAGACAAAGGGATCCTTAATTAGAATGTAACTACCTGTCACATCTGGGAGTGAACCAATAGGTACTGGACCCCATAGACTTACACAGAAATTTTCCCAGTCAAACTTACTAAAAAACTCCAAAAATCGGTACAATACCTACATAAGCAAAGACAATACCATGTCAAGTCAATAATAAAAAAGACAAATAAAAGAATGCCACGTAATTTTTGCTACCTCTAGCGGTCCGGCAAAAGAATTGTTGAAAACATGAAAAATGTAAAGAACCAAGGTTTCTAGGGCATAAGTTGAGATAAGTCCGTGGTGGGCACCAAGTATACGGCTCTCATAGTAACACCAAGCTTTTATCAGGATAATGCTACGCTTGAATAAATGATTTTGGTTAATCAGATTATCAACCTACAGCAACAAACTCAAATTCTTGTAACTCCAAGAAAAAAATAGTATCAACTTACAGAAACAAACTCAAATTCTTGTAAATTCAAGAAAAAAATAGCATCAATGTCACATTTTCAAATATACATACATATATATGTGTGTGTGTGTGTGTGTGAGAGAGAGAGAGAGAGAGACTTCTGGGATGCACCAAATTACCTCCTCAAGAAAACAAAGGGTGCACAATCCTCCAAGCTGGTTAAATGAAATGTCCACTACGATATTCTCAACAAGACACTTTATAATTTTCACCTGCAAATTATAAAGGGAAACAATGTAAATAATGCCCTCTATAATCCCAATAGAAGGCCCCAAAAAAAAAATCTTTCTTCAAAAATCTTACCAAGCTAGACAATTAACAAAAATGACAACATTAGAAACAAATTGCTAGTATGTTATCATTTTGAATTTAAACTTTGAAGTATTTAAAAATGACTAACCATACCAACAAATTTAAAGTGTAAGAATCCAGCAATGAATAGCACAAAAATGTGTTTCTCAACATAAGTTACATGTAGCACAACCACTTCATTGTAATATATAATCTATCCGACTGTCCCTTATACATAAATCAGGCATACTATGATCTTAACTCTTAAGCTTCTGAAACAATCTCACAAAACCACTTAAAAGAAAGTCATATGACTTGGTAATGGTTAACATCAACTCCCCTTACTCTTATAATTAAGCAATGATTCATTAAAGCAATATGCCTTAAACCTTGTATTTATGGCTATTATAGCATCAGTTACAATAACCAATACTTTCTATTTTAGTACATGTCCATTTTTGAAAATACATGAAAGCTATCACATGGAGCATTAACTTGGACACAAAAATTCACATTGCACATTGCATCGGTTAACATGCAAAATCTATCATTTTCATATACATAACCATAACCAAGTCTAGTGCCCTATGACCTCAAGCTTCGGTAACAAATCTCACAACCACTTAAAAAATCCCCTTCACAGTCACATAACTAGTGCTCTAGTGATGTGTATTAGTAGGTGAATATATTCAAATATATGCAAGTTAACACACAGGTTTTTTCCTCAGTGAATGTGAACGCAGAGTAGCACAAGACTTCAAAATAAATCTCAGAAAAATCCAAACTTAAGCATGACACAAAGATCACAACCAAATTGAGAAAGCAACTAATAATATTTGCAAACTAGATGATTAATCAACATTATAAGCACAGAGTTACAGTCAAGTTTAACAATTTTAAAGACTCTCTGTTATTAGAGAACCTACTTCAGCCTGGATGTACTGAACCTCCTTGACATGAAACTCTGCATTCTCATTCTTCTCCTCATTCTCTAGCATGTCACGAACTTGATGAGCCCATGAATCCTTCAGATTTTGATTCTTACTGAATGCGGTTAAGTCAATATCTCCATCAGGCAAATAAGTTTTGAGGGGAACCGACCCAAAGGTGAAGACCTGTAATTGTAAACAATAATTTGTATAATAATGTGTATGTACAACTGCAAGTTAAAATCAAGAATATTACAGATGCTCTTCTGAACGAAACATACAAAGCCATATGATATCCAATACCCAACAATCACCGCGTTAAAATTTACAATGGCATGATGCAGGATTATTCACTACTAGGGATAATATAATTTCACTACCAATACCACAATTTAATATTTCCCAATACAAACGCATCATATGTGCACCTTCTAACTACAAACTGGGATTTCTGATCTAGCATCACATAGTTTAAAGACGTGCAAGTACTTCCATCATGCAATAATGATGTCATAATTGGTCACGACAAAACTTCAACAATTAAAATATCACAGCATAGTTATAGCTAAAACAATGCAAGACTCCCTACTAATCATGAGTTATTATGCAACGGATATACAACAATCTCCACAAACACCAACCTGGCAAGGGAAGCATTTCATGATCAGCCGTTGGACATAGTCGGCAACCGCATTGCGGCGCTCCTCGGAGGGAGGATTAGGCTGAATGCAAGCAATCAGCTCTGCAGTCCTTTGCTCAGCTATCAACCACCGCTCCGAGTCAAGCACCTGTATCACAGAGGCAGCTTCATTGGGTAACAAGCCATTTGGCAATAGCCCACTTGGTGGCTGTGCACACCCCTCATGTTCTCCCATGCAAGCCTATGTTTCAACACTCCCCAACTAAACCTACCAACCCAAACCCAAACCAAAACACCACCACAGCTCCTTCTAGATAAGATAACCCCAACAACCAATATTCAAACAAAAAAAAAAGCTTGCAGCAGAAGCTATTATCTCAGTATTCTCCCTCAAACTTTTGAAGGGAAAATATGTTCCCCTTGCACAACAAACAAACCAAAATCTATAAACAAGAAGCAAAAACTGTAAAATTCAACTAAACCAATTCTTGATATTACCCAAAAATAACACACAGAGATTGGAAAAGGCACAATTTCAGAGAAGCCCAGCAAGAACAAAACGAATCCCCAAAAGTTTTTTTTTTAAAACAAAAAGCAGATTTTGCAAGACACCCAAATGAAAATGAATCAAAGAATAAAAGTGCTGCTTGGTTGTAACAAGAGAAGAGTTCAGATTATTAAAACCCTAATGGAAAAGGGTGAATCCCAACACACTGTTGACGTGTGGGGGGCGAATCAACAGAGAAATGCGTAGAGAGGAGATGGTGGGCATCAAATTTTAGGGGATAGAGAAGTTGGGGTGCGATCCAAAACGGTTCTTGGTGCAGATAGAGAAAAGGGTGCAAAACGAGGGGTGGTGGTGGTTGTTGTGTGTGAAAAAATGAAATGAAAAATTAGGGATTGAAGAAGTAGGCTACAAAAAGGGTTCGGCGTTTGAGAGAGAGAGGAGAGAGTTGTGAATGTGTGCACTTAATGGGGGTTTTCTTTTTGGTTTTCGTAATGCAAAAACTATATATTGGCATAAACTGAGCCTGTGAGGGTAATAATAGAATCTTGTGAGAGAGACAAAGGAAAAAAAAGCAGCACAGAGAAAAGAAAAGGAGAAAGGGAAAGAAATAAGATCATGTTTGATTTAAGTGTTTTTTTTTTAAGAAAATAAAAAAATAAGAATAAAAATATGTTTGCTTAAATTTTGAAAATATTTTTAAAACAAATTTAAAATTGGAAACAACAAATTAACATTTTTTGTTTTTTCTTAAGAAATAAAAATATGACTGCACTTTAAAATATTTTCTTCCCATACATATTTTCTAAAAAAAATATTCACTCCATAATTTGATTAATTTGCACCATTCCTTTTTATCTGAAAAAAAGGGAATGGGAATTGTTTTTGTCACCTGAAAAACAAAATGTGATGTGAGGTTATCACCATACCAGACCCGTTAGGAAAAAAACGTAGCCCAACTTTCCATGAAATGTGGACTCGTATTTTGTTTCTGGGCTGCACTTTGTGGGCTGGTTTAAAATTACCAGATTCTACTCTCTTTTTTTTTTTATGAACCCAGAATTTATTCTTAGTTCATGAGAAATGATTTTGATAATTATTAAATTATAGCGTGTTCGGAGACTCGTTGAGAATGGAAGAATCGTGTTTGAGATGTGAAAACTATTAGCATGTTCGGAAACACGCCATTTTGGAAAATACATGAAAATTATCATATGGAGCGTTAACCTAAACATAGAAATTTTGGAAAATACTACCAAACACGCATTATAACTATTAACCTCTAAAAAGTGAAAAAATATATATGAAACGTGGAATCAACATGATATTGGATTGACTAAAGAGTTTTTCATTTATAATAATTAATACTTTCATTTTAGTACACGTCCATTTTGAAAAATACGTGAAAGTTATCACACAAAACATTAACTTGAACATAGAAATTTACATTGCACATTTACTATATCGTAACTATTAACTTATGAAAATTACATTCGAAATATGAAAAAACACATGAAATCAAACAAGCTATTAATTGACTAAAGAGTTTTTCATTCATAATAACTAATACTTTCTATTTTAGTATACATTCATTTTTGGAAAATACATGAAAGTTATCCCATAGAGCTTAATCTGAACACAAAATTCACATTGCATGTTTACAACCAAACATGCATCATAATTATTAACTTCTAAAAATCACATCGGAAATGTGAAAAATCACACATGAAACTTGGTATCAAACACGCTATTAGATTGACTAAAGAGTTTTTATTTATTTATTTACAATAACTAATACTTTCTATTTTTAGTACATGTCCATTTTAAAAAACACGTGAAAACAATCACATGAAGAATTAGCCTGGACATGAAAATTCACATTGCACGTTTACAACCAGACACACGTGATAACTATTAACTTCTATTTTAGTATTACTATTAGCTAATTATTAATTTGATTATAAATTTATTTAAAATAAAATAATTAATAAATTATGCAAATGAGAAATAATGGGAACAAGATGAGAAAGCAAAAGAAGGGAGATTCATTCCACAATGAGTATTTATGACTTTTGTTTTTGTGTTTGAGTATAAGAATGTTTGACATATAGAAGAAATGAAAGATCTGATTTTGTTGAATGATAAGTGAAATACAAGTCAGATATATATACTAATAGTTTATTACATAAACAAAACAAAAGAGAATATTGTTATGCAACAGAGTTTATATATTATTTGAATTTACAGATAAACTGAAGTACTTGTACATAATGAAAGATCTACGGATAGGTAATTTCAACATGACATATATCAAAATTTGTTGTGGGTTGTTTTTAACATTTGTTGTGTTTTTGCCAATTTACTTTCAACTTGAATTTTCATCTCCTTTTTGGTACAACATTATTTTTTTAATATTATTTTCGAGCATCTTGCAGAAAATAAGAAGTGACACATTTTGTGTGCAACCGGGATAAGGCTCGTCAAATATACAAGAAGGATATGGTTACAGTAAGAATACATAATAATCACTTTAACATTTAATGACTTCACTATTTCCTAATTTTAAGAACCAATTAATTTGAAAAAAAAAAAGTCTTTCATTTTAAGTTTTTCTTTTATCAGGTATTGATTTTAAATGTGCATAAAAAAAGAAAAAATAGAAAAAAAAATATTTTCTATGTTTCATATATAAACTTTCAAAAATAAAAAATAAAACTAATTTGGTCTGTTTTTGTCTTTTTATTTCAGCAAGATAAATAAAAAATAAAAGCCAGAGAAGCATGTCGTATATTCTATGAGCCATAAAGGGCTCAGGAAAAGCAATGAGGCATTTGACCACAAAAACAAAATAAAGCTTAAAATGAAAACAAGCACAATGGGAGGGGAAAAACTTTCCAAGTTGTCCTGGTCTTCTTTTTTTTACTAATCACATGTATTTTGAGAAAATTTTAATTAAGTCAAATATATTTACTATGAAAGATAAACTTTGTGGCCGTGTCGTGGAGATCATAAGGCCAATGAGACCTTTGTCTTAGGCTCCCAAGAATTTCATTTTTTTTTTAGATTTTTAATATTTTTTATCAATTTAAATTATTAAGTGATAAATTTTGTTAAGATATGATTTATTATTTCTAATTATTTTTTATTAATAAGATTACATAATCTTAAGTTAGGAATGTAATGGTTATAGTAAATCATTTAAGTAAAATTTTAATTTTATTTCAAAAAGTTAAAGAAAATTATTTTATATCTATTTTAGATTCAACCTCTTCTCTACCTAAAAAAAATTATTGAAATTAGTATAAAATTTAAATTTAATGAGTGAGTTTATGGTTGATATATAAAAAAATATATTTTGACAAAAAATGATGATTATAAGATTACACATTTAGCTAAAAATTTATTTTATGTTAATATTTTGTATGCGTAAATTAATTTAAATCTTTAGTTGATAGTGAATTTGAAATTTAAATAATATTTAAAATATAAAATCACAATTTTTTAAATTTTTTTAACAAAGTGTATTTAATTAAAATTTGAAGTAAATTTTATTTTAGGTCTCATAATCTCTAGACATAATCTTACTTTGTCAACTATATTCCTAATATTTAAATTTGGGATCACTTATTAAACTAAAACAATCTATGTTTGTTTGTTGATCCACACACTGATATCCAAGCTGTCTCCCTGCATTTGATTTCCAAAGTTGGACAGTCGAACCAAAATCAAATTTTCATGTTTGTTTGATTTCCATTTGAAACTCTTTGACTGTCTTGCAAGTACAAAAATTTAGTCATGGCACAGCCTTATGTGATAAAATGCCTATTATACGAACAATCCATCATCGATAGCAACTCCAAAAATCAGAAAACTACATAACACAAGGCCAAAATCATAGTTCCAAAGCCATCATCACGGTTACAGAAGCAAATATTAATAAGGATGGAACAAAACTACATACCTTTTGTCATTGATAAAATAATATGATTTTTTTTCTGTAATTAACATTTAGATATGATTAATAAAACTACATGCGTAAGTAATAATACAACAATGTAATAATACTAAAATTAAGGCTTTCTGCAACTCATTTTCGCAATACTTTGCATATCGCAGGTATCAAATACGTCTTGATAGTAGATCGTAGATGGCTAACACAACAAAAATAAGTCACAGTGGCAGTGTGGCACAAAGGCAACGTAGTTGTATCACTGTGACTAGTGGCTCCATATTGCATGATGCACAACAAGTATCATCTTAAATAGTGAATTAATTAAATACAATTATTTAACTAAGATGTATAACTTGTTAATTCTGTGATTCAATCAGCATCAGGTGATTCAAAATTTGCAATTTTAATCAGAACGCGTGTTTTAAAACAAAATCCTTTTATTTTTTAATTCTATTTTATTATTAAATTAATCAATTCATAAAGATTTTCATAGAATAACATGACTTTAACCTTTTCATTGCATCAAGAAATACATCAGAGTCGATATATTTAGGTCAAGCAAATAATTACTTAACTTTCTTTTATTCATTTATTTCATTTCAAAGTTAAAAATTTCATCTTTTGCTTTCTTTTACAAAAGAGAAATATAAATACTGAAAAATTATTAAGTTTGCACAATTCACTGAAGGCATGTGAACTGTACTACTATGCTGCGAAATTAAGTTTCTATAATTTCCTAGACATAAATGGACTTCCAAACAGATTTTCCTATACTTTTTTCTTTTCTTATGAATAAAAGGGATTTTTACATTTTTTCTATCATGAAAAAAAAAAAGAGTCGACCACAACATTATTTTCTCATCTTTTTCTTAAATGTTTTTCGTGGCTGCTTTGATCTCCCTGTCCTGACAACAATCTTTGAATGTTGTCCAAAAACTCCATTGACTGCTTTTAGATAGTTGTTAAAATCATGGTCTCTTAAAACTGTGCCATCTGAGCCATATGCTTTTGGATTGCTTAGTGTTTCAATAGGGTGTGGTTGATTGAAGAAGGTTCTGAGAACATTTGGAGAGTATTCACATCTGCTATTGTCTACAGCATAAAAGCCACTTCCTAATGGGAGTAAAGGATGTGGAGGAGATGTTTTCTCATCTGGTTGGAGAATGAATATTTTACCCAATGGTGAGTACAATAGCTTCTGCAAAACAAATAATTAAGAAAAGAGAAAATAGTCAATGCACTGATGGTGTAAATAGAATTTATATTGTCATCTAATAACAAATTATCAAGTATGATAAGTTTATTAACTTTTACGATAATTATCTTAAAAATCATATTTACCATGATTTCTGATTTATTGAAAATGTAATATTTTTACCATATCGGTGTATGTTCTTAAGAAAATCTAACAATTGTACTTCATTTCCACCGTTATACTATGAGTTTCTAGTTTTTGTTCCACAATCAAGCTCAAGTTCTACCCTAAGGGCATGCAAATATGCATTATGAACCTTGCCAGGAAAATGACATATGAATGCAAGTTTGTCATGAGAGATATAGAAGAATTGACACACTAATGATGCTTACATTTTTTACAAGACAAGGATGTGACACAAATAACCCATTTAAGCGCTTAAGGACAGTTATAACATGGTTAGGGAAACTGCATGAGAAGATCCTGGGAACAATATCTCTATGCATTATTACACATTGAATGTAGCTCTCATCCAGGCCAAGCTCATTGAGTAATTTTTGGCCTCCACATAACACAAATGGAGAACCAAAAGTCACTACTGGTAGAAGAGTTGAGGGACTGACAACCTTCCTAGTCAGTAGCATCAAATAGACCAAAATTGAGAGACTACCCCCTAGGGAATGGCCAGTGAATTGGAGCCTAGCACTATCCCCATATTTCTTCAAATGATCCATTATTTCTGGCATGAATTGCTCATATATTCCCTTGGCAGCTTCATATATTCCCCTGTGAACAAGTACATCCGTGCCCTATAAAAGAATAGATATAGAGGACTTTTGGTAATATTCATACTAAATCAAGTTATTAACATTTGAAACTTGAATGTACACAATGAATGAAGGTCTCTCCTTAACAAAAGAATGATTTTTACCTCAAATGTAGTAGGCTCAAAGGAGAGGTTTGCTTTCCAAGATGTCACGGAATATGATCCCTGCAACATATGTTAGTAAACATGGTTCAGGCCTACGAGAATTGGAAAAAGTGTGGCAAACTGAAAGTGGAACGTATTGATAATCAGAAAGGGTTGAGTACAAAGGGATTACATAGGGCCTTTATATAGGCAACAAACTAGTAATTCTCTACTAATTAACTCCTAACCAATCATTTCTCTAATAACATATAAAGCAAATTGCAAGTCAAACCTTATAGATATGCTAGGATTCAGCAAACACCTAAAAGTGAATGTGTTTACATATGTAGTTTTATGGAACTTCATGTTAGAGGTGTAATATAAAACCATTAATGAGTCTACACCTAACAACTCAAGTTTTTGAGATTGTTAGCGAGGTTTTAAATAACTTTTGGCCGCAACATCAAGGTTTTGAGGTGTTTGCAACTGCAATTGTTGGTGTATTGGCAACATTTGTCCGCAATTTCCCACAATATCAAAGAATGAGACTAAATTGCGATTGCAATTTAAAACCTTGATCATTGGTTCCAGTCATGGTATCAAAGCCTCTATAACTTGGAGATATAACATAAAACCATTCATGCATCTTCATCTAAAAGCTAATTTTAAGATTGTTGGTTCGTGACATTGTGTAGGGTAGTTTTACCTGAATGGCAAAGCATCGAGTGTGTGTGTCGGGATCATCACAAACAAACCATTCACAAGATGAGGAACGAAGTGACTGAAGGTCCATTGCTGTTCCTGCTGCAGCCACAACAGTCATTATTAATGCTGCAGCATTAACTCCATACTTTGACTTGTAAACCTGTGGAGTTTCATCAGCCTCCTCATGTGGTGAGTCTTCTCTTCCACTGGAATCCCCATTGCCACTATGCTTCTTTGACTTAGAAGTAAGAGACAGAAGGTCCTTAGCGCGTGATTGGACATAAGAAGCAGCTGAGGCAGTAATATCATAGGCAAGCTTGATTTGATGCTTCTGTTCATTATCATCACCTTTCTCTTTCTCTGAGCCATCTTGAGAGGCTGCTGAGTCTGAGGCATCCATAGGCACACAAATGGAGTCCTGATCAAGTTTTGCTTTTATCTTAGTCACATCACCTTTCTTTTCTAAAGATGATGTTACGAATTCAAGACCATAGTTTCTCCCCAAGTCCTTAGCCTACAAATTATCTAGCAGGGGTTACTTTTGTGTGCCTCTTTTTTAGATCATCTATATATATGGAGAAATATTGTTTGAAAAACTCCACACTACTCAACAATCAAATTCTCATCCAAAATATATTAAGTTTTGAAATTGTTTCCAAGACAGGTGTTTTAAAAACCAAAAAACAGAAACAACTGATAGATGTTCTCTCATCTTGTTCAACTTCTCCTTCAACTATACACTCTATTTGTGCCTTGTACTGCCCTCTGCCAGCTGTATGAGTAACCTTATTTAGTTGCATTTTAAAACTAAAACCAGCTAATAGAAATCAAACGCACCTTAAATCTATAAACATTGACAAATAGTTGATAAAATATCCTACCATTCTCTGCATACCTTGATTTGTGGTATGACATAAGCCATGCTGCACAGGAAAGCCAGCTTAGAGAATAGTTTGGTATCAGGCCAAGGAACTGGGACCAGAAACTTTGAGAATGAGTCACGATCACATGTCACTTCTTGCCCATTTTCCTCTTTTTCATCTCCTTCTTCATCACCTGCCACACAAACACTGTCATCTTCATCACAATCACACTCACTATTCGTGTTGTGTTTGCATATTATATCTGTTTCCATGCTCTCTTTAGGTACTTTTCTTCTCCAGTATCTCTTAATTCCCGTTAATCTCTGAACCCAGTGAGCTCTATTTATCATCACTTCTCCCACCATGTTTTCCTTAATATTATTGATACCCTTCTGCCCCATGTTCATTTCCCTCCTCGTTTCTGTGTCAAATAAGAAGGAGCGAAGTGGATTTTGAAGAATGGACACTGAAAGTTGAAGTGGAAATACTATCATGGAGTTCCTGCTTTTATGCTTAGGTTGCATTGATGTGGCTTGGATGCAGTTATTGCTAGTAGAGTAAGACCTTACAATTGTTGAATGTTTGCATAATAAGCCTTTGTTGGAAAGTGAATGGAGAAGAAATTTATTCTCTTTTGTGATGTCAATTGTTGCAGACGAAGTTATAGAGATGGGAACTGAAACTGCAGAATAGGCCATGACTTGTAACTTCTATGTAAGTATGCAAGATCCTTCACTGCACTTGTCTTTGTAACACATAGATCATCATAACTCTAAGCTTTGATGTTTTTTTAAGTTTGGTTCTTGACACTATAGTTTAATGTGTTGATATTGATTTTGCAAGAAAGCGTATTAGAATCGTTTCCTGTTTTCAACGAGAACCTACTTAACAATGTTTCAAACATTTCGTAGTTAAATTAGTTTACCTATTAAAGCAAGCAACTCCTACATCAAGGTATGGACAAAAAAAAACACCCTATGTTGTGTGTGTGTGTCAATGCCAAAGCCAAGACATGGTTTCATTCGGGACCACGTTTAGTGAAAAACAACAACGATTGAAACCATTGCGTGGGGCATTAACTAACTTTGATCCAATAGACATTGAGTGACTTCAAGAGTGTGACATTCTGACATACATACTGTTTGGAAATTTGTAGAATCATTATGAACGCAAAATTTTCCATATGAGTATTTAACATTTACTCGATACTTAGACTCAAACAAAAGACTACTGTTATTGGAATCCCCTATATCAATTGATTCACACACTCAATAATTTTTCAACACACTTTTTCCTATTGGTTAAGATTTATTAAGATTATAAAAGTATGAATAAAGTTTATTAAATAAAAAATTAAACACATAATTTTGTTATTCTAACATGTTGGATAATTTTCGTTTTTATTTGATTGATATTTTTTGTTTTTATTTGATTGACCAAATCAAATAATATTTGATGGCTTAGGTTCAGTCCATTGTAAACCTAATTCATCCTATAAATAGATGAGTAAGGGTGGAGGTAAGACATACAGAAATTTGAGAGTCTCAAGTGACAGTCTTGAGTGTCATATTTGAGCAAGCCACCGTGCCTGCATATTTGAGAGCTTAGAGTGAAACACTGTGAGCGTTTGAGTGACCACCATTGTTGGAGAGGTTGAGTGTACCACCACATTGGTGTGTTTTTAATTCATTGTAATCGATTATTGTTATAGTAGATTTTGATACTGGACTAGGTCCTGTGAGTTTTTCTTTTCTCACATTGAGAAATGTTTTCTCACGTAAAACAAATTTCGATTGTCTCTCTCGCTCCTTTTTGATTTTATTTCCGCTTCCGCAAATTGATTTGAGGGTCCGAGATACTCAACATAAGATATTTCAATTAATAATAAATCGTATTGGTAATATTTCCAATCTCAATAATTAAAAAATAAGCTTCACATTCAAATAATTTTGTTAATGTCTGAAGAGATGTGAGAAGCTATAAATTTAATTTATAATTCATTACTTTGGAAAAAAAAATCACATCTTTCTAATATATAACGAGATTGTAAGGAGTTGGATCATCCCATCCATCAAAGACAAAAGAGCGGTGGTAAGAATTCATATAACACTCTTCAAGAGCATATTTTAATCATACTTAGTGAAAACCGATAGATATGGCAAATAAGAGATCCTTTCATATCAAGTGAAAAACATTGTATTCCTACTTTTTAATAGTAGTGATATTTGGAAAAAAAAAACGTAAATATTAATATTTTAATAATTAATTATGAATTTGCCCCATTTTTGAAACATATTACTAATTTAGGGAGGTGTCACGTCCAAAATGGGCGTGATCCATTCCGTGACTAATCCGTCTCTAATTTTGTCTCTAACACGTTTTACAATAATATTCAGTCACAAAAAGTGTTAACGACTGAAATAGAGACCAATTTTTAAAAAATTAAAATTTTTTTTAATATAGAAAGTATTTTAAATAAAATATTATATTAAAAATTAGTTATATAAAAAATATAAAAAATATTAAACAAAGCCATATAAAAATTTAGAAATTATATTAAATAAAATAATAAAAAATATAGAAAATATATGAAATAAAATAATATAAAATTAAAAAACATACTAAATAAATGTCTAAATATACTTTAAAATTAGATAAAAATAACAATTAATAATATTAAATAATAATTTATAAAAGCAACTTTCGTTTTTAGATAATTATTATATTAATTATTTTTGCTTTAATAAATTGATTAAGTTAATCGTTAAAGAAAAAACGTTGACTGTTAAGTAACGTGATATGTCAGTGTATCACTGTGGCCAGTAAATATTATTGGTAACTGGATATTTAAATTAAATAAAATTTATTTATTTTATAATCATAAAAAAAAGAATTACATTAAATATGTGTATAAATTTCGAACGGTCATAACTTTTGATAGAAATGTCTGATTGAGATGTACAATATGTCAAAACGCTCGAAATTCAAAGAAGTAATTGAAAAAATAAAAAATAACATAAAATTAACTAATTAAATAATTAAAAAAGTAGACAAAAAAGAAATTTTTGGATGAATGAATCTTAAATCCTAATTTTGAGGCACTTAGAAGCATTTTTTGGAAAAAATAGTTGACCAAATCGCCGTTGGAAATTTGGTTAGGCCTTCTCCTCTCAATTTTGAGCGTCTGGCCACTAGTTTCGTCTCAATCGGACATTCCAGTCAAAAGTTATGACCTTCTGAAATTTATATATACACCGCTTCTTGTATGCGTGACACGTGTTGCCATCTGGTGGAAGGGGAACACGCCCAAAATGGGCGTGGCTGGTCATGCCCAAATTAGGCATGACCGCCCCCCTGGTCACACCTAATCTGGGCATGACTGGTCAAGCCTATTTTGGGCATATTACCCCCCAGATTGGTAATATGTTTCAAAATCTTAACAAATTCGTAATTAATTATTAAAATATTAATTTTTAGGTTTTTTTGCCAGTGATATTTTACTTCACTCACGTTTAAAAAGTTTTCAACTTAAAAAAATTTCAAGTTATTTTTCTACTTACACATTTCTTTTAATACTATTTAGTACCTGATTCAGTTCATAAACACAAGGGGAGAGGAGGGAATTTGGTCATCATTTCCAACACGAACTTGAAAAAGAAAAAGTTGTTAATTTGGTCAACTATTTGCACAGCATAGATCCTTTTCTAGGAAATTACTTAATGCACCTCATTTTGTGTGCACCTCCAAAATTTCTAGTATTCCCTTCTTACCCTTCCTCTCCAAAGCAAATCTAGTTGCCTCTCCCCCAAACCTCCATTACCACTGCACCCAACCACCCAACACCACTGAAGCACTCAAAGACTACCATTGTAAGAACCCAACGTCACCTTCACACCACACCAAACCCACCACAGTGTCACCATCCACCATCACCATGTGTATCAGTGTGATCCATGAACCTCCATGCCACACCACTCATGTATTTATGAATTGAGTGATCCATAATACATTTGTATGTATTATGGATTGAGAAATCTGTAACACATACAAATATATTATGGATTGAGTAATATGTAATACAAATGTTTGGGTGTGGTAATGGTGTTGGGTGGTTGGGTGGAGGTTGGGTGTGGTGGTCATGGAGGTTTGGGGAAATGCAACTGGCTATGCTTAGGAGAAAAAGGGTAAAAAGAGAATATTATGAATTTTGAGGATGCACCAAGAAAAAAAGGGGTGCATTAAGTTATTGCCTCCTTTACATGGTTGAGTCATTCCAGTGAATTGGATTGTGATTTGATCATTGATGGAGTTTTTAATGGGCCCAACTGTAAGTTATTTTTGATTTGCAACACCATTGGACTACTTGGACGAGGAATGCCTTGGGTATACTGAAGGCCCACATTTTGACTGCTAACTTGGAGTCAGATTCAAAAATAATTTTGCTAACTCCATGATTCCATGCTAATAGTAGACCGTAATAAAAGATTCAATGATAAAATGTTTTGTGCATTCGTAAAAGAGATAGAATGATATATATATATATATATATATATATATATTACACCAACTCCTTCCATTGTGTGTTTGATTTAACACTAGATTTAATAAACATACATTTTTATACAAATTTGTGAAAAATAAAATTCATAATTTTTTATTCAATGATAGTTTGGAGGTCTCCTATCATAAATCAAGCACACACCAAGCCAATTCTAACGGGTTAGGAAGACAAGATGCAAATAAATTGTAGTATAGTTTATAATGTTAATTAAGGGGAAAAATAATTCAAAAAATATGGAAACGAGAAGTGGGTATTATATACCATCATAATTGTAATAAATAATATGACAATTCAAGAATTAAAAATCTTTATACTGTCATATAGTCTAATTAAATTTCTTTTAAATATAAATTACAAAATTACCTTCAATTTAATTAAAAGAGAGTGCCCCCAAACTACCTTATTTTTATATATAAAGATTTATCTAATAATAATTGGTTATAAATTCTATTTTCAATTTAAGAAATCAAATATTAAGGTTATCTCTCTGAAAAGAAGACTTTATACATTGCTTTATTATTGTCGTGATCAAAAGATAAGTCTCACATTTTTATCTGTGAAGATATATACCAACCGACAGCCTATACCCGTCAATGGTTCTACATATTAGGACCATAGAAACTCCAATTATATATACCACTTTTGAACATTACGCAAAAACTTTAGTTTTCTCCTTCTAAAGTCAGAGCCAGTATAGTGCCATATTCACTTATCTCAAAGATTCTATAATTAAGCTTTTAGTCGGTACATTATCTTCAGTCAAATATTTGGTTACAACCAACTTTTTTTCTTCTGTTGACTCATATTTTTTGTAAAAGACAAACAATATCTCTCTTATAAGTTAGAAGCACCTACTTTGGATAAGACCAACCGAAAGCTAGTTAACCAAAGTACTAATATACCCTCAAAGCTCTTAGGTTGTTCTAGTGGATTTTATTTTATTTTCAAACGGCAATAGGAGAAAACAACAAATTCACAGCACGCTTGGAGTCTCCACAAGAATTAACATTGATTGCTAAGTATGTACCCTAAAGAGTTCAAAATAAGAGCTAAATTTCCTGTATGCTATCATGAGATCTATGATATAATTGACTACGGAATTTTTGCAAAATGATCCTATCAAAAGCAAACACCTTTGAACTTCTTGCATTTGATGTGACTATATTGTTACATGCCTTAAATATCTTGTAAATATTGATTAACTTTATGCTATTAAAGCATAAAATAGGAAGTGGTCCAACAATCATTTGCAGTTAAGATAAGGATTTGAGTTTCTACCAAACACTTATTTCTAACGGTGTCCCTATCTAAATTTGTTGATAAATTATTGGTCTTCCCACCCTTTTACTCCTCGTCTTTTTCTCTAATAGGTCTATGGTAAAAAGTAGATTTAATTGGTTATCACTTCAATACAAATTAAACCTTATTCGCCAAGGATAAAACCTTTGATGTTAATCCAAAAAAGGTTGATAGGGAATTTGACAAAGGCAATTTGAATTTCTTTGTATACTCACATGCATGAGTTTGGCTGCATGCATTGCTTTCCTTTTCATTCTTTTATATACTCTTGCTAAGGTATAGACGAGTGAATTAATCTAATTAAAACCTAAAAAACCCAAAATGCAAATTTGGAGTATGCATGAAATCACTGCTCAACAACCTGAATTAGCATTTCTCTTAATTTTTCATTATAGTTCCGTGCTAGATTGTACTAAATTTCCTGTTAGGCTGTTATATCAACAAATAAAAGAATCAAATTTCCTAATATATATGTGTGTGTGTGTACCTCGAGCAATTTATTCAGCAAGTATCCACCATTCCATCAATTATGAATTTCTCTCGCGCATATTTGCTTCCCAACACTGGATTTTGGATTATGTGAAGTCTAGGGTACAGTTTAAAAAATAAAGTATAAAGTGATAATGTTTGATTGGGACTACTTTGTTGAAAATTGTAATATATATACATTTTTTTTATAGAAGTAATATGTATACATATACTTAGAGGAACTAAATCAATTATTATTTTTTCAATTAACGGTTATACACCAAGCATTTGTAATGCTAGATAAACCAAATCCATAACATCACTTCTAGTTTGATCATTAGAATGTCTTTGGTCGATACAATAAGGCCATTAGACAAATATTGTTTTCTTCGTAAGTTTCCTATTTGGATTTCAGGACATCCTTTCAGTCCAGTTTGGCCCTGCCCCAGATGAAATCATTCTAATAAAATCAGATTTTGCAAAAATAATAATAATAATAATAATATTTATAAGTGAAATATGTTTCCCTTTTTCCTGTTATTTTTGGTAGCTGTAACGTCTTGTGTTGAGTGAAATTAATAGGATTTTTTTTATTAGGCACTAAATATTAGGTAACACTTAGAGAAGAATTTTTTTTTACAATAAATAATAGTATAATATGTTTAAAATAATAATAATAATAATAATAAGCATTGATGTTATATTATATATATCATCATCATTCTAATTAATATCCTACAAGTACATTAAAGATGAAGGAATCAAACAAGAAGAAACTTGCTCTTAAAAAAGGTATGAAATACGGCACACAATACGGTGGTCTAGTACGATATAATTTGTGTATGATATACAAATTTTTTTACCCATTGAAAAAGTGTATGATGCTACCATAAATTTTTTCTTGTCAAAACAATTATTCCACAGTGTCTCCTTTCCCCGCATCTTTCACAGATACATGTTCATCACTACTCCATGATGCTCTGACAAATGGTGGCGTTATCCTTGGACAAAGCAAACACTGATGTGGGTCATGAGTTCCACACTCAGCGTTTTCTTAACCTTTGAAGACTAAAGAGAGGATTTGTCAAGGACGAGCTCGATGTCGGCGATGACGTAGCACGTGGGGCGCTCGTAGGGGTTGGAGCTCGCACGTGCCACCTGCCGGAGGAGCCCCGCGAGCTTGTCGGTGTTTGGATTTGAGGATGAAGGAGATTGCGGTGATGGTGTCACAAACAAACGAAGGGAGGGATGGTAGTAGAGAAAGCTATCTAATGTGTAAGATATATAATATTACTATAAATCTTAAATTAATTAAGATTAAAATAATTTGTCCAACATATACAAATAAAATTTACTTTCCATCGTAGTCTGCCACATGAAATAATAATTTGCTTGAAAAAAAAAAAAACACCTTTTATTAATGCTCTTCAATCTATTCCAGAAAGTGCAATTCATCTCATCCAGTTTTGTATATAATCCAATAAAATTCCTCCACTTTGGTATGAGCTATTGGAATAAAGGATGTACTATAGCATTATTTTGTCGTAAAACAAAAGAAACTTGAATTGTCCAATGGCATTACGTAGATGTCCTTTACATGAGATAAATTGCTCTCTCTTTTCTCCCACGCATAAATAGCAATGGATTTATGTTGTGCTTTTGTTGAAACACTTGGCAGTTCATAATTGGATACTTCTTTTGCCATATACTATAATAGAATCATGTAACGTATACAACCCTAAATTCTTTGTTGGGTCTTTTCGGGAGTGTTATTTGAATGGAAACACAATTTGGTTAACTCTGAATTTCTATTGGAGCATGTCCACCTAACGCAGAACGATCATTTATAAGTCATTTTTTAAATTATTATTTGTGCTTTGTTTTTAATTATTATTTGTGATATGTTTCTACTCAAATAATGCTCCTGAAAAGACCAATAAAGAATTTAGTATTGTATAACTTACGTGATTTTATTATAATATATGGCAAAAGAAGTATCCAACTACGAACTGCTAAGTGTTCCAACAAAAGCACAACACAAATCCATTGCTATTTATATATAGGAGAAAAAAGAGAACAATTTATCTCATGTAAAAGATATCTGACGTAATCTCATTGGACAATTCAAGTTTCTTTTGTCTGCGACAAAATAATGCTATAGTACATCCTTTATTCTAATAGCTCATACTAAAGTGGAGCAATTTTATTGGATCATATATAAAACTGGATGAGATAAATTGCAATTTCTAGAATAGATTGAAGAGCAATAAAAGGTGTTTCTTTTATTTTCAAGCAGAATTATTCTTTCAGGTGGCATACTAAGATGGAAAGTAAATTTTCTTTCTATATGGTGCACAAATTATTTTAATCTTAATTATATCCTACACATCAGATAACTTTCTTACCATCCCTCTCCTTCCGTTCGTTCTTAAATACTTGTTATTTTTTTACTCCTTTCTACATAAGATAGCATTTAATTATAGTTTTTCTTCTTCTTTCATTCTTAAGGTATGGTTTTATTTTTTTATTCTTTTATTACATTAGATATTAATAATGATAGATAACAGGTTTATTTTAATTTACTTTATTATTATTATTATTTGAATATTTTATATTATATTGTTTATTTTAACCATTATACTATTTACAATAATTATTTTATTATTCCATCATTATACTTCAATATATTTTAACTGTTACACTAATTAATATAAAATAAAATTAAAATTTATATAAAATATAATATAAATATGTCTATTTTTTTTATTTTGTGTTTAACTATTTCAGTACAAAACTTTAACGAATGCTTATAACTCAATAAATCAAGTTAATAACTTTCAAGTACTAATATACAAACTTCCAACTTTCAATGAATTTTTTAGCTACTTTATTAAATATAGCCATATCTAAATCACAAATTTCACAAAGCTTTTCAATACACAAAATTAGTTAAAATTAATTTTAAGAGCCTTACTAATCAGTGTCATAAGAATATTAATTAAGGAATCATTAAAAGTTTTTTTAATTAAAAATTTTTGCATTGAAAATCATGAAAGAGTTTATAACACGCACTTTCCAGTAAAAGAATAGATAAAGAAATAAAGCTTTTATCGACTTATAACAAGAGCTCGAGAGTAAGATTCAAGCCACAATTGCATGAATAGCTGCCGAAATTTCAGTGTGAAGGGCAGTAGCTATATATGCCAATATTAACCGCAAAACAACCCAACACAACTCCCCAAGAATCCGTTAAATTTCACCACAAATCGTAGATCTAGGAGATTCACAAGTTGCACCATCTGTGTTAATTTTAACCCACTGGCAGAGGTAGATACCAAATAACTAGTTTGATTTTAGGAGCTGTACCAGGTTTCCTGTGACCTGGATAGATTGGAGAATTTGGAAATCAGTAGATAGATTGCCAACAAGGTTTGTATAAGGTTTAATCAAGTTTGTGGTCTGATGAAAAGATATAATTCTGAAATCTCATTTGATTTCTGCAGTACCAAATCACCCCAAAACTGTTTAAGATCACACCAAGTCCTGTCACTTTTACCTGCAGGCTCCACTGCTTATAACAAATATTAATAACCGAATGAAAAGAAAAAGGATCCAAAGAATGAAGGATTTTGCTTTTCAAACAATTGCAAATTCGAGTAGCAAAAGGACATTGTGAAAACAGGTGATTGGAGGATTCATAATTATTGCAGCAAAGACTGCACATTGAGATAGTATAACAATCCTTTGACCAAAGTTTCTTACTTTTTATTTACATAATTATTTTAATTCAAGTATTTCATATCTTTTACACTTTTTTATCTTAACAAAATAACCTTACTTTCCAATGTCTTTTATTACTTTTCATTTCTTTCAGTCCCATATACCAAATACAGTTATCTGTTATGTTTTAAGTTAATCTTAAACTTCCATCTATAGCATAAGGAGGGGAGGAGAATTCCTAGCCGTCCTTTTAGGAGCTCATGTTAGATTTGAAAGAAAAATAGTATTGAAAGATATATTTTTACATCTAAATTATATTGAAATAGACAACATATTAAATGGTTACTTATTGATAAGCTCTTTCTAAAGTAATATAAAATTTTCTTTAATAATATAAAGACTCCAGAGAGGATGAGGATGGATTGAATCTTGAACATACATATTTAACCTTCAACAAAATTGAGTCCATCATTTATACCTATAGTGACTACCTTAAAATATTGCCTCAAATAGTATAATTGACTTTATCACTTGAACATGGTGGAGCCGGAAAAAAAAATGTTTTCTTAGGAGGTAGGAAATAAGATTGGAACATTGAACATGACTCAAATATCTTACAGCCCACTCAGATAAAGACAACATGGTCCTCTACCTCTAGCTTTGGAACCCTAAGAACAAGCTACTAACCACACATAATTGGATCTAGCCCAGCTACAAATATTTCCACTTGGTGCCATAAAAAGAATCTATGGTGCCCTTGCACTTTAGTTTTACTGTTGAGGTTGGTCTATGTGCTCAGAAGAATAAGGCAGCTCCACGTGACTCTTGATTCATAGGACTGATTCTTTGAAGCAAAAGTTAATGCTTTGCATACGGTGCACTTGGATAGCATCTCGAAATAGGGAGGGGGAAATTAATTTGCATGGAAAATATATATATATATATATATATATATATATATATTATTTCCCTTGAAATTTCGTAGCTCGTGTCTAGGATGATAATGGGTAATTTATATAAGGTATTGGAGTATCTTTATCTAAATGTATCTTTAAGATTTTTTTTTCATTTTTTTAGCATATAAGAAAAATATGAATAAAATTATTTTAATACTAAAACTAACAAATTTTTAATGAATTGCATGAGTATCCTAAAGTACAAAAACAAAAATATCGACATTTGAAATGTTTTCTTCGCAAACTCTCAAGAAATATTTTTATTAAAATTTATTTTATTGTTGACCTGTATATCCTATTGCTTAGGAATAATGCTAGAGTAATAAAAAAAAGAACAATGCTAGAGTAATAAAAAAAAAGAATAATGCTAGAAATTACAGTTAGGTAAATAGATCAATCCGACTGTTTAAATTTCGTTTGCATTTCATTTTTAATGAGTTGGGCTAGATTGGTCCGCAAAATAAATGATTTTTATTTTCTTGATTTGCATCTCCACATAGCTCGTGGTTAAATAACCGGCCTATGAATTAAAAGGGAAAATAAAACAAAACTATACAAGCTCGGTGCATGATTATTAAAGTCAATAGTTATTTAAAAAATAATAATTTTACCCTTATATTTTGATCCAACGTGATCAAGGTTTTTATATTTTCATATATTTTTAGTATTGATGAATTTTGTCTTCAAATTTTAAAAAAAAATTGTGAATTTAGTCTCTTTTAACCTTAAAAAATATGAAATCTTAGAATAAAAAAACTAAATTTTCACATGTTTTTAAGTTTGAGGATCAAATTTATCAACATTAAAGTAAAGGACTTTGTTCATATTTCACAAATAGGAACTAAACATATTTTATCCTAACTATTATAATGGGAATATTCAATTTTAATGTTCACTTTTTATTAAACATTTTTACCTTTTATTTAACAACATTTAGTCAGAGATCTCGTTTTTCCTCTCCCTATTCCTTTTTAATTGTTGAATTTGTTAAAGCTTTTTGTTTCTATTTAGGGTGGTCATATTTAGACACCCATAAATTATAAACGCCCCATCGTCACCTCTGATTTCTCTAGCACTGTTTTTCTATCACATTACATAGTTGAAAAATGTTTTATATGAGCATCCATTATAAAATAAGACACATAGAAAAAGAGAGAAAATATAGGTATTATAAGATTTATAATGTGATAGGAAGAGAAAGAGAAAAAGAGATGATGAATGTTGATTTGTTTTAATTAAGCAAGTATTTGTGTATCATTGTTCTACATCACTAATCAAATCAATAATTTATCTCTTTTCTCTTTCTATCAATCTTAATGCATAGACATCATGTTCGTTCAAGAACCATTTTTCCTTTTATTTATTCATTGTTTCAAAGTTCAAAATAATATTAAGTAGTCTTCGCAATTATACCCTTATTTTTCACCTAATCTTCAACTAATTTATACAAATGCATTATTATGAAGTAAAAAGAAAGAAAATGATGAAATATGAAGCCACTTAACTATTTTATTATTAGGATCAAGAAAAATTATTACACTTTAAATTTTTAACTAAAAAATTAAAAAGATAAAAAGAAACAAAAGAAATGAGATCAAGAAAATTTAGTTATCAAAAGTATTATAAAAACTATTAAGTCTCCATTTTTACATGTCCAATCTATAATAGTAATAGTTTATGCACTTTCTTTCTCTTTACATTTTATTTTTTAACGACAGATGATAATAAAAATAAAGTAATACATAAAATTGACATAATTATATAAAGTCTGGACACATTTTTATAAAAGAAAATAATTTATTTAATAAAAGAATTTATGTTTAATTTTACTCATGTGAAAATTTTCATCTTCGACTGCTATTTACTTTTTCTACCGTGCAATATGCTGATCTAGCTTCCAATAAATTTTAAAGAATTTATCATGCACAACAAGTTGAGGTAATTGTTCTAACCGATTGCTTTGTTCATTTGGAGAGCTTCAAGTCAATAAGTCAGCCTCGAAATTAGGAAAGCAAAGATAGAAAAGAGAACCTACCTAGATCCCTTTGTGTATGGTTTATAAAGGTTATAGGAGATAGTAAGTACCCTCATTCTCCATTATCTTGGTGACTTCCCAAATAGAAAAGTGTAGTAACTATTCACACGCCATGGGGGGAGGGAACAGTAACAGTATATAAGTTAATGATTAATTAATAATATATATCAATTAGTCCACAATAATAATATTTTCTTATGAAAAAATTATTTGTTATTAACTAATTGATATACATGGTTAATTAATAATTAATTCATCGTTAATATATAAGAGTTGTAAATACCACCGAATATATGGATCAATTAGTATACAACTATTTCAACTTATTACATATTTAATAAAATTAGCTTATAAGTTAGAATTCATCTATAAGAACTATAAATACCATCAAAATGTAAGGGTCAGTTAGCTGTAGTTTCGAGTTCAACTATTCAACAAGCATGTGCATTAAATACTCAATTAAAGAGCTTTATCACTCGTGATCTTACTCAAATCCAATAATATTACTTCTGATAGATAATCTACCCTGATGACCTACACCAAAAAATATAAGAGCTGTAAAAAAATGTCAGACGTACGAATAACTGAGTTTTTAATTATTTTAATGCAGCAGGTGATAAGATCGACTTTGATTCTAAACTTGGAATAGGATCTAAGCCAGTAGCAACTAGCAACTTCCAACATGGGTTTTAAAATTGAGAGAAACATTTGGGTACGATATTAAAATGAGTACCAATTCCATTTTTTTTATAGCAAATTTGTCGTGTTGTATCCACTTGTTCCTATAGGCATGGGGTTGGACAAAACTTTGTCCCCCAAGTGACTGATCAAAAAGGTCATTTCATTTTAGCAAAGTGGATGGAAGAATAAAATAAATAATTTCCAAGCCTTTGGTCGGTGGATTCTATAAATTCAATTAATAAATGATATCTACGAACGTGTGAATTAAGTTAAGTGAAATTATTCTAATTTTATTAATATATTTTATGTTGAGTTTTAAATATATAATTATATTAGATGCTGATAAAATATTTTTAGTTGTACCTAATAATTCTACACATTCGAACATCTTGGTTGTTATTTCTTTACAAGATATTAGTAGAATGAATAGATAAAATCTAGTACCCAATGGTTTCTTTTTTATTCACACGGTTGTCATTAATAGGCAAAGCAATTACAAAATAATAGAAAGCAAAATATATGGAGCTAACAAACTAACAAAAGGTGCTAACAAACTAACATCCTAAAATACATAGACTTCTACGTAACAAATAACAAACAAAATCCAGAAGATAACAAACATATATTACATATTGATCATATCTCTAACACTTTCCCTCAAGTTGGAGTATGTAAGAATGAAATGCCCAACTTGGGAAGGAATGCAAGAAACACATATTGTCCCAAAGCTTTTTGTGAAGAGATCTGCAAGTTGGGACTGCGAACGAACATGCGAAGTAGCAATAGTATTAGCTTGAATATGTTCCCGGACAAAATGGCAATCAAGTTCTATATGTTTCGTCCGCTCATGAAAAACTGTATTCGCAGTGATGTGAAGAGCCGTTGTGTTGTCACAAAACAATTGCATGGGATTCTTATGAAACACCCCAAGAGACGCAAGGAACCACTTTAACCAGATTAGCTCTGTTGTGGCAGCTGTCATGGCTCTGTACTCGGCTTCAGCTGAAGATCGTGTAACAGTCACTTGTTTCTTTGTTCCCCATGATATTGGCGATGTCCCTAACATAACAAAGTAGCCAATAACAGATCTGCGTGTGAGAAGTCAGAGTCGCAATACACGTGAACTTGTAAATCACAATCAGACTTCAATAAGAGCCCTTGGCCTGGGTTACGTTTCACATATCGAAGTACCCTCATAACAACATCATAATGAGCTTGTTTCGGATGCTACATAAATTGAGAAAGCACATGAATAACATAGCTCAAATCTGGTCTAGTAATGTTGAGATAAATCAGTTTGTCAATCAATCATCGATAACGTTCAGGGTTATCAATATCTAGTTCGTCAGCAAGCCCAAGGCGATGGTTTTGTTCGATTGGAGAGATAGCTGGTTTGCTCCCACTAAGACCTGATTCTTGTAAGATATCAAAAGCATATTTTCGTTGGCATATGAATATCCCTTCTTTACTACGAGCTATTTCAATCCCAAGAAAGTATTTCAAAATTCCTAACTCTTTGATTTTGAAACACTTGTTTAAGTACTCCTTCACTTGGTTGCACGCTTGAGTATTGTTCCCTGCCAAGACAATATCGTCCACATAAACTAAAAGGGC
Source organism: Glycine latifolia (assembly GCA_013407115.1). NCBI lineage: Eukaryota > Viridiplantae > Streptophyta > Magnoliopsida > Fabales > Fabaceae > Glycine > Glycine latifolia. The sequence goes on from CM023956.1 coordinate 5,521,494, forward strand.
AAGAAAAATATCACCTCTATGGAATGTGAAAAGAGTGTAATCAGCGTGAGATTGTTGGAACCCATATTGTGTAAGTGAGGAGGAGCTCAACTTTGAAAACCAATTCCTAGGTGACTGTCTCAAACCATATAACGACTTTCTCAACCGGCAAACCTGATTCTTCGAACCATTGCTAAAACTTGGAGGGAACTTCATATACACTTCCTCACTAAGGTCCTCATTTAGGAAAGCATTATGAACATCCATTTGATGAAGCTCTCAATTTTTGGCTGCTGCAACTGCCAACAAAGTTCGAACACTTGTCATCTTTGCTACAGGCGCATAAGTTTGACCAAAAACTTCTCCTTCGACCTGATGATTGCCTACAATAACCAACCATGCCTTGTATTGTTCAACTGTCCCATCAGAGTGATATTTAATCTTGAAGACCCATTTGCTAGGTAGTGCTCCCTACCGGATGACAGATTTGTGATTGTCCAGGTACCATTGTCCTCTAGTGCGGTGATTTCCTTTCTCATAGCATCCACCCATCGTGAATCTTGCATGGCTTCCCTGAAATGTTGAGACTCACATCCTGCATCAATAGCAGCTACAAAGGCACGGTGGCAGGGAGAAAACTTAGATAAACTAAGAAAATTATGCAATGGATATTTAATACCTGACCTTGCATCGGAGGAATGACTGATTGGGGTAACAGAAAGTGAATCATGTGTTTCAATGGCATTACACTCATAGTCTTTAAGATACGATGGAGCTTTTTGTGAACGTTATTGATGTACCTGGTGAGGCTTTGGCGCTGAAGTGTGTGGTACTACAATGCTCCCCCTGTCGTCAATATTTGCTTCAAGTGTTGTGTCCTTTTGCACCTCTTCAATAGTTGGTTGTGGTGTAGGCGCTGAAACTTCTTGTGGTGGGGAAACATTACTAGATTCCTCTATTAAAATAATCCTCTGATCATCAACGTTCACTGTGGCAGGTAACAATGGTAGAGCAGGCTGACATGATTCATTAGATGATGTAGCAAAAGGGAAAATATCCTCACAAAATATCACATCCCTGCATACAAAAAAATCTTTGGTTTCTAAATCATAAACTCGCCAACCCTTTTGGCTAACTGGATATCCCATAAATAAGCATTTGCGGGAACGAGAAGCATACTTATCAGTAGGTTTGGGTCGTACATTAGCAAAACATAGACATCCGAAAGTCTTCAAATGATCATAGTTTGGTAACACCCCATACAACAACTCATGAGGTGTGCGACCAGCAAGAATTTTTGATGGAGTTCTATTAATCAAGTGAACCCCTGCAAGCACACTCTCTTCCCAAAAATCAATAGGTAATTCCGCTTGAAACAACAATGCCTTAGACACATTTAAAATGTGCCTATGTTTCCTTTCCACACAACCATTCTGCTCTGGTGTATAAACACAAGATGTTTGATGCACTATCCCATTCTCATGATATATTTCATCAAATTATGTGACTTAAATTCAGACCCATTATCAGAACGTATTATTTTTACCATTTTTCCAAATTGATTTTTGATCATAGCCAAAAACTCATATATGCGATCACACTTCTCCTTTTTTTCAGCTAACATATAAACCCATACAAATCGACTGAAATCATCAACAATTGTTAGAAAATAATGTGCATTAGAAGAAGGAGAGGAACGATAGGGTCCCCAAGTATCACAATGAATTAAATCAAAACACTCTTTACTACGATTATTGCTTGAATGAAACATAGTTCTAGTGTGCTTAGCGCGACAACATATGTCACATGCTGACTTATTTGCTGCAATTTTAGCAGAAAAATTGGAAAACAATGGAAGTAAAGACACAACTTCATAAGATTCATGACCCAATCGCCTGTGCCACAACTCTGCAGACTCATGAATTCGTACAGCCGAGACTGAGGCATGCTTTGGTTGAAACACATAAACTCCTGCATTAACATCACCCAATCCAGTCTCCCTCATTAATGCTTGGTCCTGCAAAACACACTTTCCATTAGTAAATATCACTTTGTTGTTGCTGTGCTGCAATAATTGAGAAACCGAAATAAGATTGCAGCGCAAATGTGGGACAAACAAGACATTAGTCAATTTAAATTTTTTGTTGAAAACCACATTCCCTTGTTTTTCTGTGTGAGTGATAGTTCCATTAGGTAATCCCACTGATAGTGGTTTGATGTTCAAAATATTAGTCAACAGATCCATTAATCCCGTCATATGCTGCGAAGCACCACTATCAATAAGCCATTGTGATTGAATAGCCTTACCAGACAGCTTATCACTAGTATGACTAGTCTGAGGTTGATCCACCAACATCATGAGCTTGTTCACCACTTCAGGAGTTAGAACCGAAAATGCTGCTGCTTGTTGAAGAGCTTCAGATGTTTGCATGGCATATGCTTGTTCATGAGTATGCCTTCCACCGAATCGTCCCCTACCACGTCCGTGAAATGCTCCACGAGTAGGACGATATCCGATTATTTTCCAGCATTTTGAAGGATCATGATTTGACTTCCCATAAAGAGGGCATGGTACTCGCTCAATGTGTTGATCAACAACCATTCGTTGCATGGTGTTCTCCCGTCCCCCACTGCTAACAGTTCTTGCTGCATATCCTACAATAGCACTTTGCTCATCATGATCTTGTGCAATTAAGTGGTGAGTCTCTTCCTATGTGACAATAGCATAAACCTTATTAAGAGTTGGAAGGGGTGAAGTATTTAAAATTTGTGAACGTAAGTTCCCAAAGGTAGCTTCGTCCAATCCCATAAGGAATTGATAAACACGATCATGTTCTCTTTCGTCCTCAATCTCTTTTGCAAAAACATAAGTATCTCCACATATGCATGACTTGTAAGTCTTGCTGCCTTCGAGCTCGTCCCATATTGCTCTTAGCTTCGTGTAGTATTCACCAATAGTGCTTCCTTGCTGTCGTATGTTGGCTAAACTTGCCTTGAGTTGATACTGTCTTGGAAAATTCTGGACATAATATCTTTCCTTCAAATCCTCCCACAAATCTTTCACCTCATCAAAACATTTAATGAAGGGTTGTAACTTAGCATCAATGGTGTTTTGTATCCACCCATTGATCATGGAGTTGCACATCTCCCATGCACGCCATTCCTCTTGATTTTCCTTATTTGTTTCTTTACGGATCCATCGATGAATCTGAGCTTGCTTTTCACCTTGAGTGCGTTTTTCATGAGCTTTGCCTAGTTCTCATAGTTAGCTTCCCCTCTCAACATAACGGTTGTCAATAATATGCCAGGACTATCTGATCCACACAGATAGAATGGAGATCCTGGATCCAACGGCTTCAGGCTACTGCTTCCTTCGGGAGCTATTGTTTGCTGGGCTAGCTTTCACACTTTTTTTTTAATTTTTTTTTATTGGTTGCGGAAGTATGTGTAGGTCTGCTCTGATACCAAAATAAAATCTGGTACCCAATGGTTTCTTTTCTATTCACATGGTTGCCATTAAATAGGCAAAGCAATTACAAAATAATAGGAAGAAAAATATCTGGAGCTAACAAACTAACAAAAGGTGAGAAGATAACTATAATGATCCTGTGACAAATCCGGGTTCGTGCGACCAGGTTTACATAAGGGGGGGTGTAGCTGGAACCCGGACAGAGGAAGGGGTGTAGATAGCATCTTCTCAAATCTGGGATCGTGTTGTGATCTCGGATGAGCTCGGATGTGTTACCGAGTTGTGATATCGGATGAGTTCGGAGGAACTCGTTTTTAGTTGACTTGTAAAAGCTACCGGGTAGAGAGACCGAGAGAGCTTATAACCCATTTTGATAGAGTTACTGGGTTAGGAACCCGGACGTGGTTGAGAGGAACCTTGGACTTGTAAAGTACCAAGATAGGAACTCGGATTAGGTCGGATGAGGTCGGAGGAGGGTGGAACCTTGGACGTAGTATAGTATCGAGGACGGGCCCTAATGTTGTGCAATTGATTACATAAGCATTTGTAATCGATTAAAATGAACAGTGCTTGTTAGGTATCATCTATATAAACCCAACTCGGCAGTGTCAGTAGGATTTTGAGAACCCAGGTAGTTACATGTAACATATATATGAGGTATAACACATTGACTTGCCAAACAGTAGACCCTATCTGGCAGTCAAATATCTCTACATATTCACTTTATATAAGTGACACGTGTTGACTCTCTGATTGTTATTTTGATGCGGGAAGATTCTCATATGACGATATGACGCGTGTTAATTTTCAGACTATTTAAGATATGCACGAGTGGGATATTCCAGTAGCAATCTAATTTCCACCGCCTTTGCTAAAACATTTTCTCTCTCTTATTCCATTTTTTCCCTCCATTGTTAAGTAAGAAAAGCTTCATAGATACTCAATCCTTGACCTAAACACCTTCACATCCAACGTAGGGATTGAAGAGAATCACCATACAAACTAGTTTCCAACCTTTGTTCGTTGGGAAAACCATCAGACAAGGAGATCATTTCTCCAAAGGAAGTTTAAAGTTTCAACCTTTAAGAGTTAGAAGGCACTTTAAGGACATCCAAGCTTTGAGAAGTTGTCCACAAGTCTTCCTTGACGTTTTTAAGGGAAGACACATTAGTTTTACTGTTTCCTTTAAGTTTGGATTTAAGAGGAAAAATGACCCATATGAGTTAGGGTTGGTTTTGCGTGATATTTCTTTGGAAAAGTATGCTTAGGAGGTTGTTGTGATGAATGTTCAACCTTGAAAACTAACTTTTCTGGGTTTTGGGAATTTTGTTTTGCCCAGATAGATCTTTGTGGGGTTTACAAGTCACTGGTTGGTTGTAAATGGTTAAGACCTGGAAAAAAGTTGGGTTCTTTTCGTGAAACGGTTGAGAACCGTTCTTGATATCTTTCTTGCCTGGTGTAGGGCTTGATACAGAAGATATCGAAGGTTGGGATCACGAGGCTGACAGAACCAGTGTTGTGATCAGAGAAGGTAAGCTCTCTGTTCTTGGGAGTTTGTTCCTTGATTGTGTTCCATCATACTCCTGGAAAGTGATGGTTGTTGTATGTCACAGTGCGTGTATTTAAATTGTGTTACTGCTTTTTGATTGAAAACATACATGTAAATGAGATATGCACTAGTTGGCTAATTTGTATATCTGGGTATACATTTGTGCATGAGATGTGTACTGGCTGGGTAATTTGTATATCTGGATATACATTTGTGCATATCTGTGCTGGAATGACACGTTGGTGTGATTATGTACATGTGATGTTTATTAAAAGGCCGGATTGACTATGTTATTGTAATGCCAATATAAAATGCTATGTACTATGGAAGTGAACCAGGGGGAGGTGAGACTCCAAGAACCCTGAGTTTACTGAGATTGTATCTCACCCGGTTGAGGCTTATATTTTATTGCAGGTAATAGCCAGCGAGCTGAGGACGAGATCCAGGGTAAGAGACCCGAGTAGGGGTATTTTGGTGGATCTCGATTGAGAGGCCGAGTAGGCCAAGGCCGGGTTGACTGTGAATCGAGGATCCTGGACAAGAGGCCGATGCCAGGTTCGAGGGTGCGAAAAAAGAAGGCGATCTTGTGCGAGCCTGTTGGCTCAAATTTATTGTATAATTTGAAACCCGGTATAAGTTTGTACTGTATGTACATTGTGTATCTGTACCTGGGTGCTGGGTTGTACAAATGTTTTTTTTATACATAATGTTTTGTTTATATTGTATGACGTAGAATGACGTCTTAATTATTTTATTGCTTATGTATTTACTTAATTACATTAAATAATTACTATATTTAAGACCATAATATAATGTTAATGAACTGGATACATACGTAGTCGTTACAATAACAAACATATATTGCATATAATCATATCTCCAACATGAATGAATTTTAAAATTTATGACGGAAATTAGAATTCATCTTGTGGTCATACGTGGCGTTACAAAATTCTACATGCAAGGGCTCATGGTTGTTTCTCGTCCTCTACTAGATCGAAACGTAACATTTTATGGAAGGGTTCTGTGCCTTTTGGAATAAAATAACAGAAGAGTCTATAAAATACCATGGAAGTTATTTTCTCCCTTTTTCTTTTCAACGGATAAAAGGGACTACTATTTAGAGATGAACATCATTTAATATGCAGGCTAAGAATATAACCAAAGCGGGTAATGAAATGAATAATTAGAGAAGAAAAAGTTCACGAGGTTCTAACTTCAACGGTCACCAATGTTCTTTTTTCTTTTATTATCCGAATGGGTCCATTAACTTAACAGTATTGAATTGGATATATCTTCGTAGCACAAAGTTAGATTGGAAGGTATATGGATTTGAGTCAAATGCCTCAGTCAAAGATTTTTTGTGAAAAAGATAAAGTTTTTAGATAAACCTGGTGGGAAAGGGATACGGATAAAGGAGATTTCCCAAGAAATATTGTTGAAAACTACAATAATTTGTTGAATGTTGACTGAAATTTTCTCATAAACTAGTAAAATATTTGTTTTAATTTGAATGCTTCACAAAATAACAAAATAAAACTTCATTTTTCAGAAGCATTGTGATGAATCAATAAAAGAAAAACCTTTTGCTATGTTGTCATTTTTATTAGAAATTTGACATATAATTTGGGGCCATTTTATGAATTTTTTATTGTTGTTAAAAATATTAAAACATTAAATTTATTTTGGTACAAATGTTTTGACTCGAAGTAAAAGTGTATGCAAACTTTTTACCCAGAATTTTTCCTTACAATATTTTTTAACTTGTATACTTTTTAAAAAATTGTATGTTTTTTCAACTTAATTATTTAGTGATATGTACTCATGATATTTGCTTGTTTATATGATGATATCGATTAATGACTTGATCTTGGTTTTCATCCATGAAACAATGGTGTTTGTTTCTTATGATGCCACTGAAATTTTAGGGTTCTAATAAAATAAGAATGGCCATTAAAATTTTACCATTACTAAAAGAATTTATATACTAATAAATTAAAGACAGTTGTTAAGCTTGTCTTTATTGGTATTTTTTGATGAAAATAATTTACTAGTGTAAATATTGTGGACATGTTTAATATGTGATTTTATTAATATATATATATATATATATATATATATATATATTTTGTAATTTATTTATTGATATAGACGTATATTATTATAGGTATTGTTATCATAATTTTATAATATCCATAATAATACAGCATAAAAAATATCCATAATAATAAATTAATTTCCGTTAAACTAAAGTAATATTTGTTCTAATTTTATTACACTTCTCTTATTTATAAATATAGAAACTCTTGTAGTTAAGTTTCTACAAACTTCTCTCTTTTAGACTGTTGAATGTTGATCATTAACAAATAGACTATTTAAAATTGTGCTGAGAAAATAATTATAACAGCTAACATGTTTTTTAATATTGATTTTTCTACAATGTAGCCAAAAACTACCAAAATAAAATGTAGCCAAAAACACTTTCTTTATTAGTTTTTACATTAAACCATATGGTACGTTTGAAATAACAAGTTTTAAATAAAAAATAAAATCTTTTAATTATTTTGACAAATGTTATGTTAATTTTTAACTGAAAATGAAAATTTTAGATTTCACATATATTTTTCCTTCTAAAAGCTTCTATCAGATGCCTTGAAAAGGATTTTCAAATAGATTGATTGGTGCAGCTTTGTATTTTTCTTAAGGGGCACATCTCACCCACGCATGTTTTAGGAAAGTAAGATGCTGCTGGATATACCTTCAAGAAACATGCGTGAAAATTAAATAGTGGCCTTGTACCAAAAAAGAAAAAGAAAAATAAATATATCAGGGACCTTCGATGGATGGTGACAAAACCATTGTGAAAAATTACAAATAATAAGAATCTCTTTAAAATAGGGCACTTCTTTTTGTGTTCCTGCCTTTTCTAAAAAAGTAAAATACGAATTAATAATTTATAGATAATGCATTTATTGCACGCCCAAGTGGATATACAATGGACACCCCAATTCCAATAATTAGTTATATGTCAAAATCTGATTTGATGTGTAGGATGTCTTTGAATTATTTTAATTTCTAAAGTTAATAAAAATATAGAATACTAACAGACTACTATTAATTATTTTTAATTGGGATCAATTGCAGAAAGTTAGTTTTTATGGATTTTAATTTATTTACTTTTTAACTTGGTCAAGTAAATAATTTCAAAATATATTTTTGACCACATCAAATACTCGGATTTTTTACATTTGGAAAATTTTAATTTATTTATTACCATCTATGGTGAATTTCAAATAAATTATTAAAATAAATAAATAATAATTTATAATTTAAAGTCATAATTAATGTTATGATTTTTAATTTTTTAATTGAAGATGAGTTTATGATTTCATTTTATTTTTTTAATTTACAAATTTAAAATTATAATTTTTTTTTACTTTATGACTTTGAAATCGTAAAGTTTTTTTCATAAGTAAGTGATAAAAATTATTTTTTTTTCAATTTTTTAAAATTGTAAATAATTTTTAAATTTAATTATTTAATAAATAAATATAGTCTCACTTTTTTTAGTTTTATTTAATATTTTGTATATATTTTTATATAATTTTATTTAATATATTCTATATTTTTAATATTATTTTATATTTTTATATATTTTATTTAATATTTTGCTAAACTTTTGGTATATTTATTTTTTATTATATTTTTTTATTTAATATATTTTTATATAATTTTATTTAATATTTTTTAAATTTTTTTGTATATTTATTTTTTACAATATTATTTTATTTAATATATTTGTTTACTAATTTTAAGAATTTTATTTGAAAAGACTTAAATTTAAATAAAAATAAAAATGTATTATATCTTCTTTTAATACAAATGTTGGATGATGTTCCACAATCAATATTTCTAAAAATTCTAATTTTATTACACTGAATTTATTGATAATTATTGTTCTTTTACTACATCTTTTTTTTCTTGTTTTAAGATGATTATGTGTAATTGTTAATATTAAAAAATAAATATACAAAAATTTAAAAAATATTAATTAAATCATATAAAAATATTAAATTAAACAGTATAATAAAAAATAAATATACAAAAAATTAAGTAGAATATTAAATAAAATAATATTAAAATATAAAAGATATTAAATAAAACTAAAAAAATAAAATTACATTTATTTATTAAATAATTAAATTAAAAAATTAATTGTAATTTTTAAAAAATGAAAAAAACAATTTTTATCAATTAAAAAAATCTTTACAACTTCAAAGTTGTAAAAAAAAATTTACAACTGTAAAATATTTAAGTTAAAATTTTTTTTACAGTTTTGAAGTCGTAAAGAAAAAAAACTTAACTTTGTAAAAAATATTATGACCTTAATTTTAAAAGTAAAATAACCATTTCAATTTTAAAGGTTTAAATTTTTAAGAAAAATTTAACTTATGTTTGTAAACTTTTTACAATTTCATTCAAAAAAAATTAAAAATTGTATCATTTATCTTGTTTTAATAATTTATTTATCAGAAGCTGTAACATTTATCTCCTTTTAATAATTTATTTGAAATAGGCTTTCAAATGATAATAAATAAAAAAATGTCCCTAGACGGTAAAAAAATCCAAATATTCAATACAGATAAATATTAATTTTTTACTTATGTATTTATACATTTTATTTTTTCTTAAAAAAGTCAACTACTATTTATGAAAAATTGTTAAAATAAGTGACCGACTCGATTGAATGATAAATCATTTTTTTTTACCATAGCTAAAAGTGTCCAAAATTAAAGCGCAATACTACTTTCAATTTTAATAAAAAGTATCAGGTCTATAAAAATAAATATATTTTCACTAAAGCAAATAAAAAACAATAAAATTGTTATTATTGTTACTCACCTTGTGTGCGCTATCCGACCAAAACTCAATATTATAATAAATAAAAGATAAAATTGTCATTATTGTAACTAAAATGATAGTTACGGGCGTTTGAAATGTATAAAGAGCAACTTGATTCTTCTTTCGTTTATTTCAAAAAAGGTTTAATTAAATAATTTTCTGTATCCTGTATTTATAATTCTAATCCCTATTCGTTTTTAATTGTTTTGTTCTCTTGTTAACCTAAGTGTTTTTTAATTTTAACGTCAACTTTATTTAACCTACCATATAAAGAGGCATGTTAATAATTTTATGTATACAGTCTCACTAAAAAAAAGTTTAATTAAGTTTTTCATATCTAGAAAATAGATTATTTTCATATTACTATTTAACATTCATTTTTTTCATCTAAATACCTGAAAAAATTAACATCATAGTCACGAAATTAAGTGATACTATATGTTAACGTAAAATTAACATTACAATATATTATTAAATACATTAAAATAGTATTTTTGCATTAATAATATGTATAAAAAATAATTTAATTGTGAGCAAGAACTTAAATATTTCAAGGTTTTATTAATGCCTATCTACGGACATATACAATCAATAACAAACTAAAAATGCTGTCTATTTCTTTTATATTAAATGAGTTTAATTAGTTTTTTTAAAATATCAAAAGCTCCATTTTTCAGTTGATGATCCATTTTATATTAATGAAAGTCCATGTTGAAAATTAATCCGATTGACATTGGTTTGAACTTTGAAGTTTTAAGTTTGAACTATTGTTAAAACTGTGGGAAGTGTTTGAAGGTTAAGTACTTAAGTCAATCCCACTATATAGTTTGACTTTAACTAAGTGAACTTGCTTTTCCTAAATGGACAGCAGGGATTGGCTGTGACTCCAAAAAGACCTTATGCACTTGGTGACACCACTGAACCTGTACTTGCACTTCCTTTTTCCAATTTTTTAACCTAACAAACGCAAATACCAAAACAAAGTACTCTATTATAGGTAGTATCATTTACATCTATTATCATATCATCTAAATATGAATCCCACCATTGCTATATTATTTTAAATTCATAAAAACATTAATTTAATTTTTGGATGAATTTAGGGTATCTTTCATAGAATATCTGGATTGTTCCTCTATAGTTAAGAGCGCGTCAATCTGAAGTCACTATTTTTTTTTTGTGTCGTTTTTGCATTTGAATGTGAGTTTAACCGTTTACTTGCATTTTGAAAGCCAATTCAAACACGCATTATGTCGGCCAGCTAAAAAAATTATTCTTTAAAATGTTGATATTTATTCAAAAGGTTGGTTTTTTACTATAATAACAAAATATTTTTTATACATACAAATATAAAAAAAATTAATTTTTATCTATATATTTAAATAATAAAATTATCTATTAATCATGTGTGTCATGTCGCACAATGTGAACGAGGATCCCTTTTGTCTCAAACTTATTTAAAGAGGCAATAATGGGGCAAAGGGAATGGTCATTTGGGAACATGAGATATATAAAATAATAACATCCACTCATAATATGCTTAATGTTTTGATATTGATGTGTGCTAAGCATAGTTGAACAAAAACAATTAAAATATAACATTGTCGGTGGATTCATGGATTTTTAATGTACTGCCAAGCTAAGCTAAGGTTGACACTTTTTTACACCAACTTTTCTCTTTCTCTCTGTACAGTCTAAGCTTAAGCTTATCCCTCCCTAATTGTTGCCTCTGCCATATGTTATAGCCAAAAGGGTGTGTGAGAGAGAAAAGCAGAAACACAACCCACCATCAAGGGAAGTTCGAGAGAGAGAGTTCAGTTGTGTTAAGAGAGAGAGAGAGAGAGAGAGAGAGATAGAAGAGAAGATGAACGGTTGTGAATCTTACGGTGCTATTGAGACACAATACATAAGGAGGCATCACAAACATGAACCAAGGGAAAACCAGTGCACCTCTGCACTTGTTAAACACATAACAGCTCCTGTTCACCTTGTTAGTTTGTTTTTCCATCTTAAACTTTGTTGACCAATATCATGGTTTTTTGTTTTGTTTTTCTTCTGAATTGGGTGTGTCTGGTGGGTGGGTCTAATTTGTGTGGTGTGATGGGAAGAAGTTTTTTACTTTTTTGTTCTTTGGAGATCTGTGAGGCTTTGCTTGTTTTGTGGTGTGTTGGTTGAGTTTCCAATTTTGTATAGTTATCTGGGTGTTTGACTATTAGCATTTCCCTTGTTTTTTTTTTTTTTTGTCTCTTTCTTGGGTATGGGTGGTTAACTGCTTATTGTAGAATTTTGGTTCTGTCAGGGTGTTGCAAAAGTTGGATTTTTCAGCTCATCAGATGCTGTTTTTTTGTTGAGTTTTGGCAATATTTTAAAAATTATGGTTGCGATTGCAGTTTCGTCATCATTATTGCTATTGCAGGAAACTGTGAACAAATATGGCTGATGCGGTCACAATTGCAGTCATGATTCGCAAAAACAATGATGTTACGGCTGAAATTGCGGTTTTTTAAAACCGTATGTTTTGAATGAAATCAGTTTTGGGGGAAACATAGTTACATAATTGAAGTTTTTTTGTTTTTGTTTTTGTTTTGTGTGTGTATGTGGATTTGTTTGTCAAATTTTACAAAAGTTGAATTTTTCAGCTCATGAGATGCGAGTTTTTTGTTGGGTTTTGGCAAGATTTTAAATTGCATTCGCCGCTGCGACTGCATCACCATCCTTGCTGTTGTGGAAAATTGTGGAGAAATATGATTGATGCAGCCGCAATTGCAGTTGTGATGCAGTTGCAGTGACATCAAAAACTTTGTCGCTGTGGTATCGGCCATAATTGCAGTTACGAAGCAATTGTGCTGACATCATCAATTGCAGTGACTATAAAACCTTGATTTTGCGCTATCGGCCACAATTTCAGTTGTGATGCGGTTCAACGACTCCAAAAACGATGATGTTGTTGGTTGTTTCCTTGTTTTTTTGTGTGTGTGGATTTGTTTGTCAAATTTTGCGTTTCAATTCTTTTGGCTATAGAGCGTGAATGGAAAAAGAAGGAAATCTGAAAATTTTACGGCTGGATTTTGGATGTAATACATTTTGCTTAGCAGCTGTTGAGAGTTCTTCACTCATTTGAGTTTCTCATCTCTATAATGCCCTTTAATTGCTTTTTCCTTGCAGACTTGTTTTCAGTAGACCAAGTAATATGTAACATTCTTAACTTCTACAAAATTATCTTCCAATTTTATTCTTTTTAGGGAACTTTCAATTGGGATTCAGTCTCTTGAAATTGAAGAAATAAGTATATGTGATGGCGTGGTTTGTTGTTTTGTGGATTTTGTAGATGTAAAGGAAAAAATGATTATTGTTTGATGTGGTTTGGTTATTTCCCTTCTCAGGTGTGGTCGCTGGTTAGAAGATTTGATCAACCTCAGAAATATAAGCCATTTGTTAGCAGGTGTATCATGCAAGGGGACCTTGGCATAGGAAGTGTTAGAGAAGTGAATGTTAAATCTGGCCTTCCTGCCACAACAAGTACTGAGAGGTTGGAACAACTGGATGATGAGGAACACATTCTTGGCATCAGGATTGTTGGAGGTGACCACAGGCTGAGGGTATGATACTTTGTTGTTCCTTTTGCGTTTTTTTTATTTTTCTATTATTAGACTTTGAAAACCAAATATTGTTCTTTTCTACGAGGTCATAATATTGTATTTGCCTGCCTATGTTGTTAAATTGGTATAATTTTGGGGATTTTACTTCTTTCTTTTTATAATTACATTTGACTTTTCTATTAAAAAGTCTTGGACCAGCTCTCCCCTATCATATATTTTATTTAGAAAATAGTAGTAGTTTGAAAGGATTGTGGATTGCAGAGTCTACTATTTGTTGTTGGTATTTGCTCTGTTTGGTCTATAATTTGTAATGTCTTGCAACCTTGGTTACTCAGTTTAATTTGCATAATGATTACCTTATTTTCCAACTTCTTACAATTGTCTCTTGATTTTCCAAAATATATCATTAATTGGAGGATTTTTTATTTATTTATCATATCTTGCAAATTTATGGATAAAACATAGATACAGTACCATAAGTACCGTTGCTAGTGTTCTTTAATTAAAATCAACATTTCATTGTGGTTAGTGTGGCTGATTTTAATCATTGAGATGTAAACAAGGATTACCAAGATTGAATGCTGATTTCAATTAAGTTTGTTGATTCATTTCCTATGTTGTTATGTTGTCACTAAGAGATGTATTTTTGCTAGCTCTATCACCAGGTTTAATACTCAATCATGTTATGTGGAATTTGCAGAACTATTCTTCCATAATCA
>CM023956.1:5540710-5560800 GCA_013407115.1 Glycine latifolia
AAATATATTTTTAATTTCTTTGATATTATATATATATATATATATATTGTATGGCTTAAAAAAAAAAAAATTACTTAGAAATCGGGAAAAAAATTAATGAGTCCTAAAAAATAATTTTTTAAAACAAAAAAAAAAAAAAAAAAAAAACAAAACCAAACCACTTTGAAGTAGTGAAATGAAGAAAAATTTAATAATTTTGAAGTCGTGAAATGAAGAAAAAAAGTTTAACCAATAAAAAAAATTTAAAATTATAATAAAAAATTAATTATATTACTTTAAAGTCGTAAATTAAAAAATAATTAATTAAAATCATAAAATATTTTACGACATTAGTTAAAAATATTATTCTCACAATTTTAAAAAATACTAATTAAAGTCATAAAATATTTTACGACTCGAGATAAAAAATAAAAAAATTAAAAGTAATAAAATCAATTATGATTTTCGGTTCAAAAGTCAACAACAAATATTTTGACTTACTTTTTTTTATAATAATTCAAAATAAATCCTTAAATAATAATTAAAAAAATCTCAAAATAATTTTGCCCTTCATGGACATGGTTAACTGCTAGGATTACTGTATAAATCAATCTATTTGTAATAATATATAAAATAATTTGTGGGGTTGACGTTTTAGTTACGTAACCGATATATATTTTGGCACATCAACATTTTATCATTGACGTCACTTCTTGGATTAATCTTTCATTTTCTTTTTTCAAGAGTCTAGTCACATCTCCCAATTTTTTTTCTTAATATATTGTTTGTTATATTTATTACATTATGGTACTTCAATTATTGAATTGAATGAGTGTTGCTTATTTTATCCCTTCAGTGGCTATATGGATTCCAACTACAAAGACAAAAAATAGAGTAACAAAGAGTATGTCTGTTCATCATGGATTGATTCAGTAGATGGAGACAAACCAGTGACAATGGAAACATTTACACCAGTGACAATCCATGATTTACACATTAACCTTAACAAGCACATGCAACTTTATTAATTTTTTCCTCTCAAACCATAAGAGATCAAGTGCTCATTTTCTCCTTTTATGTGCGTGTGTTATTTATTCTCATTTTCCCCCTACTAATTTCTTTCTTCCTACCAGTCAAATTCACCTCAAAATGAGGTGCACGTTGATAATGATCCTTTTGTCATTTATATAATCAACTCAAACTCGATTCCACACTCAATTTTCAATGCCCTTTTTACCGTGTACAGCACTTACTAACTTGAGTGAGAGAGTCTGAATAACTTGTCAAACTTGTAATATTAAGTTTTTATCTTATACATGCCCTGAAAATTGCCTTCACATATATATTATTTACAAGTGCATACTAATAAAATAATGTTTCTGACATTGAACTTATGTGAAAGGTGGAGAAGAGGAGAGGATGTGCAGAAAAATACTGTAATAGCCATAGACAAAATTTCTATGAAATAAATGATTTTTTTTTTTGTCAAACTGGATTGCTAGCTACGTGACTTTGAAAAATATTTTTTATACTTTAGTTTTCATTTGCTGTTGAAGCCAACAGATGCTACTCTTGTCAATGGTAAAACCTGGAAGTACAAGAACTTGTTGCAGAAGCAGCACAAGGCACATTTTGCACCACAGTTTAGTAACTTGCATGATATTTTTCTTCAGATAGCGTGCAACACTTCTAAAGTTTAAAGTGAGAGCTAAGACACGTTGTTGGTGTTGCTGGCTCCCATATAACGTATCTATTCTAACTCTTTCATCCTGTGACTTGCAAAAAAGGTAAAGTATTTCAGGTGAAGATTGCCACCTGCAAAAAGGGTATTCTATGATTCCCCAAGTAACTTGGTCATTCCTTAAATTAGCACAAAGTTCACTTCATGAAGACACTCCCTCTGTTGATATACAAGACTAGAGCACAATAATAGCCTGCAAGAAAATGCTTCAGGCTTTGGCTATCTTGTTACCAACGATCATTACAGGAACATTCTCCATTCATGAAATGGTGAAAACGACCACCATCTCTGAGGAAAATCTCGCGGTTTCGAGCCAAGGAGATGTACTTTGCTGCTGTGTGACAGTCTTGACAAATTCTTGTGTTCTTCACTATCCTGATTGGTGTTCCTCCTTTAATTTTCATCAGTCCATACGTCATAGCCAACTTCTCTGTGTGACTGAGCAGAACCTTCTCCTTCTCACTGTCATCAATGTTCTGATGCACACAATTAGTATCAGGTACATACCCCAACTTTTTTATCTCTGAGATTAATTGATACAACTCAAAATATATTTCTCCTTCTTCTGGATGTGATTTCCCTTCTGTGGAGAACACATGAATAGTCTGCCTAACTTGTATCCAACTCCAAACATTTGGGATTTTTACCCCCATGGCAGTCATTGACTCTTTAAGGCGCTCCACGTCCCCCCATCTGTCAAAAGTGGAATATATGTTCATCATCAACACATAGTTAGCAGAATTATATGGCTCCAACCTGAAAAGATTCCTTGCTGCAATCTCTGCTATCTTAATGTCTTTGTGAAGTCTGCACGCTGCAAGAACAGCACCCCAAATACTAGCATCTGCCTTTTGTGGTATGGCATGGATGAAATCCAAAGCTTCATCAAGAAAACCAGCTTTTCCAAGAAGATCTACCATGCAAGAGTAGTGCTCAATTGTTGGATTAATACTGTAATCTGTCTTCATGCTGTCAAAGTACTTCCACCCATCCATAACTAAACCTGAATTCTTGCAGCCAGATAGAAGAGCTGTGAAGGTTATAGCATCAGGTCTGATACCAGTTTTGCACATGTTGTCAAATAGAGTAAATACCTCTTCCCCATGGCCATAAATAGCATATCCCATCATCATGCAATTCCAACATGGTAGTGTTTTCTTTTTAATATTCCTGAAAACCTCATGAGCTACTTTAAGTTTTCCTCCCTTACTATACATGTCAATGAGGGCTGTGGCTATATATATGTCATCCACAAACCCATGTCTCATACTGAAGCAGTGTATCTCTTCACCTTTCTTTAACAGTGATGGGCCAGCACATGCCCGAAGAAGGGTGCAAATGGTAGTAGAGTTAGGTTTTACATTTTCTTCTTGCATTTGGCTGAAAAACTGTAGGGCATCCATGTAGTTCTCATTTTGACAACAGCCTGATATCATAGCAGTCCAGGACACCACATTAGGAGCTAATCCCAAACTCTTGATCCGATTGATCACAGCCAATGCTTCCTCACTGCGGTCGCTCATCGAATAACCTGAAACCAAACTATTCCATGTCACCAAATCAGGTTTTATTCCTTCCTCCTTCATCTGGTTGAGTAGTTTTTCAGCATTGTCAAACGAGCCCTTGTAGGTGTAACCAGATATCAATGAATTCCAGGCACAAATATTTTTGTTCTTTGTATGATGGAACACTACTTCAGCTTTATCTAAGCAATCGTTCTTAATATACATATCCACCAAAGAAGTACAAACATAGACATCATACTCAAGCTTACTTCTCATTATGTAACCATGGATTTCTTTCCCTAAATTAAAGTAACCCAATTCAATAACTGCTTGTAGAGCACTAGTTATTGAACATGAATCTGGCTGGAAGCCTGCGCTTTGCAGGCTCCGGAAATTGGTAAGAACATTTTCATATGACCCCTGAAGAAGATGGCCGGACAAAAGAGAATTCCAAGTTATAATGTCTGGTTTGATGCCGGAAGACTCCATTTCTTGGAAGAGATCCCAAGCACCATTCAAACAGCCATTGACTGCATAACTCGAAATTATTGAGTTCCATGATACCAAGTTGTGATCCTCAGTTGAATAAAAAACTGCTCTAGCTAGCTCAAGTCTATTGTTCCTAGAGTACATGCTAACTATGGAGTTGCAAATTGAAGTATTTGACACTCTTCCAAATCTTATAACATACCCATGAATCTGCTTCCCTTCATTGAGAGCTCTCACTTTTCCACATGCTTGCAGCAGCTTGACAATGGTGCCATCAGTGGCTTTGGCTGAAGCTGATTGCATTTGGCGGAACAGTTCTAAGGCATCCTCCCACCTCTCACTCCTCAAGTTTGCCATAACAATTGTATTCCACAAGAAATCTTCTTGTAGTGGGGTCTCATAAAAAACTTGATTTGCCCTATCTATTCCCAAGCACTTCTCATAGAGATTGATCAATGCACAACTCAAGTGTACATCAACTTGGAAGCCTCTCTTAAGCAAACAAGCATGAACTTCCATCCCAAGCCACAACTCCATCAAAGCCAAACAAATTTTCAGAACAACAGTGAGAGCTTTGCTGTCAAATTTCACTCCTTTATCATGCAATTCCTTGAAGACCTCCAGAATCTCATGTGAGTCACCTCCAAAACTTGCAAACTCCTCAAGAAAAGAGTTCCACAGAAGGTAATTCCTTGCAAAACCCACAAAAAATACCTTTGTAGCTGACTCAAAGTCTCCAAATTCCAAGTAGTTTCTCATTATGCTTCCATCCACTGTAACCAAGTTCCCTTTTTTTGGCATTTTGATCATCTGGGCATGCAATTCCCTCACGGAATTCATAGTCCTTATCCCACCCAAAGGGTGAAAGAATGGAGAAAATTTTGGTGAGGAAAATTGAGGAGAAGAAACCAGCTGAGTTTCTGACATTCCGAGAGAAACTGAAGAGGGTGAATGGCTTCTGGGTGGCATGTGGGCTTGTGGGTTATGAACAAAATAAGGATTAAGATGATGGAAAGGTGCTGCTAAGTTATCCATGAAGCTATGGTACTGAAAGGAGATGCAAAATGTCATGGCAGTGTTATATCAGTAGTGAAGAAATGGTAGGGACAGTAATATACTGAGAGAGCTCTAGCTTGAGCTGCAACTCCAATGATCTATTTGCAAATTTGTTCATAATCTAATAAAAGCTGAGTAATTGGTGGGGATGTTAGAAAGTTTGTGAGCGTGTGGGTTGCAAGATTTTTTTTGTTGATAAGGTTTATCCTATCCGTAAAACTGAATTTGTTTAGGAGAGCAATGTTCCCCGTCATTCATAACCGAGTTGCTATTGGTCTCATTCTAATTACTTTTGGTTCGGATTATTTTCTTTTTTTATTTCAAAAATGTAATTTTGACAGAATATGATTTTGTTGAATAAAATATACAATAAAATTATAATTTTATTGTGTAACTATTTTTGCATCTCGTTAATGTAACAAAATTATAATTGTTATTGTTTAATTTGTTTTATAATGACGAAATCATGATTTTGTTGAAGTAAAAAAATATTAAACAATTCTGTTATACTGTTTTCTAAACAAAAAGATTTTTTTATCTATTTTTTCTAGAAAAATATAAACATAACGGTAATTCTTTTGTAAATATGTCTACAACTAAATCAACAATAAATTGTGAAAAAAATGCCTACCTTAGACACAAGTTGGGAAGGAGAGGGAGAAGGTTTGAACACGGATTGGAAAGGGAAGGAGGAGGATTGGGAGAGGGAAGAAGGAAGATGAGGGAGCAGATGGGGGAGAGAAGGAGAAAGGGGGCAAAAAGGTGGGGGGCAGGGGAAGAGGGAAGAAGGAAGGGTGAAAAAATTTAAAGTTAAGGACAGAATGATATTTTCACACTAAGGTAGGAGTCAATAATAATATTGGTAGGGGTAAATAGTAGCACCCCATTCAAAATAGTAGGTGCCACTAATCAAAGATGGCTTTCTGTGCACATACATTTGGGCCCTCGCCAAACTGCTTACTTTGGGCCATTGAATGGGCGGGCCTGTTGCCCAACAACGTTTGTTGGCACCTTGGCCTTCCTGTGCTTTACCAAAATGGTGGTTATTCTAGGTGGGATTCTCTTGAATCTTGAACTATCTTTTGTTTTTTTTTTAAATCACTCTAATAATAAGGGCATTTGGTTCGCTAGTGAGAACTCCCTTATCTCTATAAGCTTTGGTCTTTTCAAAGAATATGTTGTATAAGAATCAAACTCAAGTTAGTCAGATCTATTAGTTCTTGAATTATCTTATTTGATATCAATTCTAATGACTTTTATTGGCTATATACTAAAACTATAATCTATATTACAAAGATTATTATTTAAAGTATATGAATTTATTATTATCTGTTTTTCTAAAAGTTATTATTATATGTTAGGAGTGATAAGTTCCTTAAATAAATTTAAAGAGGTTAAAAAATAAGATCTTAATGATATACATCAGGATTCTTTCTCAAATGAAGCACAAACGTCAATTGTTAATTGTAAACATGCCAACAGTTGGTGGCATGTGTGCGGGTATGAGTTGTAAAATTTGAATGAGAATCACTTGATTTTGTAACCTTGGCCTTTTCCCCTTTCTAGTCATCAATTTCTTGTCCCTTTCTACCAACCTCACCTTTTTCCAAATCCCATGTGCATAGTACACTCATTGAAACCACCAATCAAGAAGCATTGAAACTTGAATGACACCACAAGAGTGAGAGAAGGAAAAATAGGTGAAGATCATGGCTGATTGGGGGCCAGTTTTTGTGTCTGTGGTGCTCTTCATTCTCTTGACTCCAGGGTTGCTGATCCAGATTCCTGGTAAAGGCAAAATGGTAGAGTTTGGCAACTTTCAGACAAGTGGAGTGTCCATATTGGTTCATTCCATCCTCTACTTTGCTCTTGTTTGTATCTTCTTGATGGCTATTGGAGTACGCATGTACACTGGTTCCTGATCCCATAATATCTTTTGTACGCACACAAATACATTATTTATAATTCATTTCTTCTTGGTTTAAGTTGTTGGGTTTATTTGTTTTGGTAAAAACAAATTCTGTGCATTCGTACTTGTGAGGGAATGACAAAACATTTTAGTTTTCAGCGCATCTGTCAAGTAAAACATCATGGTCTGTGGATTTCATACGATCCGTGTTTTGTTCTAATGATTCTGATATTTGTTACTAGGAATAGGAGTGTTACAAAAGGGTTGACACTTTACACTTCAGTGTTTGTATATGTCATTACTTATTGGCTTCTTTAATGTATTTTATGATACTACTAGTAAGCATTTAGATGCCAGATCCTCTAATATGTCATGATAAGGTTTTAAACAAAAAGATTTATAGACATTAGTTGTTAATGCTTTTAACGATCCATCAAACTGCTTGAGTATACTTTATGCTTTAACCGAGACAACTTTCAATGTCATAATGATTTTCTAATACAAGAGCAAGTTTGTCTAAATTAAGGGGCGCATGATTATGCTATTATACCATCTTTTACGAGAAATTTGATTCCTTATTCCTGGAAATTTTTGTTAAGGGAGAAAATTGTTGTTATAAGTGAGATTGATGTACTAGTTAATTTTGTACACCAAGTTAAATGTTCATATAGTTCCTAGTTCCTAGTTCCTAGTTCCTTCTATGTTAATTTCAATGGTAAAGACATGTCCAGAACCGAAGTTATTGGCAGACTTTATTATCCATCAATTGCTTAGAGTATCTTCTTTTTTATCAGTGAGAAACATAAGAGAAACGAGAAAGAGCTAATGATATATATCTAAGAGAAACAAGTAGTGCATGCTGAATAAGAGGAAGCACCTGTTATTCCCTTCACGAAGAGTATGTTTAAAAACCAAAGACCAGTCCTAAGAACAATAAGTTTTAAACTTTTAATTCTGTCTATAATAGGTGCATAAGGGTGAGTTGTACTGCTTCCGCAACTGCACTATATCAAGAGCAGTTTTTGAATTGGATTCACAAATTAGAAACCCGTAGCCATTCGACCAAGCTACATCAGTTTTAAAATGAATTTTTTTTGGATGAATTGGATGGACATCTATCCATGAAAAAGGTGTTAATTGTAGATCGGATTGAAATTTTATCAAATGGATCAATCTTTTTAAATAAATTTTTAATGGATTATTTTGATCCGATCCACTAGGATCCGGATTAAAATTTATTCAATCCATTCATTTTGACACCTCTAACTCTAATCATGCAAGATGACATGCAATTCTGCAGTTAAACTTGAAGCAAAACTGGCCCTTTATGATTAATAGGTAGAGGTCTGGGTAAGGCTATCAGTGTCGTGAGGTTCGGTTCTTTTGTTTAAAACTGTCACAGTTCAGTTTACATTTGTATTACTTTTCTATCATGCTAAAACACGTCTTATGTTTAGTTTGATGTTTAATGAAATTCAGTTTTAGCTTCTTCAAAAAAACAAAACAACCAAAAACACTTGGAAGCAAAACCGCATGAGCCATCTGCCTACTTGTTGTGACACAAGTTTTGATTTATCAAAGAGACCAGATTCTGGATTTGATGCAGAACGTTTCCAGTGAGTCAAAGTATTGTCTTGAAATATTTCTCTGTTTCTAGCTTTCCAAATTATCCAACACGAAACATCAAAAAGAATGAGGATGCACAAATTGCATAATCCATTTCAACCTTAAGCAATACTAATTTGAGGGCAACTCTTACGGAGGTAATCTCTGTCTTTATCCTCAAGTTAGTATGGTTTATTTTAAGCAATATTAACTTGGGCACAACAAATTATGAGTAGACTTATCTTATTTAATCCAAGATATAAAGCAAATTGTCTTAAAAAGAGAATCAGGTCTAACAAATCGAATTGATATTTGCACTAAACACGGATGTACTGCTATAAGAGTAATATTCACACTTAAGTAACAAATCATATGATTGCGTGTTTTCACCTGCGAAACACATTTAATCTAATAGATTTTCTCGCCAAGCACATCTATAAATATGGAGACTTTTCTTAGATATGAATAACTTTGCTCATTTTTACCATTTTTTATATATTTCTAACTTGAGCGAGGACCACCATGATCCACTATATTATTCGTCATGCCATTGATCGAAATCTTATCCCTCGTGACTACATCACAAAAAATATAAAAAATCTATTATGTAAAATCCTGACTTTTAAGAATTGATCGAGGGAATAGGTGTTGTTGATGGAAAGAAAATAATAAATTGGGGCTTATCAAAACTTAAGCTTTAGTGAAGGACAATCGGAACTAAGTAAAATTAGTAACTGCAACTGTAGGGAGGAATTCAATGACGAAAAAGAAGAAAATTCATTAACTTGTTATTTAGTTTCAATTGGTGAGATAAATGGAATTAATAAAAAAATATTTCACAGACTTTGATAGGAATTCTCAACGGCCTATATGAAAATTTAGAAACTTATTAACACATACACACGTTCAGAGAATGATTCATGTTCATATATATATATATATATATATATATATATATATATATATATATATTTTTAGTAGTTTATATATAATGTTGATCAAATTATTCTAAAAGCATATCTTAACTAAGTTTTTTTAAAATAATAAGTATTTTGTTTTGATTTTTATTCGAATTGAGTAAGATTATTGTGATAAAATTGTTTTTCGAGTATTTAATGTACTTTAACACACAAGACTAGAATCAAAGTTTATTGATTAAGTTTGAATAATCTTGTGGCTTAAAAGAAAGTTGGAACAACCCATATAAATAAATAAAATTTAATGTTATGTGATCACTTTTTTGACATTAAATTTCAATCTTTCATATATGATTATATAGTTCAATTTTAATCTTCTTATTTTATTAAAATTTTTATCTCCAAAAGATATTGTCATATATATATATATATAAAGTATATATATCCTCAACAATTAATTTAGTAATTCGTTGTACAAACTAAGTTTTATAAATTTAACCATTGCATTAAGAGTTCTTATTGAAGAGTTTTCAATTTTTTTTTAAAATTTAAATCCATTAAATACTCCAAATTAAATAAACTCAACTTAATATATAATATATTTTTAAAAATTATGAGTGAATATTAATCATAAATTACAATGCTTCAATTGTCTGATTTAGTAAACATTTTTTGTTAATTGATTTATCCAACATTTAGTGTATATGTTCATTGATTTAATGTCAAACTATTTCATAGTTAAATTAATAAAAAAAATACATACAAATTGTTGAAAAGAATAAATTTGCCAATAATTGTGAAGTAATTCCATCCTCTATAAAAGTATATCAAATTAAAAAAAGAGTGTAACAGAAACAAATATCATCTATATACTTAAATAAATAACTAAATTAAAAATTAAAATAAAGTATATTAAAAATTAACTAAAAGGTTAACACTTGTGGGATAACTCGCGTTTAATTCCTTTATATATAATTTTTTTTACTTAACATAATCATACATCATTTAATGAAATTAATTTATGATATATTGGATTAAAAAATCACTAAAAAAAACATCTTAATATTTTCTCTTTGGAAGCTACTAGAAGTTATAAAATTGTACTACGCACTCTCTAGACTCTAGAGTCGTACTCCCATTGTTCAACAAGTGTAGTAAGTACATGACTACATGAGCATCTCTCGGATGCTTCTGAGCCACACAATTGCAGACCATGAAACCTCAGCTCAATCCTCATCAGCTGAAGATTCTCATCTTCATTATCCACGTGTCAAGCAATCATTGGCTGTGTTCTTATATCCTGAACACATCAGCACCTCCACCGAATTGCACCTCACTTACCAACCAACACAACAGGCTTACCCTTTTGCTTCTCTCTCTCTCTCTCTCTATCTCAAGAGTTTCCACTCAAACCAGATATAGATCACAATTCACAACCTCCACAACACAACAAGCACAAGGAAACAAAACCAACCCTTTTGAGCTTGCACAACTCTCATGGTAGTAGCACAACTACTTCACACTCTCTCTATCTGAGTGCCTCACCACACAGATTCTGTGATATACCAATGGAGGCCCTCAATGCTGCTGGCTTGACCCCTCTATCTGTGCTCTCTGATAGAACAAAAACAAGAACAAAACACCCTTCTGTTTCTGCATGCAAAGCCTCAAACTTTTCCACCTCCACCAACAAGAAACAAACATTGCTGCAAAGTTGCATATCAAAAACTTTGCATGGGGGGCTCATTCTTGTAGCTTCAGCTGTAAATGGTGGAGCTGCCACAGCTTTAACGTACGATGAGGCACTGGGACAACCTTTGAGCCTCCCTGGTACTGGGGACTTTGATGTGAATGGCTTCGTGGAGAGTGTCGCTGGCTTTGCAGCTGAGAACCCTGCAATTATTGCTGGGGGAGTGGCTGTTTTGGCAGTGCCATTGGTTTTGTCTCAGGTTTTCAAGAAGCCTAAGGCTTGGGGTGTTGAGTCTGCTAAGAATGCGTATGCAAAACTTGGGGCTGATGGGAATGCTCAGCTGCTTGATATAAGGGCACTGGTGGAGATTAGGCAAGTGGGGTCCCCAGATGTTGGGGGTCTGAAGAAGAAAGCAGTGTCAATACCTTATAAGGGTGATGATAAGCCAGGGTTCTTGAAGAAGCTTGCATTGAAGTTCAAGGAGCCAGAGAATACCACATTGTTTATTCTTGACAAGTAAGAGTAGTACAGAAAAATTTCATATATAGTTGTTTCTCTATTTGTTGTTATAATTCATGTTGAGTATTGGGAAAAATCCATCTCCTACATTGATCAGAGATAGTATCTGATAAGAGCTTATAAGGTTGAGACACCCTTTATCTTAACGGTCAATTCTGTGAAGATGAATTAGGCCAAAAATGTAAGATTAGGTTATCTCAATTTTGCTATTAATGGTGAGGGGAAGATTGAAGAATTCTCATTTACATTCAAAGGTTGTCGTGTTATTTTATGATGGATATTTGATGTTTCTAATTGCACTTTGCAAGAGAATATTCTTGAATCTGATTGAGTGAACTTGTGATGGAAGCCAGATTTGATGGGAACTCTGAACTGGTTGCAGAGTTGGTTACCATTAATGGATTTAAAGCAGCTTATGCAATTAAGGATGGTGCCGAAGGACCGCGAGGATGGAAGGTATTTCCTCTCCCCTTCCATTTTTCTAATCATATTTCTAATATTTGCATTTTAAATACCAACTTTTTTTCCTATTGATTAGTATACTGACATTGGCTGCAATTCTGCAGAGTAGTGGTCTTCCTTGGATAGCAGCACGGAAAACATTGAGTTTGGACAATCTGACAGATGCTATATCTGAAGCAATAGGAGTAAGTATCTGGGATTTGTCTAATTGCATTTCTTATTTCAATGCTGATGCACTTGCAAACTGCTAGTATTGGTTTTCAGATTGTAAAATAGTAGGCATGTTCATTCCGTTAAATTTAAATGTTTACCCTCTCAAATTGAGAAATTTCGCTAGCAATAAAGGAAACTGACCAATCAGGAAAAATTTAGAATGAATTATTAACTGGACTTGCTCATCAGAAAAGTTAAATATGAGAATGAGATATTGTTTTTCAAGAATCTGGTGATTGATCCATTTACACATGCTTGCTTTTAACATAAACAGATTTTGTTCATGATCTTGCTTGATCATTTCTATGTCTTTCTAATTAATGGAGGTTTGTTGCAGGATACCTCTGATGGCGTGGCAGTTACTCTTGGGATTGCTACAGCTGCTGCTGGACTTAGTCTATTAGCTTTTTCTGAGGTTGATCTGATGAGTTATTACTTACAATTTACTCCCTTATTCTGAAAAAGCAATAATCCATTATGATGTGACTCCACTGACATAAATTTCTTGTTCATGGTGTTTTTTCTGTTTGTAGATAGAATCAATCCTCCAAGTTGTAGGATCAGCTGCGCTCATTCAGTTTGCAAGCAAGAAGCTTTTGTTTGCTGAGGTAGGCATGTTTTTCAAAGCAAGATGCATGGTTTTTCAATTTTTGTTGTTTATTATCATCAATTTCTTGAATAATTCTCCTTTGCCTCTAGTCGGCAACCATCCTTTTGTTGCATGTCCGTGCTTTAATTTTACTATATGCCCTTCTGTTGAGTTTATTGAGACATTATATAAAAATCAAACATCAAACATCAGATATTTCTCTTCAAGGAACGGAGAATATGTTCATTTCTTTTTTTTATGATGTCATCAAAATGTAAGTAAAAGAGAGAGATGCTCATGAATTGAATTAGTTACATCAATCAGAGAAGAGCCATTTTAGTGTTTGTAACTACATGTAAGAGACAGAGGGAGAAAGAGAGAGCAAGAGCAAGGGCCAAGGTACATTTGAGTTTGAGAAACCAGTCTCTCTGTATTGCTGAAAGAAGAATGTATGAGGGTTTTTCCATTCAGTCCAACATATTTAACCTGTCAGTTTGTGATCCCAGATGCGATTGTGAGTCCAACATTATAAGCATGGGATCACAGTGTGGGGTTTACAAGGGCTTGGAATCTCCAATTGTAACAGTTAACTGTTGTAGTGTGATTCTCCCAAGAATCTTATCAATTGATGTCCCACTATGTATCTTAGTTACAAACTAGCATTGCTTGGGACTAGTCAAAGGGCAAGTCAATAGCCATAGCTAGCCCGTGTGGGCATTGAAGATTTTAGGATCCAATTTCAAGTTATGGGACTTGAGTACCACATCGGAAGTGTGAGGTTTATAAGGCCTGGGGTACTCCCAATTGCAATGGCTAGCTTTTATGATGTGGTTCTCCCAAGTTATCAAATTATTGTTACTTTTAGTTTTGTTAGTAGTGTAATTTGGATTTTTGGTGATGGAAATGGGATAGATGTTTGAATATTCTGTTACTCCAATGGATGTATGATGATTGTCAACAATGTTGATTGCTATTAACAGATGGTTTTCCATAGGTCATGTGAGTCAAGATTCCCATGTTCAAAAACCAATCTTAATGAAGAACATTTTCTCTCTTTAATGCATTAGTTTTGAGAATTGTTGCTAGAGCATGCAAAGCTATAGCCTGTAGTATTGCCCTTTTGGGTAATATTCATTTCACATAACATAGTTGTATTCTATCAACATCCACCAAAGTGGGTAGTGATGACTGAAGAAGTTAGAATATAAAGTAAAATACACCTTTATCCCTTGAGAAATGTTTAAATTACATTCTTCCCCTCTTTATTTAAAAAATTGCTCCCCTTTTTCCTGAGATATCAGTATGAGTCACACTTTAGTCTATTTAATGTGAACTAGTCTATTAATAGTGGTGAGAAACTATGAACAAACTTCTTACGAGTACTTTTCTTTTTTCTTTAACTTTGAAGGTCACTGATAATTAATTCTGAACATTGTATTATCAATATTTTGACTTTAATAAATGTAATGATATTTTCAATTCTCATACTATCAGCTTTGAAACTTCACTTGGAATCATTATTCATCTTCTAAAGTCTCAGTTCATAGCAAGAATTCAAAAGGAGTTGCTGATAATGTTGAAAGTCATAAGAGAAAAAATTAACCCTAAGATATTTGTTTATATTAAAATAAGAGGGGTAGGGCGGTGTAGTTTAAACCTCTCTTGTGGGAGGGGAGTATAATATACTCTAGATTAAATTATTAGGTTAGTTGCACACTCTAAGAATTTGTACAATATGGCTTTTGTTGACAACCAAGGCTGACTGTTGCATGACAATTAACCCAGTCTCATTTGGTCATCATGCCCTTTGTTCTGGTTTATTGTCATTTATATGGGTAAAGCCTCAAGCTCACATTTTTTTTATATATATTAATTTCAATTTATTTGATGGCAGGACCGAAAGCAAACCGTGAAACAACTTGATGAGTTCTTGAACACAAAGGTTGCCCCTAAAGAACTTGTTGATGACATAAAGGTACTTAATATTTTTCTTGATCTACATCCAAATAAATTAGCTGTAATTGTGATATGATGCATTTTTATATTTTAAATTTTAATTGAGAGATATTATATCTGTTTCTGAAAATTTACCTTATATGATTTGTGAACTTTTCTATCACTTGCTCTGACCCTTTTCTCTTTGAATGAAACTGCTGGGAACACTAGGATATTGGAAAGGCTCTTCTACCATCCTCTACAAATAATAAGGCTCTTCCTGCTCCAGAAGAGAAAAGTTCAGAGCTTGCTACAGCTGATAGCACTGTACAGAATGCAGTAGCTACTCCCGAGCCCAAAGCGGATGCAGTAGCTCCTGAAGTAAACTCAGTGCCCAAAACTGTAGTGAAGGCAGAAGAATCACTTCCTGCGCAACCAAGGCCACTTTCACCATACCCATATGTAATGTCTTAATTTCCCTTCTCGATGATTTTTTTCACTTTTGGTGCTGATTGGTCATGCTTGTGGTGTGGCCATTTTCTTGGAACTTTTCTTTCCATATATATTCCTCTTTAAGAAATGCTAGTAACATTTTCCATAGCACTCTTTTGAACACATTATTAATGATTGAAATTTATTGAAAATCACAATTATTTGGTGGGTTTCACTTATTTAACGAGTTTCACTTGTAATTTGTAGTTTCTAATACATTTTACTCAATAATAGAGAGTTTGATAGAATTAGTGTATTAAAGAGTGTGTGGTTAGCACTCCTATTTTTCTTCCAGTGTCATTATGATTCCATTTAAGAGAATCTCTTTAATCAATATCAAATGTCACACTGCATTTTGTAATCACAAATAAACCTCTTTTGTGAGGTCCTTCTGCCCAAGAAAAGACTGAAATATTGAATGAAGTTTGGGAAGAATGTGAAGTTGCATGTGAGAGGAAACATTATATTTCATAATTTTTAAAAAAAAAAATTAATTAATGGTTATTTAATTTATGAAGACAATATTCTCTGTTTATACTGCATGTTCCTGATACAATTATTCTTTCCTTTTTCTTTTATGTTCTTTTCTTGAATTGCAGTATCCAGATTTCAAGCCTCCAACATCTCCTACCCCTTCACAGCCCTAGACCTTCACTTCTTTTAATCTTGAACAGAATCCCGTAGAAGGTAAATCAATTGTCCAAATATCCAGCATGTATCAAGAGGTGTACAATACTACAATCTATAATCCTATCAGAAAAAGTCATGCATCTTAATTTGCAGATAAGATCCGTGACATAAGTTGTATAATTTTAAAGTTTGTAATGATTATCCTTCCACTTGTGCTACTCGGTACACTTTTTGTAATTGATGGATGTGTTGTAGAGGTAGGTGTCAAGTTAACATTGTAGTTATTTTGAGATTTAGTATAACATTCAGTCTTTCAGTTTTGGAGCAAGCAAATAAGGTTTATGTATGAAATTCTGCTTTGTATTGATTCATCAACTCAAATTAACTTTGCAATTGTGAAATATAATAGCTTATGTCAGGCTTGTTTAGCCCCCGGAAAACAAAATGAAAAAAGAGCTGATGCTAGTAGACTTTTTCTAAAATTATCAATATAAGATGGTTTTTTTTTTTGGGTGAATAGATGGATTTAATTTAAATACACTGATAGTGTGAAAACTTTGCACACTGTTAATAAATTATGAATCAGTTTAGGTGTAAATTTTAAAACAACTCTTATAAAAGTTAAATAGTTAATGATCATGACAATCCAAAATTAAATGAAAGTGTAAAATGTTTTGTTATTTCTTTGCTCTTGTTGTAAGGTTTAGTGTTGGACAGATTTTCGTTAAGGCAATGTCAGTGGCAGCCTACATCGTCTTTGTTGGGGTTGGCTAAATGCATAAATCTATTCATTTAAATTTTTCAGAAGAAATTAATCATTAATAAAATTAATAAATATTTTGTATCAAATGTCATATGGCGATCCAAAAACAAGAGCTTTGGTGGAATGAGTTTTTGTCTGGTAAGTTTTTAATTTTCAAACAATAATATTATTTACATATATTTTTTTAACCTTAATATTATTTCTCTTATATACCGAAAGAAGGAAAACACGATTTTGCAGGAAAAAAACGATTTTAACATGTACTTTGTTTACCGTTAACATCTCCACTCATAATATAAAAAAGTCAAAATAATTAAAAATATTATCCTAAAAAATAAAGAATTTAATCAAAAATACAATAGTAATATAAATATTTTTATATTATAATAATTACATTAAAGTTTATATAATTTTTAATTTTTTTAGAGGTCATGTAATTTTTAATTAATTTACTGCATAAATTTGTTTACATCAATACTTTACCAAAATTAAACTGAAAAGTAAAATATTTTTCCCACAAAACCAATAGTTTGGGAAAATGGAGGCAAACCGCTTCATTTTGAAAATTCACAAACCAATAGTGAAAAGTACCGAATCCATTACAAAGAGACAGAGAGGAAAAAAGAAGAACAAAAGAAAAGAAAAAATGCAAAAAGCGAAACTGAAAACCAAATCCGAAGAGTGAAGGTTCGTTGAATTCCATGGCGAGAGTGAAGCACACGCCAGCTTCTCGCAAACCCGGTATGTCTGAAAATTCATCACTTCAGTCTCATTTTTTTCACTTCACAAATGAAACCCTCATTTTCTTCGCTATGCAAATTCGCAGCTAAAAAGCAAGCGCCACGCGCATCCACTTCCACGCAGCCACCACCACAATCCCAATCGGTAACTCATTCTCTATTTTCTTTTCTGTGTTTTGGTTTACGAAATCCCTAATTTGACCTTTCTTTTCCGAATCTGCAAAGCCTGCAACTAGAGAGAGGAGGAGAGCTCAACAAGAGGAGCCGCAGCAGGGTAAGTAGTTTCTCGAAAAGCCGCATTCTGAGTTTGTTTTGTGTTGTGGTTGTAATAATTATGGCGCTTAAGTGTGGTGTTTTAATATTTTGTTGTTGTTTGTTAAAAAAAAAAACAGAGCCTGAGGCTCAGGGAAGGAAGAAGAGGCGCAATAGGCCAGGAATTGTGGCGCTTCGTGAGATTCGGCATTTTCAGAGGAGTTGTGAGCTTCTGATCCCGGCTGCTCCTTTTATCAGATGTGTGAGTTTTTCTGCAACCATCAACATTTTGCTCTCAAGTGAAAATTAGCCGATTTTGTGTTTGCTTGTACTCGGAATGATATTAATAATGATAATGTAATGTTGATTTTGGGTATGCTGCATTGCTCTTGCTTAGATTTTACACTAAACTTTGCCAATTTTACCAGAAAAAAATTCGTTACGACTGTCTATCTATCTTTTACTAATGCTTAGGGGTGTTTGGAAAACTGTTTGATTGGTGTGGAATGGAAGTTTTACATATTACTTTGCCAAAGCATAAAAGTAAAAGAGGTGTTGGATTGGTGTTACATTGGATGGAATGGATATGTAAACACACTAGTTAAATTAGGCAGTTTAGTTAGTAAGTAGATACTAGTTATATTTGCTAGACAGTTAGCAGATTTAGTTCTCTCCTTCATCATGTATTCACCACAGGTACCAATAGCTGAAACTGTAATTAAAGTTCAAAATCTGGTTCTTATGAGGACAAAACTTGGATACAGTCTTTTGGGTACTTTTGGTGATGTTATTCAATTACATTGAATTTTCACCTCAATAATATGCATAATAAAGGTTTGCATTAAATGTTAGTGTAGGTTACTGTGATGAAACATCAATTCTAATTGGAGAACAACTCCAAAAGCATCTAAGGGGTTTCATCTAAATTTTTCCTTTTTCATAATTCTTTATTTGCAGCTTCTATCACTCTAACACTATTTGATGTAAACTTAGGCATAAAAATGAGCATCATAGTTTGGTCGCTGTTTTATCTATTCACTGATGAAAGTGCTTGAAGAACATGCTCTGTATGGAATTATGATTTGAATTGGCTGAACTAAATCTTGTGAGACATTTGTTCTTGCTTTTTTGGTAATATTTTTACTTTTGGCTATAGGTCAAACAGATTACAAATCAATTCTCTACGGAGGTGTCTCGTTGGACACCTGAAGCTGTGGTAGCACTTCAGGAGGTATGCAACTTTTTCCATGCTCATTTGAGTTATCACTAGGGTGCTTGTTGCAAATTTGCAATTCATCTAATTATAATGCAAACGTGGCTTGTTTCAATTTGCTCCTGGTTGAACTTTTTAAATTTTCATACTTACTGTTATTGTCGTCCACTTTTTTTGTGTTTATTTTTATTTGTATGTTTTACATGATTATGTAATAATTGAAACTCGTCAGATATTACCAAATCTGCATAGAGAAGAACCCATTGATTATTGAAAATTGAGATTTTAGACATTCAATATTTTAGTATAGCACAATATGCTTTACTTATCTGCAGTCTTAGTGAAATGAGAATAATATTAACTTGTCTATTTCTTAAGAGGTGTTCCATCAGACTTCCAAGTGATATATGTTTTAATAGAAGGCTATTTTTTTAACTTTTAATTCATATTACAATATTAATATATCAATTATGCAAGGACCTGACAATTGTATTTCATATGTCCTTACGAATTTGACAGGCATACCTGGAATTTTTTTCTTTCTTTAGTATATAGAGGGAAAGGTTATGGGTAACTCCAAAAGGGAGGGGGAGTGGAAAAGGTTGCAGAGTGTATTGCAGGGTTTAAACCTGTTCCCTTGCACTTTCCTTGCATGTCTCAGAGCTCTTCCAACTAAGTTATCTCCAAGGGTGATTATTAATTGAGATCAAATTCTCATGAAGAATGTTGACTGTTTTTAAACCATTTAAGAATGTGAACTTTATTTTGCTACCACTAGAGTTGTGCAGCACACACACACACACTAGTGCAACACATGCTTCTTTAGATAGCAAGTAATGCTTCTATTCTCTTATTATTCCATTCATGTAATCAATTTCAGAATATTTTTTCTGTTGATGTTAGATGATTCATATGGTAGTTAATTCTGTTAGTTCAGTAGTTAGTTGGCTAAGTTTGTTAAAACCAACAAGCCTGATAAATAAGAGGCATGTGCATTGTTAAGTGTAAGCTTTTGATACCTCGTGTTAGAAAAATTAATACAAACTATTATTCTCTCTTCCTTCCTCTCAATCATCACCCTCATCATCATTAGTTCATAGTTTCTGTTATACTGTGAGGTTTGTCTTGCTGCTCTAACATTTTCAACAACTTAGCTATGTTTGGAATGGAAGGGGATATTATAAAATCGAACTAGAGTATGGAATGAAAAGGATTTGCCATCCCTATGTTTGGATTATTATTAATGAGGGAGGAAAGGGGAAGGTAAAGGGCTATAAGTGTAAATTTCCAATGTTATTTTAAGTATGTCGATTTAAAAGGTAAAATGATTTTAAAATAAAATCCATTTCCCTTCATCAACTCTTAGTTTTTTTTTTTTTTTTGGGGGGGGT
>CM023956.1:5560920-5600166 GCA_013407115.1 Glycine latifolia
TCTCAATTACCTTCTCTTCCATAAATTTTGGACTCCCAAGCAGGGAGCTCTACTCCTGACCTGTACTTTACTCCTCCGCCCCTCTCAAAATTACCCCTCATCCAAATGGACTCTTATCTACCCCTTTAATGTGTCTCACCAATTGCTACAGTTACATCTCTGATGTTTTTTATGGATGCTTTGTACCAAGTCCTTGTCAATAGTGCTGCTGTTTTTGTGATTTTTTTGAAAATGCTTGTTGTTGCTTTAGAATCATATATTTATTTTCACCTGTTGTGTAATTTATAACCATATTTCTTATAAAACATGACCATTCTTTTGGATTTTTATATAACCATACCGCAGGCAGCTGAGGAATATCTGGTTCACTTGTTTGAAGATGGAATGCTCTGTGCAATTCATGCAAGGCGTGTTACTCTTAGTAAGTTGATATAATTTTTTAAATTCTTTACTTGATTCACCTTTCGTTGATCATCAAATCATCCATGAATTTATCTTTCATAAATTCTATGCTGCTTTTATTGATGGATGAATGTATTTGTTTTTTTTTGTTACAGAAAAAATTAATTATTTTATTACGTTATTAATTAATTGCATTCAAAAGAATATTCTACAGTCTGTAATCTGTATGATGGAATTTTCTTTGGGGCATGCAGTAAATTCTAGATGGAAAAACTCATGGTAGTATAGTGGTTGGGAAAATTTTTGTATTTTTATAAATAACATGTATGACAAATGCGCTTTGAGTTCTGACTTGTCATGTCCATTCACTCCCATCCTTTTATTGGTGTGTGTGACCATTTATAAAAAATGCTACATCTGTTGAATTCAGAAAGTGATAAATGTGTATTGTAGACTGTTTGTTACCTCTAATCATGTAAAGGGTTGCAGCAGCCAGAAGGCAATTAAAGATAGTGATCAACATTTTTTAGGAATAGAAAAAAAAAATCATTTTTAAGCCAAGCTGCCTTTTGGTAGGGGAGCCGGTGTCATACTGTTCTTGATGGATCTCAGTAGCTAAATTTAAATGAACAGAATAGTTGAGCATACTATTTTTTTGGAGGAAAATAAATGGGCAGAATACTAAAACACAACGTTGGTTTGCTAGCATAGTGGTATTTGCCAGAGATCCATAATTCCATACTAGTCTATAGATTAGCGGCACTATAGTGTAGTAGCAGAGCAGAGAGGGCCCTAGACCGCTATGGAATTGAAAAAGCAGAGCAGTTTTCAATAGCAACCACAATTTTAGATTGATAATTATGATTATGCAAAGATCATTCTTGTTGTTTATTAATTGGTTTATGCTTTTCCATTGTGAATATTTTGAGTTCTCTTTCAGTAACCTCACCTATATATGTTCCATTTGTTTTTCTTGTTTGTTCCCTCAGTGAAAAAGGACATTGAGTTGGCCCGGAGGCTTGGAGGAATAGGAAGGCCTTGGTGAGTGGACAATACTAGTAGAAGACCATTGGTTTTGTTTGTAAAACTTCACACAGAAGGGGGACTAAATAGTACAGGGGATTTCAATGAAGGAGGCATTGTTGCTTCCGTACCCAGCACTCAAATTGCAGTGATTATTTGATATTAAATGTTAGGAACTAGACACTAACCAATGTATGTCAATGATTATATCTTTGTAGGTGAAACGACCATTATAGAACAGTTGCTACTATAACTTTAAATTGATGAGTGAGGTAATAGTGTAACATTGTAGCAATGAAATATTCCAAGATTATTGCCATTCATGTTAACTTTCCGTGGTAGAAGGAATTCAAGGGTCCAACAAGCGTCAAGGCTTAAAATTTCTTCCTCATTTATTTGTAATAATTTCATTTTTCTTTTTCTGAAATCAGACCAGTGGAAACGCGTAATTGAAACTAACAGTGATTGGTCGTAATGAAATTGCACTGTAAATTTAAAAGACTTAAAATCCAGTTACATTCCAGGTCAAAGACAAAAATGTATTATAATTGAAAAGCGTTATGCGATATTATTCATATTCATTTATTATTGGAAGAAATTAGTTTGACAGTTTTTTTGAAAAACAAGTTATAGTATTCAAATTAGTATCATAAAGTATGAGGAATACTTGTGTGTAAGAAGTCACATTAACATCATAAGTTCATGGATATAAGGCTGACCAAATATAGGCCAATGGCAAGGATGCTTACTATCATTTTGTCATAATCAGATGACAAAGAATGCAAAAAAGTATACATAACTGTTTTTCTAAATAATTAACACTATTTAATTAATATTGTATATAATGATTTTTATCACTTTTGTACATACGTATATTAAAATATTATCATAAAATTAAAAGAATAGAAATTATCTCACATTAATTGTATACTAAAAAAGATCATTTTTCTTAACAAAAATAAATAACACTATGATGAATGAAAGAATAAAGCGAAAGTACAAAAAAGAATAAAGCCAATAAAGTTATAATTATTTTGTTAATAAAAAATCTTTAAATCTTAATCTGCATTTCGTGTCAAATCTAATGAAAGAAATTATTATTGATCCCAACCTACTTTGATATTGGCCCAACCTCCCATGAAAAAGTCCATTTTACCCCTCCCTCTTCCTCTTCCTCCTTCCTGTTCTCCATCATCTCACATACTCCCTGCATCCCCCACCTTCTTCTCACCCAACCACCTGCAACTCCACCCTCCCTCACCACAGTCGCACAACCATCATCATCATCATCATCAAAGATCACCTTTGTGTTCTACCACCACCCTATCTCATCTCCTCCACATCGCACTACCACCAGTTGCTACCATCACTAAGTCACTGTGCACATCCATCCTTGCACACTCCTTTGCCATAATGAAATCGCATTTTCACATGGATATTTAGGTGCACAAAATTGTGATTCTGATATGTTAAGGAGAGTGTTGCAAAATATAACAACAGAATCACGATTCTGTTGTGCTAAGGGAGGTAAAAAATGGTGCATGACAGAATCATGATTCTGTTGTGCATTTTGTTCAACGAAATTATGATTCCATGAAGAGGGTATTTTTGGAATAAAAAAGTTTCAAACTCTTGGTAAAGAACATAAACAATTTTAATGACGTCAATAATAACTCCCTCTAATGAAATATAGCTTCAAAAACCCAACATTGAGGATCCTTGTTAATGTTCGATGTAACGTCTAACTAATTAGAGGTCCATGCTTATGTTTTTCTTTTATCACAATATAATAAGAAATCGTAATTACAGTCTTCTAGAATTTTCTAATCTTTTTGTTAAAAAAAATAATCTAATCTTCCAAATTTTCTATTAATCCTGAGTTCGACAGTTGATATTTAACAATTGCGTCCCAACAACTTCTTAATTTGGGAAGGTTAGAAAAAAAATGGCAAAATAAAAAGATTGAGAGTTAAATTTCTAATGATAGCTCTTCATACTATAACCCTTTCATCTAATTTTTAAATCAATTTAAAAATGAAAAAACAAATTAAATTCCATCAAATCAAAGGGTATAAACTTCGAATAAATAGATATATAAATAAAGTACTTTCGCATCTTTATAAAACCTTGAAACTCATAATGAGCAAGTATCATCAAATGTTTCATGCTCAAAATTATGCTAAAAGTGTATACATCTTCCATGTAAGTATGAAAACTTTACAGTATAATACATTATACATCGACTTTAATTCATATTTATTGCTTTGAACATTAATCCGTTCCTTTACAAAGGTATCCCCTTATCTTCCATAAAGTCCAAATGTCGTTAAACGTGCTCTCTCGCCACACACTACTTATTTTAAATGTTATTTTTGAATCATTCTAATGTGTAATGCCTTTCGGAGATCACATTATTTTTTTTTACAAAATTAATAGACCATAAAATGCAATTAGATATTGCAATTGGATGTATATGCTCTAAGCCTCTAATACTATCCTTACCTAACCAAGCCAAAAGGTACAAAGAGAAAATAAAACCCAGTTTGGATTAGCTGGTTCAATACATAAATTGGTGATTCCGTTACATACCTAATTTTAATAAGTTATGGATTTTAAGTCTTTTTCCTATCTATAATTTATTTAAATTTAATATTCTTTTTTTCTTATTCTAAAGAATATTAGTTGTATTTCTTTAGAATCTTTTTTTTATGCAACTAACTAAATCAATGCATTCATGTTTGAACTGGCCTAAAATGTGGTTGAACCAATGTGAACAAACAATGGGTTAATGTACTAAATTAGTTTGGTACAACATTAATGTAAATTTTTATAGATAAGGCTTAAACGTGTAACTTAATCAAGTAGGATCACCCATTACACCTTAATTACATGTTAGTGCAATTTCGAGTAATAATACACCTACGAATTTGGTAGTTTACTAAAAAATAATTCCTGTGAGAGTAGGAAAAAAATATTATTATATTATATGATATTTATTGGATACCTTATACTAACATATTAACATTAAATATGATTTCTTTTAAAAAAATATTATATATGAATTAGATGACATCAAATTGTAACGTAAATATTATGAATGTATTCTCTTACTCTAATATTTATTGAAAAATGATTACACAACATAAAATATGTATGGGTATGAAAGAAAGAGATTTAAAAAAAAAAGATAAAAAATAATAGATATAATGATATGATAAAAAAAAGTAGAAATGATATTAAAAAGAAAATATATAATAATAACAACTCATAAATATATGAGAAAGAGTACCTTACATTGAAAAAAAGGTTCCCGTAAAGGTAAGTTTATTAGTATTATTATGTGATAATGATAAAGCAATATTCTCTTAGTTAAACACTTACCTTTACTGGAACAGAAATGGTCACATGGTGTAAGTAGTCAAATTATTTAATTTGTTGAAGATACTTGATGATGGCTTCCATGTCAAAGGTCAATTAGGATCACCATACTTTGTAGTGCCCAGTACGTCTTCCTTTTGTTGTTATCTTTTATTTTTAAAAACATTAAAGTTAGCTAGGAAACGGAAATGTAAATATGTAATATTCTAAAATCAAAACCTTATTTACTTGTTTTTCCTTCTGAACAGCCAAGGAAAAAAGACATTTATTAAAACCTTATCTCACTTTTAGTTGTCTGCACATATATAGAAGTATATCACAATTTTTATTACAATTTAAACAATGATATATATGAGAAGCAAAACAACATAGAAAAATAGGAAATTAATTTATTTTGTACATGTGGTAGTTTTTAACATTTCAAATGTTTTATTACTTTATAGTATATATTTTTATTTGCATTCTTACAAAGTATTGATATTTCTAACAAAACTAACAAATTAATATTTGTTGATATATAAAAAATATCATTTTTTTGTGTGAAACCAAATTTTGTTTACAATACTCGATCTCCTGTACAAGTATTTTTCAACATCATGCTGTTTCATACACATGTTAGATACACAGTGCTTTATGGAAATTTTAGCAATAATCTTGTTTGTATTGGGAGAGGTAAACTACAACTGGAAAGAAATTAATCTCCCGTTTGGCCAAATTAATAATATATATACATTTTTTTTCATTTTACACATTTATTTACTTTACTTCTAACAAAACACATTCATTAATTTACATTGCAAAAATCAAATTAAATACACCTTTTTTATTTATTTTAAAAAGTTTAATCCTACTTTAAACAAACAGTTCCACGAATTCTAGAAAAAAATAAACACGACGGGGTTGATAAAAGAATGCAAGTCTCTATAATTAAGGACATAATAAATAAATAAAAATTTACATGAAAACCAATTTATTGATATGTCATCGATAGTCGACACATGTTAAATGCTATTGAATCGTTTAGCATAATACGTGTAAAATTTTCCGATCATTTCTTAGCAGATAGAGAAGTATATGAAAATTCAAATTTTCAGGAAATGCAAGGAAATGACTAAAAAACATTAATTCGAACCCATTCTCACGTCTACATACACGAATCTTTTGAAAATTTCAACTTGTTGGACAATAGGACATGTTCAAACACGTGGCCACTTGTTTGATTCCTTATAGATTCTTTTTCATTTAACTTTTTGTCTCACCGGTTAATTTAACCCTAGAAACAAACAACAAACTTAAAAACCTAAAAAAATAATTAATGAAATTAGGTTTTGTGGAAGAGACTAATCTTTTAGAGCAACGCAATGATGCGTCTTTGATATCGATAATACAATAAATTTTAGTTGATTACTCGATTGGGTGTGGTGAACATTGTGACATAAACAATATGTTATCTTCAATCCACTTAATAAATAAAGTAATGTTGAGAGTAATAATTTTTTACTTTTGTTGATTTCATGTTTCGCTTTTTTTATATCTCATCTTACATGTTGATAAATCCTGATTGGACAAAAAGATATCTTTTAAGAAGATATGCTTACATCAAGTGTGAATTTGAATTAGCTACAAAAACGTGTACATATGCATATTTTCACGTAAAATCTAACGCTTAAATGCATCCGAAAGATGTGGATCCGAGAAACACAACGCAAAAGCAAACATGCCATAAAAATTTAACGGTACCTTGAATATAATTGTTCCCAAAAGAAAATAATGTAAGGGAAAAAAAGTAAAGTTAGAAAAGAAAGGGTGTTAATTGAGAAACCATATGATATGAAGTAAAAAACAACGTTTCAAGGTCCAAAAGCCACGAGGTTTAGGTCAAAAGGAAAAGAAGCGACAAAATCTTCTAGAATAGTGTTCCCCGCTCTCACTTTCCACAAAACAACCTGGTAATTTCGTTGTGGAAAATTTGCAACCCTGTCTTGGTATTATATTATTATTGATGTGAACAGCTTCGTATCATTTACATTCAAGGAAAAGATATGTGAATATTATTAACAATGTTCACAAAATTGGGACGCGTTGAGGAGCTACTTTGGGTCTCATTTTCAGATCATATTCTTCCAAAAATTCGTTTGAATTCCACGCTTTTCTTTCATATCGGATATGGATTGTTGCGTCATTGATAATCAAATCGCCATCACAATCAAGCAACAAAAAGGTCTTAGTAATATTTTCCTTCATTACTCAAAGTTAATTTATTATTAAGATGATTGGTTTGAAGTCAAGCTTTTCAAAATATTGATGCACTATTTAAAAAAGCTGTTAATTTGATCTTAAATTATTTTAA
Organism: Glycine latifolia; assembly: GCA_013407115.1. Lineage (NCBI taxonomy): Eukaryota > Viridiplantae > Streptophyta > Magnoliopsida > Fabales > Fabaceae > Glycine > Glycine latifolia. The sequence continues at coordinate 5,568,074 of CM023956.1, forward strand.
AAGATTTAATTTGATTTTTATTTTAATTTGATCCTTATTTTTTTTTAAATATATCAATTTAATATTTTTTGTTCAATTAAACTCACATAAGATTACACATGAATTTTTGTTTACAAACAGTGATAGTTATACTTATTATTTTTTAAAATTTTTAGATCTGGTTCCCTCTTCCTCTTCTTCCCCTTCTTTCAAAACAGGTTCATGAACTTGCAAATCTTCTTTGAGAACCATCTCTTCTCGTGATGGTGATGGTGCTCGCTGTGGTGGCAGCTACAAGAAGGAGGAAGAGGATGCCACGTTGGATCTGAAAGAAGGGAAAACAGTGAAAGAGGAGGGAACAAAGATGAGAAAAGGAAATCAAATATGAAAATTTTAATAAATATAAATATAATAACAGTTAAAAATCGTCATTATTCTTAAAAAAAATTATTGAAATTTATCATTTTAACGAAGTCAGAGTCAGCCTGATTGGACAAAAAGATATCTGTTAAGAATTTAAGATATAATTAAATTGAATCTTTTAAAATATTTTGAGAATAAAATTAATAATTAAGTCCTTTAAAAAATAATAACTAAAGTTGGTTACTTAAATGATCTGATCGTTGAATTTTCTTATTAATTAAATAAAATTTCATAGTTCGACAAAACAAAGCGTGAAAAAACTAAATATAAAATTCAATAAACGAAAAGTAGTATTATAAATAGATATGATTTATAAATGCATTATCTCAGATAAAAACACAAATTTAAATATAATCAAAAGTTGATCGTGTGAAAAATAACTTTTCAAAGTTCAAACACTAACGTATTTAAATTTCCCAAGTAAACAGATTGAAAATCTTAACATTAATTTGTGAGAAACTCAAGTTATTAAAGCTTAGACTAAGACAACGGAATAAAAAAGATCTTCGGAATCATCGATCTCAATATTTCCCAATTAGTCCGAAAGTTAAAGGAGCCATAGACAAGGATAGTACCCGACAATTTATGGAAGGTAGAAGAAATTTCAAATTTATGTTAGAAATAGAAGGACTTTGACAGCAAACTTGTGGTATTTGTGATGATTTAGAGAGAGCCTTTTACATTAAAAGTCTAGATCTAGAAGAATGGAGGATGGAGAAGCAAACTTGACATTATTCATTTTGTGTGCCCGTGCTTGGAGGAGAATATTATAAGAAAATCATCAATAAGCAAGGCTAAAAGCTATTGCTAATGGCTAAGTATAAGTTTGAATAAATGATGACAAAATATTGATTTTGAATGAAATTGATTATGAAGTAACATTTTTTTTGTTTAAATAACAAATATTAGAAAACTGTTTTTTCAAGATAATGTTATTTGAAATCTTTAAATCAAAATTGTTTTTAGTATATAATTATCAAAATGGTTTTGAATATATCTATATGTATACTTATTTTCTATTATAAATAACTATGTGGACATTTATGTTAACATATTAAAAATAAGGCTTAAATCTGTTTTAGAGGATCAAAATTGCACAACCTTATACTTATAAGGACCAAAAGTGAATTTAAGACAATACATAAGTAGATATTTAATGATTTTTTCACTTTATGGTAAATACTAAGTTAAGAAAATATATGTATAATATGTTAACTTTTGAAATAGAATGCATATCCCTTATAAAAATATGGAAATTAAATAAACATAACAAGACTTTTGATTATACTTTTTAAAGCAACAAATTGTAAGCATATGTATTAGGGTATTAATGTGAGAGTAAATTAGACAAAAATCAATTAAAATTTATTTTGATAGAAGTAAAAGCACTACTTGTTTTAACTCCATGATTTTTTTCCTTAAAAATGATTCTACTAAGATAACCAAACATGTACTGTTTTGGTCAATGAAGTTTGACCCACCTCACCATGGTTTTAAAGCCAATCCAAAAACAGATATTAAAACTTATCACTATAATCGTTTTTAGTGTTGGTTAAGCGTCAATTAGATGGTTGTCATAAAATTCTATGTAAGCCAAAAGAGATTGACATTTAATAACATTGGTTAAATCGTCACTCAAGATGACCTAAATTTATGAAAACTAAACCAAAAAAATAAACACTTCATTTCCCCTCAAACCACCACCCTTGAGCCATTAACCATTAAGCCACTTTTACTTTTACTGTGAGTCACTACATAACAAGCCATCGTTCCCGCAAGCAGAGCAATCACCATAAACAACCATCAACAAGGGAGAGGGAGAAAAAAGGGGAAATGGAGAATGGGAAGAGGTAAAGAAAAGGTATGGGAGACGTTGTAGAGTGAAGGGAAAGGGTAATTATATAGAGATTCAAGTGATGACTTGGTCATTGCTTACTAGAGATGATTGTAATAGTATGACTTTTAAATTTTTTAAAAATGTGAGGAAGAAAGCAGGAGATCTAATGAATATGTGAGTGATGTTTTTGATTTAGCACTTAAAAAGTAATGACAACTAAATCTTATCTTAGGTGAGGTTGATATTCATTGGCTTGCTAAAAAAACCCAATTAATCTTTATGAATTTAGGTCCATCTTTCTTGTTACTAGCATATGCAAAATAATCTCCTAAGTGTTGGCACCTAGGCCAAAATGGTGCTTCGAAAAGTGTTTTTTTTTGTCCAAATTGCTTTTATGCTTAGGAGACAAATTCCTAGTGTGTGTTTGGATTGGTAGTAAATTAAAGTTATTCATTATTTTTTAAAGTAACAAATAAATAAAATTATGGTGAGTTCACTACAAAATTATGATGAATTCAATTCAAACACAAACTTAATGATGCTCTGTCAATTAACAAATCAGTTGATCTAGAAAAAACAGGTAAAAAAAGATTGTTTAATCATGAAAGCATATAATTTCGGATTGTTTCCGATATTATATGATGCAAAAACTGGTTTTTGCATGAGAGAAAGAATAGGTAAATGCTTACTAAAAAAACTCAATAGTAACAAAACAGTACATGTAACTTAAAATTATTAAATTTTACAAACTTGTCATTGAAATGTTAGTAACGCTAATACTAGTGACAAAAATTGTCATCAGTGACAATTTTTTTTTTACCACTAATGTGACAAATTTAGTCTATCGGGTATTTAATCCAATCACATTCTCAAAATTTAAACTTGAGATTAATAATTAAATTGCAATAATTTTATTCCAATTGTTTGACGTGTTCGGTGTGGTACTCAGTTTTTTAATTGTTACAATTTAGGTAGAGATCATTTTATTACATTAATGTTTGAAATTTAGTTCCTTAGTTAACCATTTTATGTCAAATGCAGTAGCTTCTGTTAAATATTATATCTAAATTAAACCGTTAAGTTTGTTTAATACACTATTGCCTTTCAGGCCTGGTGCTCATTTTTTATTTATTTTTATCTGCTTATATTAAAAGCAGCTCTTGTCAGCTAGCTGCAAGTGATTGGTTATTAGCATCTCGTACACTACACATGCATATGATAAATTAAAATATTTAATTAAAAATCCATAAAAATAAGAAATAAAATACTTATCTTGAAAGTCGGAAGACTAAACACGTATACGTGTATGTTAAATAGACTATGAATTCGTACAATAATATAAAAAAGTATAATGTGATAATCTTTTTTAGTACTATGTTATTATTATATTATATCTTTTTTTGTTGTTCGTTTCTTAGTCAGTTTCTCTGAATGTTTCACGTTGTCTTCTAGAGGTTAGAAATTAAATAATATCTGCAATCATATAAGTTGAAGTGTGCCAACGCGTTTACATGGAATGCTACAACGAGAAGTTACAAAACCATCGACTTAGGACTAAACAGCCGCAGGTTAGTGTCCAGTGGCTACAATATTCATATTCAGTTTCTCACTTTGCAGAGACAAAATCAAAAAGGAAGGAAAAAGAAATGGAAAAGGGTCATTATTGTTATTGAATTTATGTCACATATCACACTAATTAAACAATGTTATTAATTAATCGCTTTTTAAAGGTTAAATTTTATATGTTCATAGTTTTATTAGTTTTTAAATGGATTTCTGTATTTTGAAAGTTTTTAATGTAGTTTGTGTATTTTAAAATAAGTTAGATCAATCATTAGCTTTTTAAAACAAAATAAAAAAGTTGAAAAAATCAAATAAAGTACAAAGATTTTGGTGTGTTTTTTCTATAATTTAATGGAAGCTAATGGATTCTAATTGAATAACCATAATCATTTTTTTATTTAAGTATTGATACATTGTTATAATTAAATTTCTTAAATTATTAAAAATATTTAAAATATTAATGCAATTATATTGACAATTTAAAGAATTATTTTACCCTTTTAAATAGCATAATTTTTTTTTGGGAGAGAAAATAGCAGATTTTGCATCTTGAATCTTTTATGTTGCAAAATATTCTTCTAGAGCTACGGGCGTTCAATGTTTTTTTCTTTTGAGTCATGCAGTGTACAGTGTCGACTATGTATTCTATAAGGTGGCAATTAAGTTGGCTGCCTGTTTGCGTAAATATACCTATAATATTTATTTATATTGAAAACTCAATGTGATGACATTTTGAGAAATAATATCAACTTGAGTTTGTTGGGTATTTTCTTGTTCAATTATTACTTGGTAGAAAATTAATCACGTGAATAATTTTAGTTAAAAAAAACATTGGGCTTAGGGATTATATATATAACATACAACTAGTACTCCTCCTCAAAAAATTAAAAATACAACTAGTACTCTTCATTTTTGCAGCTTGAACTTCATATCATAAAATAATTTTTAGACCTCCTGGTGTTCAATATTTAGTTCTCTACATTTTGAGTTATGCAATTTAATTATACGATGTATTGTCAAATGTGATGTACACTATGTATGTTCTATCACTTTTTTTCATAAATGAAATATTGAGTATGTTTAATTAAGTGGCAAGTTGCTGCCTATATGTGCAAATGAAGTCTACATTATTTATTTTATATTAAATTTAATGTAATAACATTTTAAGAAATGTCAGCTCATTCTAAAAAAAAAAAAAAAACTAACAATTTAATCATTAATTTGACTTGTTTTTTGGTGTCAACATGCATATCTAATCCTCGTTATACCTTTTTAAATTCTAAAAACCTGCATAAAACTTTAATAAAATAATCGGCACTTGCAGAATTTATATTAATATTGAAAATTAGTGGCAAGTTGGCTGCCTATAATTGTGTAAGTCTCTGCAACATTTATATTATATTGAAAACCTAATTAATGTCTTGACATTTTAAGAAATATCAACTGGAGTTTGTTGGTAATTTATTGTACAATTATTTAGTAATCACGTGAATCATTCTGAAGACATTGGGTCTTAAGGATATCATACATCCAGTTATAAATTATACCACACAGCTCTTCGTATGTGCAGTTGAATATTTCGTAATATAATTTTTGGACCTGCTGGCGTTCAATGCTTTCATTTTGAGTTATGGAATTTAATTAGATTAAAATATGTTTTAGGTTCTTGATAAATTAATAATTTTTGTTTTGTATCATTATAATTTTTTTTATCGAGTCTCTAATAAAATAATAGTTTTATTTTAAATACTTTTTTCTAATCTTCAATAAATTAATAAATTTTATATTTATTCTCTAATAAAATGAAAATCACTTTCATATGTAATATAGTAAAAACAACTTATGATGCGGTAGTTATAGTTAGGAGTTCAATCTTCTAGAGTGCATAAATAAATAACATCTATTAAAAAAAGTCAACTTTTTTAAAAAATATTTCTTATTCACAGTGTTGGAAGATACCCGGTAAAAACAAAAACCAAAAATAACTTCCTTAACCCGACCACCTACACCTATGAATATAACAGATACCAACATCTCGGGGCACTTTTACAAATAGGATGCAATTTCTTTTAAATTTTATTATTTGAAATTAGATTTTAAATTAATACGGGTTTATAAATAAATCTTAACATGGGTTACCATTTTTAAATTAAAAGTGTTACAACTTTTATTTCTTTTTAAAATGTTAAATCCGTAAAATGTTATACGATTTCAATCTTTTTTAAAATATGACTTTAAAGTTATAGCAATGATGTTTTTTTTTACGAAGTCATAAAATAAATTATTTTTAAAAAAATATAAAAAATTAATGTATGTTTTTTTTATTTAATATTTTTTATATTACTTTGTTATCATTTTATTTAATATTTTTTATATTTTTTTATTTATTATATTTAATATTTTTATATGATTTTTTAATATTCTATATTTTTCATAATATATTTTTATATTTAATACTTTTATATTTTTGTACTATTTTTAAAAAATATTATTTATTTTATAAATTAAAAAATAATGTAAAAGGTTTAAATTTAAATAAAAATATTAAAATCCAGTGCAGTAAAATGAAAAATATCCACACATATTTAGAATAATGTGTTATGAGACATTATTCCATATTAATATTTTTGTTAAATGAATGTGTACTATATTTTAATATTATTATTTTATGTGTCCACAACGAATTCTTGAATATACGTGGAGATCTTTTATCTTATTATATTGAATTTTAATATTTTATTTAAATTTAAGTATTTTGTATTATATTTTTAATTTACAAAATAAATAATAATTCTTAACAAATAGTAAAAAATATAGAAAATATATTAAATAAAATAATATTAAAATATTAAAAAACATATAATAAATATAGAAAATGTTAAATGTAATAAATATATTAAATAAAACAAGATAAAGAATATAAAAATATTAAATAAAAATATATAAAAAATAATATAAAAATACTAAATAAAACATACATTAATTCTTTAAATAATTAAAATAAAAAATAATTTATGATTTTATAAATTTATTTTAGAACTTTAAAGTCATAAAAAAATACTGTTAAACATCTTTAAAGTCATATTTTTAAAAAAAATTAAAGTTGTATAAAATTTTATGACTTTAATATTTTAAAATAAAAAAATTGTAATAAATATTATAAATTTTAATTCAGAAGTAGTAATCTTTATTATGATTTATTAATTTACAATCTATCCTTAGATAATAAATTTTAAAAAAAATTGTACCTATTGGTAGAAGTGCCACATCTCGGTGACATGTACATGATTAGCATATTGATGCAATAACGTAACGTGAATGATAGTGATACCCATCATTAAAAGGGCCATAATGTATCATACATGCATAATCGTGAGAATAGCTTGCCTCATGGCCAATACATTATCAAATGACCAAGCATATCAATATATATGCAAGTGCTTTTTATGCATAAACTAGGGCCATTTCTATTTCGCCTTTTATTTTTCTCCATTAAAATCTTCCAATATAAAAAAATGTTTAAAAAACCATGCTTGTAAGCCTTCAGAAATTGCTGTGGCTGCTAGGTATTAGGTAAGTAAAGCAAGGGTTTTCAATATTCCATGGATAAAATTTGTTAACCAGAAATCATGTTCCATGGATAAAATTTGTCAACCAGAAATCACAATTATATGAGTGGTTTTTATTTCATTCCACACTCCCAAGTTAAAAAGTTAATAAAAATAAAAAATAAAAAATGAAATGAGATGCATGCTATAAAAAACAATTTCATCCCAAATTTTAATAATTAATAAATCCAGTCCCATTTGACAACCTACCACCCATCCGAAAGGTTTAATATTTCTTTCGTCTTAATTATAATATTATATCCTTTCAATTAATTCATATTCTTTAAAAATAGTTAATTGACTTAATTATATTAAATCTTTCAATTAATTGTAGTGTCATTTTAAAATAATCATTTTCTTATCTCTTTATCCACTTAATTATTTTTTATTAATATTTGAAGAGAAAATAATTAAATAAAAAAATATATAAAAAATTAATACATCTAAAAATTAGAAAAAAAATCTTATAAAAAAGATAAATAAATATATGAAAAGGATCTTTAAATATTAAATTAACTCAAGAATTAATTACTCGGCACCCTGCTTATACCGCGTATAGAATACGACACCAAGCCAAGCTTTGATTGGAGGCCTCACATTTTATAACTATCAACATCAACATAAACAAAGTGTTTCCCATTAGGATAACTCTTCACGTTAGTTTCCTTGTTGTTTAGTAATATACTATAATGAGTGCAATTTGATATTAACAACAATTAACAAACATAACATAATTAAACAAAGAGAAAGAATTTGAGACTAAGGAGATATATAAAATAAGTAACTCAATAGGTATAGTTGAATTAATAATACATATTGAGTTTAAATAAAAAAAATCAAATGTTCTAATTACTGTGGTTGAATAAAAAAATATAAAAGATAGTTAAATAATGGAAAAAATTTAAAAATGAGATGCAACCAAGAATCTGCAGCCCCTTTTCCGCGTTGTTGCTCACTCACTCGGGGAAGTGCACATCACGGTGTGAGCGTGGGAGCTTTTCTCTACCCATTCAATGGGTCGATGTGGGACATTTCATATTATTTGAAGTGGTCAATAATTCAAGCATTGATGCATCATTACTCTTCTCTTTTACTTTTTTTTTTCTCTCACGATGGATTATTCTAACTGATATGATAAAACCATAATCTTAATACTGAGGGACCCACAAATGTAGAAAACTCGCTTGTTTTGGAGACAGTCAAATCCACCTCTTTTTCCTTCTCTTTTCTCACCCTTAAATTCCCCCTTCCTCTCACCTTCTTTGTTAAGAAAGCCATTCTCTTCCCTATTTGATTCACACCTCCACATTCTCTCTATCACCAATCCCTTATATCCCCCTCCACTTAGCAGAACATAATTCACCACTTCACCATCAATTTCCCCTCCAATTTCCCATTGATGATCCATTTGGCATTTCATCATATTTCACCACTTGTCCTACTCCACTTGGATAATTTCCTAACGTATAGTTTTCAACAATCCTTGTTCTTCATCAACTAATAGTTTGAGTCCAACGAATTCAGCAACACCATAGATAAATGATATATCTTCCTTTCCCTACACATTTTCCTTGCAAAGTATCTCTAGTTCTCTACAAATCAACGTGGCACATTTATTAGCCTAAGATAAGCTTTAGCTGCAACTTAAGTGTAAGCCTTTCTTGTTTTCATTAGTTTATCTTCACCAATGGAAGAGAACATGAAGTGTGAACAAGTTGGTCTCATTGATGAGCTAATGCAAGGGAAGGAGCTAGCAAAGCAGCTCTGTGACCATCTAGTCTCCTCATCATCATCATCTTCTCATGAAACAAATGAAGTCCTAATTGAGAAAATACTTTCCACCTATGAGAAAGCACTTGCCATGGTGAATTGCAAGGCTAATGTAGGAGAAAGTAAGGCAAAGAATGGCAGCATGATGGATTCCCATTGTTCTTTCACGAATGGTAGCCCCAAAAGTGAGGTCTTGGAGCCTGAGGTTAAGAACAAATATGTCTTTAAGAAAAGGTAATGTCAAAAGTTCTTTTTACAGATTATTGTTTCTTTTGAACATGGGGTGAAAAGGTTCATGGTCTGATTTGAATTTGGGGTTCTTTGAATTTGTGCAGAAAGACCATGTCAAAGTTGACGGAACAAGTGAAGGTGTGCTTGGGAACAGCACATGAAAGATCTCTGGATGATGGCTATAGCTGGAGAAAATATGGGCAGAAGGACATTCTTGGAGCTAAGTTTCCAAGGTAAAAATTTGTGTTTTTCTCTGTCAAACATGCATAATTGAAGTTTTTTTACCATAAGGGAAAATTTGCATAATTTGGCAGTATTTGAATATGACAGAAATTAGAGCAAGGTTCATCTATATAGCCCTTTTGATATACTATTATTGTAGTTAGTGCCAAAGGCCAGAGGTAGGTACCCTCAAACAAAAATAACAGAAATATCATTGGCCAATTGGCTAATAAAGTCTAAAGAGGGAAATAAATAACCAAACAAATTTTGGCACTTGTAATGTTTATCACGTTGCAGTGAGAGAGAACGAGTGAGTGAGGACAAAAGTGCTTTTTAGAAAGACAAGACTTATCCCAAGGACAACGTTAGCTAGATTGAATTCACTACAATTGCAGCTTTTTAATAAATGCACAGAGTGTCATTAATACTAAGGCTCCAGCACGTGTCCTGCAATATAGAAGAGATGCATTGGTACATTAGAAAAATCAGACAACCTTATCAAGTTGTGGACATTGTTCGTTTAAATGCCATTATGGTCTTAAAAGTGTAGGAGGCCATGTACCCTACCCTTTTTATTTAGCATTAAAAACAGTTACTATGTGCAGCCGAATTCACAACAATTGTAGAATATGGGGACAGATAAAAATACGGCTTTAACATATGGAGAAATGTACCCTTAGGGTGTGTTTGGGAAACAGTTCAAATCATGTTTTGAATGGGAGTTTCTGACTTTCCAATGTAGAAACGGAGAAGCAAGGGGAAACTTGCTTTGAGTGGAACCGGATTACGTTTGATTGTAACTCCTGTACAAACGCACACTAAGTGATCCGAAATTATTATAGTAAACATTAACATTTATATGATATATAATTATTATTAATTATCTTTTATAAATTGAAAATTTTGAATATCTGTTCCATAGAGATTGATCGGAATTGTACATACGTAATTATTTCAGACTACTTAGTAATTTCTGGTTGATACTTTTTATTTATTGTATAGCATACAACCATAAACTACAAGTCTATATAATCTTTAAAGCTACTGTTGAAAAGGCTACAAAACCTGTTCAATATTTATTCCAATTACTGAAGTATTTTATTTTATATTGAAGCAATCCATGGTCATGTTTTTCTTACGAACAGTGGTTTGCATTGCAGAGGATATTACAGATGCACGTATAGAAATGTACAAGGATGTCTGGCCACAAAGCAGGTGCAGAAGTCAGATGAAGACCCAATGATATGTGAGATAACCTACAAAGGAAGACACACATGCACCCAAGCAAGTCACTTAAACAAGGCAGTGGCACCCCCATCAAAGACAAAGGTGAATTTGTTGGGAGAAAATAAGCACCAAACCCATCAAATTAAGAATCAACAACAGCAAGAGAAAATAGAACAACCACCAGGGACATTTTTCACTTTTGGATCCTCAGGCCTTGAAGTTAAAATAGAGGACATGAGCCACAAGGAAGACATATTCCCGTCATTTTGCTTTTCTCCATCAAAAGTAGGGTCAGAAAATGGGGACAGCAACAGCATATTCTCATACACCATGATGGAGAACAACTTAATGGAAAACTTCTCTTCTACATTCATGTCTCCAACAACTTCAGATATAGAATCAAACATTTTCTGCCACTGGGGAAGCACTGGAATAGGCCAAAGTGTGCAAAGCTCAGAGTCTGATATCACTGATATAGTTTCAGCACCAACTTCAGTCACCAATTCTCCAATAATGGACCTTGATTTCTTGCTCGATAAGATCAATTTCGACACAGATTTCCCTTTGAGCCCCACGGAACTTTGCACTTGATAAATTGTCCCACTGCGAAGTTAACACCACGTATATAATTTGTGTGCGGATTAACAGTGAGTTTTGTAGATCCTGATTACCAGCATAACAGAGGGAAGGAGGTCTATAATAATCATAGATCATGTCAATAAATGAAGACTGTGAAACTTCTCTCTCGTGCTAGTTAATGAGAGTTTTCATGTACCTAAGGCTGCAATGTGAAAATAATTTGTAGGTTGTAGCTTAATTTAGTCTCTTGTGGTTTCTCACTTCAGTTGTAACATAGTCATTTGTCGTGCCTCAAACAGAATAACAAATTGTGAAATAAATAAATTTTGTCTGAAATTATGGTTAACATTTTGAAAATTGGCCCACGATCACCATTTCAGCCAACATGTCAAGATTTTTAGAATCACTGTAATTGCAACTGCGTCGGCTGCAACTAATTAACTACAATTTCTCACATCAAAAATCGTGACAAAATCGCAACTGCAACCACAATTTTTTTTGGTAGGCAACTGAACCTCAATTTTAAACCTTAATTATAATCAATGCACCATTTCACCAAAGAAAATACAGAATTATGAACAATGGCCTACTAGTTATTGACAGATTTCAGATACTTCCTCAATTATGCATTATTGTTTGAGTAAAAACAGCTGCATATTGTTCTTTCGTTAGAATTGGGACCACAATTATTATTCATGAAGACAACACTCGTCTTAACCCTAAAAGGCTACAAGGAATCCTAATTCCTCACAAGGAAACAAATGCATAAAGGATATTTGGAGATTGTATGCATCTGGCTCTCAAACCTCTTCTATCGTTTAGAATATTTGTGGATTGTCTTAATTCCCAACAAATCATGCTTCTCTGAATCTTATAGTACGATGTTTGTTAACCTTAGTGAATAAGCATTAACCTTATTCTCATTTTGCGGGACAAAGGTGATGAAAATAATATGCCAACCCCCCATTTCAATTTCTGACCACATAAAAAATAAAAATAAAAATCAATTTGACTCAAGTCATACCAACTAATGTGGCACGATGATTTTTGTCTCTTTCTGTGGGAACTGTGACTCGGAATGAAAGCACTAGTGCAAATGTGTATTATCTTGGTACCGAAAACAATTATTCACCATGTGAATTCAGAATTTGACTAATTTGTTGGTTTATTTGTGGTAAGTTTCACAATAGAAGATAACTCTTTATTTTGTTTGAATTGCTTCGTCTTTTTCAAAGATCATGTTCAATGTTAAGATATTTATTGTCAGCACAAAGAATTGAATAATAACATATATTAAATCGTTTTTTTTTTCCTTTCCTTTTCTAAACTATTTTTATAGAAAAAAAGGTCTTAATCTTTACAGTTTTTACTCAATTTCAATCCTATCCAATTACAGTTTTTCAATTTAAATAAGTTCTTTTTTCTTTTTTAAAATAAGCCAAGATGGATTAGAAGTCAGAAATGTTGGTGATCCCAACTGACAACTAGGTTAACACCCCAGCAGAACTGATTTACAAAGGTCAATACAAAACCATGGGAGGCAAAACCAATCCCATGCAAGCAAAACTATTTGAACCTGTAGTTTGGGCCACCTATATATTCTGTTAGTATTATAAGTTGCTACCAAAAAATTTAAGATAAACTCCCACCAATGAAATTCATTTAAAGAAGAGGTTATGAAGACAAGCGTATAAGTACATGCATTGTCCTCTCCAAAAATATGATCAACAACAAAATTCATATTTGTCTAACTAAAGTTGTACAGTTAAGCCATCTGTTTTTAACGGACATGCATGACACCAAATCATCATTTTTAAAAGCTTGAACCACCATGATGGAGTCACACTCCAACCATAAATTCAGCCAAACCATTCTTCATTTAAATAAGTTCTTACACTTCCAACTGTCCTTGCGGCATGTTTTCGTTATAGCAAGTCAGTAACTATTATCTTAGTCCTCAATGAAAAAAAATAATATTAAAATGAAGAGCAAGTAAATAAAAGAAACGTATACTTAGAAGAAAGGAACACCTCCTAGAATAAAAGATCTAGAGCGTCTACAATATGTTCTATAAAAAAAATGGAATATCTGATTATCAAAAAAGAATGGAATATCCAAAGGAGTGTCTACTAGACAGAGAAGCAAATATTGGGCTAGCTAACTAACGGTAATATGATAAAAATTGACAGCAGAAAGGTATTTTTTAAGAAAAATATTTGATTTAATTATACGTTTAAGAAAATTACATTTAAGAACTATAACTAATTTAAGAAAAATATTGGGCTAGCAAATATAGGACTAATTTAAAATTGGGCTAGCAAATATTTCAAATAAAATAAAGAAATTATAAGTACAATTTTTTTATTTAATTGATAAATTATTTTTAATCACGTTCCAAAGGTATTTTTTGTGGGGTGTCAAATTCTGGTTAGTGTTGTCCAAGATATTTTGTCGCCTCTTGTGCAAATAAATGGAGGCTTTTTTCGAATTCATGAGATTAATTGTCAGTTACAAGAGTAAGTCCCAGCTAATTAGGGTTTGTCTTCATCTGCTACTTTTGGTACGATGTTTACATGACAGAGATTAAGGATGTATTTCTTTCGAGAGAAAAAAAAAGATAAAGGATGTGTTGTTGATTCATGTGGCACACTGAGTCAAAACTATCCCTGGGAATAATTAACAATATACTGTATACTTAGTGAAAATGTTGTAGCTCCAAGTTCGAGAACCAAATGCATACATTAGAGGTTCCAAATATTTGTTTTAATTTTTTTTCTTTCTAAAACTGAGTTTATACAATTTTTATATAAAAGAATATTTTTCATAATAAAAAAGAGTTTAATTTCTATGTATTATATTATTATTCAATCACAAATTATCATTTAAATTATTTTAAGATAATTATTTTAAAAATCAATAAATTTAATTTAAATTTGTGATTCACTGATGACTTTTACTTTATTAGTGTATAATACTTTTTGTCAATAAAAAAATACTAAAAAAGGGGATAGTAATAAGAAAAAAAGTTCCAAACATTTATTTTATTTTATTTTTCTAAAATTGAGTTTATACAATTTTTATATAAAAGAATATTTTGCATAGTGAACAATACGGAAAAAGGGCGATTGTATAAAGAAAACAATATAAAATACTAATAATTACCTAAGTCCACACACAATCAGCCTCTGTTTATTTCTTTTGGGCTAAGAGAAAGTGATGGTTGCAAAAATAAAGATATTAAAATGTAAATATTAAATCAAGTAATTATTTGATAGATGAAAATTAAGATTGAATCATTTTGATGATATTAAGTTTGATCATTAAAAAAATAATTATTGATTAGAGTTTATTTATCTTTTGGTTTAAAAGTAATTAAAGATCCTTTTATCCTATTTTTGCAACAGCCTAATAAGTAAGTTATTTTTTGTAAGTTAAAATATATTTTGGTGTATGCAAGTATCGAAAGTAAGTTTTTTTTTGTAAAATAAAATATATTTTACAAAATAATGATGTATGCAAGTATGGAATATGTGACCTTCAAATTATTAATACAATACTCTAACTAACTAAGTTAATAAATTAATTATGTTAAAAAATAATTAATATTGATATATATAATACTAAATTTTTTTAATTTAAAATAATTTATTATGTTAAAATTATATGTTGTTATAAAATTTTTTAACATATAATTTTGTTACAGATATATATGCATGCATTAATTAAACATATAATTTTAACATATAATGTTATTATAAAATTTAATATAATAAATTAAACTATAAATTAATAGATCAATTATGTTAAAAAATAATTAATGTTGATACATATAACACTAAAATTTTATCATTCCACTCTAAACTTAATAATGTGAGACAAATTTTAAATTTTTTAGTGAGTAAAAATATTCAAAAATAGTGTAAAAATTGTAGTTGTTTCGGAAAAATAATATTTATTATGTACCCAAATTTAAAAGGTAATAAATCAAAATAGATTTTTTAAAATAAAGAATTAAAACAAATCTTAATAAAAGATAAAGTGAAAAAATAGGTTATGGAAAAATAATTTTATATTAACATCAATTATAATTTATTGTATATCATAAATTTGTTACTTTTAATTATAATTACATAAAAATACATATCAATGGTGAGAATAATTTGTAATTAAACAAAAGTATAAATTTTTTTACATTATCGTGAGTTCATCGTAACTCGAAATTAAAATATTTCATCAAGACTCATATATGAATAAAAAAATAATTTTATATATTTAACTTAAATATAAATAAATCTAATTAATTATATTCTATTTAATATTATTGTTCCTAAAATATTATTTATTTTTACTTTATTTTTAATTATTCCTTTTTATTTATGATAATAAATTTTAATAAAAACTTTTTAAAAAATAACTTTATTATTTTACTTGATATTAAAAAAATCAAATGATGTCAATTAATTAAAATTGCTTTTGTTTATATATGAGTAAGAGTTTACTCATAAAATTATGGTCTTCTTTGGGGTGACATAGGTAGGGCAGGAGAGTTTATAGTGCCGATTTCGTTTCATTTGTGAAAAAGAGGAACCTGAGAGAGAGAATCAGAGGAAGAAGATGATCTATAGGAAGTGGAGTCTCCTTACCGGCCCGGTCACCATTCTCGGCGGCGTAGTCGTCGCCATCGCCGCCGCAAACGTCATCTTCGTCAAGAATGTAAGTTCCTTTCTTCCACTCTCCAAATCCCATCACTCCCTTTGAGCACTTAATTCAACCCCTTATTGATTTGTTCCAAAGGAGCAATTTTGATTGGTTTTTCTGGATTTGGGTGCTGATTAACGATCTGGGTCTTCAGTAATTTATTGAAATTCTTGTTAGTTATTTTTTTTTTATAGATTTACTTCTGTAATCTCGCTAGTCTCTGATATGTTATATCTCATTATCTAATTGTGTTCATTTAATTCATTTTGATTTTTGAATGAAAATGAAATTTTTAAGTAAGTTTAGTTAGTTGCCTCCGCCGATTGGATTGTGGATGTTAATTGTTTGCTCCTGATCCTGAAGATTAGGGATTCCTCTGTATAAAAATAAAATTGAAGTCATATTATTGAGCTTGATAATTGGGTTTGTGTGGAGTCCCCTGTTTGTTTTTTTTATTGATTAAGAGCTAGTACTGCGCTGAAGTATTAATCAACTTAGATTTATTATTTTGAAATGGATTATTAGATGTCATAACATAGGAAGACAAGAGAACCGCGTTTGGTTTCATTCTTGATTTTTTGTTGATCAAACTTTAAGGGGTCCGGTCCTTCCTCTTCCTTAGGTGTAGCATGTGTGTTCCCTGGGGTGTTTTGTTGGTGTATGGGAGTCAATTGCGTAGGGTTTTCCAGGTAATATAAAGAAGCCAGAAGTTTTCTACTAAAGCATATTATTATTTCACTTTTTGATTGGCCAAACAAGGGACCAAATTATACCCTACTAGGTGAGGTTGCTTAGATGAATCAACCAAGTCCAAGACTATTGAACACTATCAAAAAACAAATTCTAAGCAAAAAACATTTGTAAGAATTGCTTTCTCAATGGTTTGTCCTAATATTTAGAGGTTGAGTTATATCACTCAGATCAGTTTTTGTTGCATTTTTCTGGTTGTTCTTTTAAAGAGTGAAAATATTATTAAGTGATTGTAATTTACTTTTTTATTGTGCTTTACAGGATCCTTTCTTCAAAACAGAGGAGAGGAAGTATGAAAATCAACCTGCTACCAAGTAGGAGAAAAGAGACAACAGAAGTTTGCGTTTTGATGTCTTTTAAACCCTGATTTGAGCTCTGTATACTGTTTTGCAAGACATGCTCTGGCTAGTTAATAAGATTGAGATTCTGAATGAAGTCTGGACTCTGGCGCATGGGCCCTTAGTTTAGAACTAACCTTCCAATGTTCTAGAAAACCGGTTCATATTTCAGAGATCCTTACTTGTCTCTTTTGTACAATGTCAACTGCAAATGTTTAATATGGTTTCTAATCTTCCATTTCTTTCTTTTATCCCTATCAATTTACTGTTAATGCTTGCCTTTTTGG
Source organism: Glycine latifolia (assembly GCA_013407115.1). Taxonomy (NCBI): domain Eukaryota; kingdom Viridiplantae; phylum Streptophyta; class Magnoliopsida; order Fabales; family Fabaceae; genus Glycine; species Glycine latifolia. The sequence goes on from CM023956.1 coordinate 5,585,586, forward strand.
GTTATTATGGCAAAATTCACACCTTTTTGTGCTTAATGCTTGGATTGATTCATAGAGATGGCTTATAAAATTTAAATGTAAGGCTGATGCTTGTATCTTTCATATGTGATTAACCTAGCTTCAAGCATAAGATGTCCAATATGTCTTATAAAACAGAAATCCAACACAATTTTGGATATTGGGCATTTAGGGTGGTAGCTATGAAACATCGATACGGACATTTGCTTCACAAATTTTGTATCCATATTCAATACGTATTTGATACTGATCCTCTTAGATACTTTACCATTGTGTATTTGTAAAGTATCAAAATCTTTAAAAAAAGATATGAAAATCTAATATAACTAAATCAAACACGAGAAGCATTGTTCTTTAATGAATCAAAAAATTGGAATTATCCACTGTATGAATGATATTAAGGAATGAGATTGATATTTTTCCCGATTGTGAAAGTGATTTATGATGACAATGATTTATAATTTTTATAACGTTTATAGAAATGTCTAAAAAGTATGTTCTTAACTTGGATTTGCAAAATCATAATTATATATTATGTTTTTATGAATTGTTATATACATTTAGATATATAGCTTACATGTATTGTGTCATATATATCTTTAGAATAATTATGTCGTTGTATCAAATACGTATCATATCTGATAAACATCTATATGGACATCATAGGGTGGCAGTAATCTGCTACTGTTATTTCAAAATTGGACGGAGACATCATAGGTAGCAGTACGACTGGTCTTGCTCTAGTCTTATTTCAAAATTGGATGTCACTCAACAAAATAGCCCAAAATTACAGGTTGAAATTTCAGGTTGCTATATGGCAACAAATATGGATGTTTCATTAGCCTTTAACAAAAATGCCATTTCATACATGTTTTATTTACACATATGAAACGATTCAAGGGTTGCAAGAAACTTTGTGGTAATGCATGAAAAGTTTGCAATGGTCTTTGCAGCTTACTAAGCACACCAGCTTCAGCATTATTCAATCCAGAGATTTTATCTCTTTATCTAAGTATAAAAATAAATAGGTATACATGCCTCACAAAAATTATGGTGAAAAGGACATAAGATGAGTTTATACTTGAGTGCTACGGTTTACATTTGTATCTTGCAAGCTTTATTAAGCTATACAGTTCCATGTACAGATCGGAGCTCATCCTAATGGCTTTGTGTATAAAACTGCCCTTTGCAAACTAATAAAGGTATTGGAAGAAACTACCATGCAGCAAAGAATCCTGAATTTCAAATGATCATATTTGTAACCAGCTTCAAACCCTGATGATCCAGTGACATTGTTTATTAAGCATTGAGTAGCATTTGCATGATGATGTCATTCCATGAGTCAATTGGTCCTGGCAAACACCAATGTAGACAATCATTCTGAACTTTGGCATTCTTGTCTTTTGCAAATGGCTGAAACTTTCTATAAGGTCCAGGATGTCCATCTGGTCTCAGCAGTGAAAGGAGAGTTGTGTCCAAAAGTTTCAAGTTCACCCTTTTGGATCCTAGAGAAGCAGCCTTCTCAAACTCTTCAAGTTCAATACCTCTCATGATGGAATCTACATCTATCATATGTATCTGACCCTCTTTGAAGGGTACAGTTCTATTGCAATACCCTCCACTAAACCACTCCCCATTCTCAAAGTGATCTGGAGTGGTGGTTCTGAAGAGGACAGTGGCTTTGTGGTTAGACTTTGTGAAGAACTTGAAAACTTCTTGTAGTACTTTGCGGTACGCATAGTCGAATCCTAGCTCTGTTAAGTTCTTTCCAGGGCAGTAGTGGCAGCCCATGACTGTTTTGTTTTCATGGTATATTGCAGTCTTGAGAAACCATTTTCCACCACCAATGACAACATAATCAAAATTCTTATACTGGTTGGTCCACTGGTCGAGCGTGTCCAGATAAAGCTGTATCTCTGAAGAGGTAACTCCATTAAAGTCCTCAAATATAGCTGCTTTGACAAGGAAAGGGGTCCAGATTACTGAGAGAGTGAAGTTGTGAGAACGAAATTTCCATATCTTTGATCTATATTCCTTGTCATGGTAGATCTCAACAGCTGGTTCCACCTGCAGATAGAATAATTGGAATTTGATCTAATAACCCAATGTGTAGGACCAAATAAGCAGACACTACACGATGCCACAAATAGTTATGCCAGGTATGTTTGTAGGGACAAATCTAATGGCACTAATGAGTACAACACAGCAATTCGTGAAAGAAGCATTTGAAACAATAAAGTCAGTTAGACCAAGTTATTGAGACCAATGAATCCCTTGTTCCTAAACATTTAAAAGAAAAAAATGTTCATGGCTCAAAACTAAGAACATGGTTTATTATGAATTGTGGCAACAACAAATTGAGGAAGATCCAATGGCAATAGGTAATTTAGTGATGGATACAACTTATTTTACACACTGCAGTAAGTGTTATAATCATGGAAAGTAAAATCTCAATTTTCACACTAATTATTCAAAGCTAATCTTGAAGATTTGGTATACTGTGTACGTAGACAAGTCTTTCCATATCCAAGGTAGGTAAAGCTGCTTGGGAAAAGACACTGTGTAGTATATACTGTTTTGAGTCTTGAAGGCTGTGGACCAATCGTATAATATAAGCAACAGCTGTCATCCACAAATGGAATCAACAGCTTTTATCACAATGAAAAAGATTATTATGACATGCAGTGCAAGCTGTTGAACCTTAGTGCTTGTAAATCATAAAGTGAAAACAACTAATAGATGATTGATTTTGACCACGATTCATGATCGATAGACTAGACACACTATAAACAATGAAGATGCAACTACAGAACTAGTTAGTTAATACTATCATGCAATCACATGACTTCATTTTAAATTATTCGAATCTTGGCCTTCACTAAATCTAAACACACAAAATTTAAGAAAGGTAATGTCACACTTATTTATTTAAATTAGGCAAGCAAAAGAAAGTGGAGGGAAACACAAGTAATGCACACCTACTAAGTACTAATCAAGATTTTTCATGAGAAAAAAAAAAATCTCTCTAGCAAAAAGGCTAATGAATAATGATATCAAATTTGCATGAGCTAAAATTTACAATACCTTAGAGAGAATGCAAAGTAGGGACTGAACTTGGTTGCGGGAGATGGAATCACCAATAAAGGACATTGATTTATTTCTCATGAATTTGAGAAACTTTCTGGGATTAAACTTGGGCAATACACAGTCTCGTGGGCTCCACCTCCAGTAGAGGTACCCTGAATCAGGACGTCCATTCTTTATACAATTTTGATGAGGCTCAATCACACGGCAGCTCTCATTAGTGTACACTGGCCCAGATAGGTCTTGCACCCAATCTCCCACAAAAAGATCACATTTTTCTGCAATTATACATTTACAATGCACATTACCATTGACATCGCAAGCTAAACACCAACATGAGCACTTGACATTACTCAAAATTTATCTAATATTGTGCTTTCTTTGTTAAGAAAAAGAAGAACTAGTTGTTTTATATGATTTGGCAGTATCAAAACTGTTCATTTAAATTAAATTCCCACTCTTGTTCCAATTTCAAGCAAGTAGCCCATGAAGCAAGGTTTTAAATTGTAGCCGCAGTTGTAATTTTTGTCGCAATCCTCGGTATTGCGAAAAATTGCAGATAAATTGTCACATGAACCCCAAAAACCTTGACATTATGACCAAAATTGCGAAACCTTGCCAAGAAGGAAAGTCTCAAGTTAAATTAGTTCAAATTTTTGTTTTGACACTCATTTGAAGACTTGATGAAGAAGAACAACAGTTCCCAAAAATGTAGAAACAAGAAAGCCTTGGTGGATGGTTGGTACATTCCATGACAACCCCACCAACTGAAACAAAAACCATGCAAAGCCAGAAAATCTAAATGGTCCCAAGCAACTAAAATGAGAGGAAAGGAGCAGAAATGGTTGGTTGGTACATTTTTATGATTTTGTCCATAGACAAAATTTTCAGCTTTGAAACTCAAACAAGACTTGCCACTTCATGCATATCTCATAAAAAAACAACAATTTACTCACCACAAGAAAGCAAAATTCCCTTACCATTCTTGGAGATTTGTGTCTGGTTCTGATCATTTTCTGGAAATTCATCAGAATCCTGAAGAACAGAGGAAGAGAAAACAGTGGACTCTGCTTTTGCCTCTTCCGGAGGAGGAGGTGTCTCCACCACCACTGATGAGAAACTGAATGAATCCCACAAGAGAAGACGAAAGGCGAGACCCACCAAGAAGATTGAGACTCCTAACTTCACACACCAATGGTTGTGCTTTTGCAGGGACAATGGACCCGAATCAGACCTCACTCTCTTCACCATCTTGTGTCAGAAACAGGGCAAAGATGGAAATGGAACCACACAAAAAACTATGCTACTTTCTCATGAAACGGTGCTGTTGAGTAATTATTATAGGGAAATGGAAGCAACTGATTATATTGAATAAAGGAACCTGTTTTCTGCATACTCCTTGTTGGGATAATAACGTTTGCTGATGCAAAAACACATTATGTGACATGTACCATGTGGCAGCCTTAAATGGTCAAAATAAAAACCAAAATAAATTAGTGAACTTCCTTTGATAGCGAAGAATGTGTGTCATTTGGTCTCACTGTCTAACAGAATGCTCTTTTTATTTTTTTAATCCATGTGCTCGTTTGATGTTCAAAGATTTTTTACCTTGAAACTATGATTTTGGTGAATTTCACAGTGTACTTTTGGTAAATTCGTTCATATACTTTTGTAACTATGATTTATTGGACATGTAACTATTCTCTCTCTATCTCTCTCTCATGCGTAGCACAATGGAATGAAAAAAGTAGTTTGATGTTGCAGGTTACCAACATTGCTTTTATTTTTTTTTGGATGAAACACTCTGCATGTCTATAAACAAAAGTTGAGTAACATCAAAGGCATTGACTGTGCATAAAATTGATGAAACCACCAACTTTATTCTAACATTATTTGGAAGCTTCGTGTGTAATTTTTCTTTGAGGGGGTTAACTTTTAACTAGACACTATGTCATTTTAACACTCTTTAATCTTTATCATGGTTTAAAATTTATTTAAAAATACAAAATAATAAATAAATTTCATTAAATATAACGTGAGACCACAAGTGAATGTGTAGTTTCTAATAAATTTTAGTCAATAATAAAATATATATTCAAAAGCATGTGTTCAGGAAGAAATTATTAAATGGTCATACATTAATTAGTTGTATAATATATTTTTAAGTTTTTTAATTTATGAGAAAAAATAACAATACACATGTATAAATTGTATAGAGATTAGTTGGGATTATAATGATTTTATATCACTTAAAAATTTCTCGTGGTAGAGAATGTGATTTGAGTGTCTCTCTTTTGCTTCTTTTTTGGTGTGTGGTTCCAAAGTCTGGACACAGATTCTTTAATATTTTGGGATTATTTGGATGTCGGTGCTAATGACAACCACGATTCTTTTTTCCCTCATTTAATGATTCGCTTATAAAAAAATAAGTCCATTTAATACTTTATTTAACCTTATTAAAACAATATGATAAAAAACGGACACCTACTTTTAATGAATGTTATAAACAAGGCACAGTTGGAGTGAAGAAATAGTTTTGTCAATTTAATGAAGACCGATATAAGAGCTAAATAATCAATTAAAATAGTAGCTGTTCAGTTTATTTTATTGACTTTTTTAATTGAACAATCAATTTTAATATTTATTTGATCCTTATCAATAAATAAGTTATCAAAATATACTCCTCAACAGCTAGTCCCTGTTTATCAATTTTGGTTTATGACACAAATTTGGCAACAACATAAGGTCACAACTGGAGTTGTGTTCAAACTTCAAAATTCTTCAAACAACTAACACTAACAAAACCGAAAATAACTATAAAATTTATAAAAAATAATAATACTATCTCCATTCCTTCTTATAAATACAAGTTATGATATATTTTATACTATAACTTATTTCTTATAAATAGGAAACAAGGTAATAAAAAAGATTGCAAGGTATCCAAGGTCCCAGCTAGAGAATGAAGTTTTCGGTGGATATTAGCATTTTATGAGTATGGTATGACATGATGAACATTAATGGCTTGCATTGAGTTGAGTCCTATTGTAGGGACCAAATGTTCCTTGCCTTATCTTCTAATTGAGAAGAAGATAGGGCTCTCATGTCCCTTCACAAGGATCCTATCTCAGTCTATATTTATTTTCTCCTGATCTGTCGTGCACTGCATAACCAAAGTAAACCCGTATAAAGCTCGATGCTAGCTCATACATACCTTTCGTCTTTATTTCATTATTTAAAAGTCTAACATAAGGACAGAGTAAGGATATATTTTCTTCATACAAAAAAAAAGGATATATTTTCTTACAATATTTTTTTTATTAATCTTTGTTATTTCCTTTTAATATCAAATATAAGAACAAAAATTGATTCACGCCAATTAAAAAGTTAATAAATCATATTTTATTATATCAATTTCAATTAAAAAGTAATTTTTTCAGCTCACCCTTCATTGAAACTTGGTATCAATAATAATAAAAAAATTATTGAAATTAATGCCTTAATTAAAATAAAGAATATTTTTAAAATAGTAATAATATTAAATAAAGTAAAGTTAATTGAAAATTTCTTATACTTGAAATCAATAAAATAGTATTTTTTTTTATATTTGAGACCGGAGAAAGTAATATTTTATAAAGAAATATTAAAAGATAAATATATTTAATATTTGAAAAACATACAAATCATACAAAGTATTTAATAAATAAATAAATTAGTAAAAAAAATACTATAGGATGATTTAAGTTATTCAAATAAAATATGAAAATTACTAACAATAAATTCACTTTTTTTTCTTCTTCCAAATATATGATTGTAAGTAATGTGGGTTCTACTCTTTATTTAGTGAGTATCCCATTTCATAGTTATTAACTCATACATAAATTTCACCAAATAAAAATGTGTCAGACGAAGTGTCTTATTAACATTCCTTCTAAGGATATGTATAATAAATAGCTCAAAGGAAAAAAGAACTCTTGAAAATGGGTGTTTGGCTAAACTATATTCATAGTAGCTTGTAACATAATCCAGAATATTGAATACCAATTTTTGTAACGCCATTATTTGCCTCTCCTAAAGTATATAATTTTTGGGTATGTGAATATATAAGAATTATTAGTTTATACTATGATGAGACATCGCATCCTGACATCCATGTGATACAATAGCATACTAATATGTTCTAGAAAGCTCTTAGTTATTGGAAAGTTAGCACAGTTGGGATCTGGCTTTACTAAAAGTAAGTAATTCACTTTAGAGTACAAAATAATGTATACATACTTCTTCCGTTCTTGAATATACAATATTTTAGAGAGAGAAAAGTTGTTTTAAAATATATGTAATTTTATAAATCAATGTTATATTAAATATTTTCTTGAGGATGTCCTTAATAAATATTTAATGAGAATAGTGCATAGGAAGAATAAATAAATAATTTATTAGAGAGATAAAAGGTATATTAAGAAATTATTAATATTTTTTAAAAAATTTAACAAATTAATTATATTTCTTAATACTTATAAAAAAAATTAAACGTCATATATTCTAGAACGAAAGGAGTACATAATCAATCATAGATATATTGAAATGTTAACAATTGATTTGTTCAATAATTACTAAAAAATTTCATTTTACTCACTAAAATGAGTTACTCATTTTTTAAGATTCAAATTCACTTATATTTAATATTCAAGTGAGTGTTTATTTCATGTGTATGTTTGTTGGAGATATAAGATTGATTGAATGATTAAGAAAGAAAAAAAAAAGAAAAAGATTATATATTCAATTACTCATGCTAACAAATTAATAATTAAGATTTACTCATAATAATAAAAAATGTGTGTTTGTTTCCAAAAAAGGGTGTGGCTTATGAGTAAAGCAGAAGCAGGGTGAGGAATCCACCTCCAAATTAAAGCATTTGAGCTGCCTAGTGATGAAACACACCAAGGCATATTTGGTTTGTGCCTGCCTTGTGGGCTAATTATTCTCCTGAATGTGTAAGTGCTAGGCCCTCCAAAACCAGTGACAAACTTGTCTTGGAGCTTTTGTGGTGTACCCTCATTCCCCAATCATTTGTTTGCCTAATTACATCTCTTAGAAATTTGCACTCTGCACCACTCAACTCTTGACCCTACAAGGGAACTGGCTACCAACTCAATTTTGTTTGCTATTATTTCTATTTTTTTTTCTTAACAAAATTTAAGTGTAATATTTTAGGTATTGTTGATTTTATTATTCAATTAAAATTGGATTTTTCACTTTGTTAACCCATGCAAATATTTAATATTGATATCTGGCTTCCCTAAAATGAACAACTCATCATAGAGGATAAAGTAAATAATATATATAAGTTATTGATAAGAAAATCAATGGTTAATATTTCAGCATATCCATGATTTATTATACTTGTATATGTAATATTGATCATTAATTTTCTCATCAATTCGCTGAGATTATTATTTTACCCTCTAACCTGAGATGTATTTACCTTTCAGTGTTGCTATTTAGTACAAATAGCATAAGCAGAAATTGCACAAAATGCAACATGGAGCACTGCCCTTTTTAAAAAACAAATATTAATTCAGAATTAAAAAATATATAAATTGGGATTTGACGGAAGACATGGTTCGTATGTTTTTGAGAAAATTGTTTCATAACTATTAGCATTTTCCTTTACCTTTATATTAAAATGTGTTAAATTTATAAAATTAATACATCATCATTCGTGCATAGAAGCTTTCTCACTTGACAAAAAAAAAAAAGCTGCATAATGCTTATAGCTTACTAGACCACCAGCATCAAGTGTCTCAACGAATAAGAATTCACTGATTTGAAAGGTTAATAGTTGAAGGGAAAATAAATACATACATAAACTCATAGTCACGTTGATCAAATCTGGCTGCATTACTCGAATGTTGAACACATGATCGAACTTGTGGTTATAAGTAGTTAGTTATGTATAACGAGATTCGTTGGGACTAAATGAATATGAAGTAGTTAAAATATATTTTCCAAGTACAGTGGCTTATGGTGGATGATATTCATCTTTCATAACAGCCCAAAATAAGAATAAAAGAACCAAAATCAAGTAGAACTAAATACAATTTCATATTCCAAATGTTTTTTTGATTAAAAGTTGTTGTTGATAGAATCTAGAGATGTCAATTTGTTGTTAATTGTTATTGCGGCTGATTAAACTACAACTACCACTTTATCAAAACAAAAATACAACTGCTATGGTTCATAAAAAATATTTGACTACATACCGACTGAGCAAGAAATATATTACATTTTTTTCCACATCAGATTCTGGACCACAAGCAAGATTGCGAGCACAAAATAGTTTATGCTCTTTTTTAGCAAACCATTTATGACAAAAAAAATTGTAGTAGAAGAATTACAAATTTACATATCATATATATAATCTATAGTCACGTGGAAAATGGTTTGAACTTTGGCTTGGCACCAGACAGAATAAATTCTAGTAAAAAATCATGAAAAGATTTCAAAAATTTCCCATGATCTGATCCGAAATAATGTTTCCAAATCTGCAGAAGGGTGGAATAAAGATCTCCTGAAGTAAATCTCAGCAGAATTTTTATTACTATACTTGTATTATGCAGATGCTCTGGGTACTTTCATGCCAAATCCACGCCTTTCTTTCTCCACTCTGTCAAATTGTAACACAAGAGGATTAACAACTATCATGTTCTTAAAGATTAGTAAATTATGTAATGGGAAGAAAATTATTTAACAAGTCGAGTGCAAGGACCATATTCATTGAAGGGGTAAAAGTAACAACTGAAACGAGGTACTGATAGGCTTGAAATATCAATCCTTACATAAAACATCTGTTGAATCATCAAATTGATACCCCGAATTGAAATAACAAGTACTGGACAGATTGAACATTATACATCATAAATGTATTAAGAAATTAATCCTACAACACTTGTTCCAGAAAACACAGCTTTTCGTCGCTCTTTATTTTTTTTTTTTTCATTTCCACTTAAAATCTTCAACAAATAGAGTAGTGGAAACAACAATCTAAGCATATCCTCTTCCTTACAGCACACATAAGTCATGCAAAAACTCTTGTGGCAGGCTGCCTGTAACAAAATCATGCACCCTGTCCTAGATAAATTCATGTTGATTTACATTGCTTGTTACTAACCTAGGAATCCTCTACACCATGTCAAAATATCTAAAAGAGACAAGCAGTTATGAGATTGCACCTGATCTATAGGTTCAAGATCACATGCAATAGGAAATATGTTGACTTCTAGGATAAAACAAACATGGGATGCTAATAATAGGTAACCAGCATTTTATTATCTCCAACTAATAAAAAGAAACACAAGGGCATTAAAACAAAAGAAACAGAATCATCAGAAACTCAGCACTTACGTTGGTGCAAGTTTGCCAAGGCTATCCAGCTCTTCTCCTGTGTCTTCATCCAGGACTCTACCAGAAATTTCAACGACATAATATCTATTGCTATCACGAGGGAGTCCTCTACGAGAAAGCAAATCTAAATCTTTTTGGTGAAGTTCTCTACCATTTACATAAACACCAGTATTTCCACCAGCACATTTATCTGGCATGGGATGCTGGAACTCTTCTATGAATGGCTGCAAGAGAAACTAACATATTAATTTATATGCATGTGAGAAATGTAATGTGCCAGACTAGAATAACTTACCAGAATTATTCCAAGACATGGTCCACCCATGATACCCCAAAATCCAGCCCGAGAATCATACCTGAGGAAGCAAAAGTATATAGGCAAATCAATTACTACACTACATAAGCAATCAGCATAAATTTAAAACTTTTCTTCAGCTATTATAATTCTTCCCAAATTGATATGTAAAAGACATGTAAAACTATCAAATTTAATATGTTATTTTGTCAATGAACACAATGCAGATGATAAGAAATTAAGTGAGTACATCAAATAATTTCACAAATATTTATGAGACAGGCAATTTTAGAACCAGTGAACCATTTTCAATTAATTATGATCCTTCATAAATTTCTCTTTATTTGAGTCTTCTGGTATATGTCAGCTTAACATAGATGACTGTAAATAATAACACTTACCAGTAATTCCCTGGCTGGATTGGCCCGGCTAGCTTTTCAGCCTTCTTAATCATTCGATCTGGTATGGGCTGTCCGTTTACAGTAACATTACTTTTGCCATTATCTTTCTTGATAATGTTTGCTAAAAATCCCCTTTTGCTAGATCTAGGATGATCATGTTCTCCGCTTGCATCACCAGAATCCTGGGAGATCCCATTGTTAGAATAATCATTGACATCCATCTCAGTTGCAAGCACTACCTCTTTCAAAGAATTCTGCCTTGAGGCATTCTTTTCTATTTTTTCCGTCCCTTGATCTGAACGACTACTCTGGTTTCCTTTCCCTAATCGTTTTACAGCATTATTAAATGAACCACCAGGTGAAGGAGATTGAGAGGCTTTAAATGGCTGATGAACGGACTTAGTAGCTTCAATTGGTGCAGTCATAACTTCTGGACTATTTTCATCATCAGAAATACTGGGAGATGAAGAATGGAAACTTTGCCTCTCCCGGGACTTGGTAGAGTTCAAGATTGGGTCTGCAGCCAGCACAGGAGATTCTCTATCAACTGAATGAAAATCGTAACCAGAATAATCATCAGATGAGAAGTTCGCAGCACCCACATTCACATCACCACGGGCATGCAATACACGACTATTCACATCCTCATTAGTGGTATCATCAACCCTTGTGGAAGTGGTAGTTTCCTCCATTTCTGAATTATGAGAAATAACTAGCTTCTTATTGATGACAGCAAACTTTATTTCTGTAGAACAAGCCCCGCATCGCATTTTCTGCTGACGATTTTTCACCATGACCAGTGTCTTTTTAGGCAGTTGCAGTAACTCAAAGCAAATATAACAAGTGATGAAAGGAGAACCACCAGCTATAGGAAGGCATTGCCGACTACCAGTACCAAGCACTACTTTTCGAGGACGGCTTCCAACAAATCCACCCATCTCAGAACTGTAGTCTCTAGGGCATCTTGTATGCAGTTGTTTTTCATGTAAACTCACAGCAGACATGGCAGTTCTAGCATTATGAACATGTGGACCAACTGCCCCTGGAATCTCACGATGGTATAGCATAGAATCATTTGGGGTACGAGGGAATCTGCTGTTAACGAATGCAGCAGGTGGAGCCGGCACTGAACCTCTTCTTTTGTTGTCATAGCAACGGAAACACGGGCAAGAAGGTGGGTGAAGCATAGCATTCTGTGCATATGGATCATAGGAATCTGGACCAGTATCAGTATAGCGTCCAGGAAAGTAGGGGTGCATTGGCTTTTGCGGGAACTGACGGGGTAAAGGATGTGAACTTCTCATCATCTGGGATACAAAAGGATCCCCATATCCAGGAACATAATTTGGATTATGCATAGAAGGATGGAAGTTGTGCATAGCTATTTCATGATCACTTGCATAAGCATATGGATCTTGATGATAATTGAAATAAGGAGAACCTGCCACATGTTTATTACTAGTAGGGCCAAAGAATTGTCTTGAGGACCTGTTCATTGCCGATGATCCATCTGGAAACCAATTTTCAGGGCTTCCAAAAAGATCTGGAGGAACCATCTTTCCCTCAGGAAGAACCTTTTCTTTGGGGTTACTAACCACCTCAGACGACTTGTTCAACTGGTTGGACAACTCACCCAGCTTCCTTAGAATCTCGGCTCGATCTTGCTCAAGGTGCTGAACCCTATTCACACCATCCATGTCCTTGTAATTCCTCCATTGCTCCCCATAACTGTAAGAAAGACTGGAAAAGCTATTTGAAGATCCCTCATCAGGATAATTCAGAGTGGGAAATCTCACACCCTCTATATCAGCATGTGTCTTTCTCCAAAATCCCTCCATCTCACCTCTTTCCCCATTTGGCCAATTAGACATTCTCCCATAGAATTGGTCCCCTCCCATGTGAGTCTTCTGCTCCTTCTGCTCCTTCTGCTCTTGCTCCCTTCCAATTGACTTGCCCCTTTTGTCCTTATTGACATTAAAACCATCCTCCAAAACCCCTTTCTCATCCCCATCCCTAGAATCATCCAAAAACCTCTCATGTCCTTTATTTGGTTTCCCCAAATCCCTTCTTTGACCCTCCCAGAAGGAACCACCACTGGACCTAACTTCAACATCTGAATTATCACTCAAATCAACTACCCCTTTCCCCAAGAAACTTCTTGATGCACCTTGATCTCCTCCACCTTGTTCCTTATCTGAGGTCTGCCACAACCTACCACCACCTTCAAAACCTTTAGGCTTTCCTACAAAGGAAAACAAAGTGGAAACCACAATAAGAAATCAGAATTTCCAACCCCTTTTCATGCCTTTTGTTATGAAACTTAAATTAGCGGTTTTCTTTCCAGAATAAATGATAATTAGGAATAAATAGCGTAACAGAAGACAAGCCATTCAATGGCCATTATGTTTTGATTTAAGGAGAGGCAAACATTCTGCCTATAAATTGTTGTAATTTTCATTTGTAAGATATAACAAGAGAAGCTATCAAGAGAGTAATAGAAAAAGTGCTTTTCCACATACATTTCTTGTTATCAAATTGGTATCCAGAGCTATCAAGAGAGAAGGCTGCGGTGTGCGCTAGCCAATAGAGAGAGAGGAGTGTATTAGAGCTCTGTGAGGTGTGTGAGTTGAGTGTAAACACTTGAAGAAAAATGGCAAGTCTGACCGGTGGCATCCCGTTACCCAAATTGACGAAAGGCACCAACTATGATAACTGGAAGGTGCAGATGAAGGCTCTTCTCGGCTCCCAAGATAACTGGGACGTGGTCGAGAATGGATATGAGGAACCGGCGAGTACAGATGGATATTCAAATGCCCAAATGAACGCATTGAAAGCCATCCGAGCTAAGGACAAGGCGGCTCTGTATCTGCTATACCGAGCTGTTGATGAGTCCGGCTTTGAGAAGATAGCGAATGCAAAATCTTCCAAAGATGCATGGGATATACTCGAAAAAACAAATAAAGGAGACGAACGTGTGAAGCAAGTCCGACTTCAAACCCTTAGAGGCGAGTTGGAAAACATGAGAATGAAGGAGTCTGAAAGCGTGTCCGAGTTCATTACTCGGGTGGAGGCCGTGGTAAACAAGTTGAGTCAGAATGGCGAGTCTCTCTCGTCAAACCGAGTTGTTGAAAAGATTCTGAGATCATTGACAGATGATTTCGAGAATATCGTATGCGCAATAGAGGAGTCCAAGGATCTATCATCGCTCACCCTTCAAGAGCTTGCTGGGTCCCTGGAAGCGCATGAGCAGAGAAAGAAAAACAAGAAGGCGGAGTCCCTTGAACAGGCTCTCCAGGCGAAGGCGACGATAAAAGAGGAGAAAGTGTTTTATACTCAAAACACGAGAGGCAAAATAAAAGGTAGAGGCCGAGGAAGAGGA
>CM023956.1:5601925-5646239 GCA_013407115.1 Glycine latifolia
CAAATGAAGTTCATGTTGTATGTCTTCTAGCCGACTCTGAAGACTTGAGTTTTGAGAAAGCTGTCCAAGATGAGAAGTGGAGAACAGCGATGGAAGAGGAGATTGAGGCGATTGAACGCAACAAAACGTGGGAACTGACCGACCTTCCTGAAGAAGCTCGGCCCATTGGAGTAAAATGGGTGTACAAGAAAAAGATGAATGCTAAGGGAGAGGTAGAGCGGTATAAAGCCCGACTTGTGGTGAAAGGCTATAAACAAAAGGAGGGAATAGATTATGATGAAGTATTTGCTCCTGTCACGAGAATGGAGACAATCCGACTTCTTATCTCGGTAGCCGCCCCAAATGAAGTTCATGTTGTATGTCTTCTAGCCGACTCTGAAGACTTGAGTTTTGAGAAAGCTGTCCAAGATGAGAAGTGGAGAACAGCGATGGAAGAGGAGATTGAGGCGATTGAACGCAACAAAACGTGGGAACTGACCGACCTTCCTGAAGAAGCTCGGCCCATTGGAGTAAAATGGGTGTACAAGAAAAAGATGAATGCTAAGGGAGAGGTAGAGCGGTATAAAGCCCGACTTGTGGTGAAAGGCTATAAACAAAAGGAGGGAATAGATTATGATGAAGTATTTGCTCCTGTCACGAGAATGGAGACAATCCGACTTCTTATCTCGGTAGCCGCCCAGAACCAATGGCCGATCCTACAGATGGATGTGAAGTCGGCCTTTCTAAATGGAGTGCTGAAAGAGGAGGTGTACGTCGAGCAACCACTCGGATACATGAAGAGAGGAGATGAGAAGAAGGTGCTAAGGTTGAAAAAAGCCCTCTATGGGCTGAAGCAGGCACCTCGCGCTTGGAATGAGAGAATTGACGGATATCTCAAGGAAAACGGGTACGAGCAATGTCCGTATGAGCATGCCTTATACACAAAGAAATCGGAAAAGGATATGATGGTAGTAGCTCTCTATGTTGACGACCTCATATTCACCGGAAGCAACGCGAAGATGATTAAGGAGTTCAAGGAGGTAATGAAGAAAGAGTTCGAGATGACAGATCTAGGCTTGATGAAATATTTTCTCGGCCTAGAAGTGAAGCAGTCGGAGGAAGGGATTTTTATATCCCAAGAGAGGTACGCTCTTGAAATTTTAAAGAAGTTTAAAATGGAGGACTGCAACCCGGTTTCTACTCCAATGGAACCAGGCACTAAACTCTCAAAGTTTGATGGAGGAGAACGAGCTGATCCTGTAAGATATCGAAGTTTAATCGGAAGTCTGAGGTATCTTACAAGCACAAGACCCGACCTAATGCTAAGTGTTGGGATAACGAGCAGATTTATGGAGGATCCGAGCTACACACACTGGAAGGCTTTGAAGAGAATTCTAAGATATGTCCGAGGAACCCTATCACTTGGTCTTCTCTATTCAAAATCGGATGACTACCGACTAGTAGGTTACTCGGATAGCGATTGGTGTGGTGATGTTGATGATCGGAAAAGTACTTCGGGTTATGTATTCTTACTCGGGAATACGGCTTTTACTTGGCTATCAAAGAAGCAACCCATTGTAACCTTGTCGACCTGCGAGGCCGAGTATGTAGCAGTTTCTTGGAGTGTATGTCATGCAGTTTGGATTTCAAATCTTCTAAGGCATCTGGGAGTGATCCGAGTTGAAGGGACCGTGATCCGAGTTGACAACAAGTCGGCCATCGAGCTAGCAAAGAACCCGGTCAATCACGGAAGAAGTAAGCACATCGATGTCCGATTTCATTTTATCCGAGAACAAGTCAAAGAAGGAAAAGTCGAGTTGGAGCATGTTGAAAGCCGAGCTCAAGCCGCGGACATATTCACCAAGCCGTTGCCGACCACATTGCTGGAGAATTGTAAACGGCTGATTGGAATGAGAGATGGAAAGAGCATTTAAGTTTAAGGGGGGAGATTTGTTATGAAACTTAAATTAGCGGTTTTCTTTCCAGAATAAATGATAATTAGGAATAAATAGCGTAACAGAAGACAAGCCATTCAATGGCCATTATGTTTTGATTTAAGGAGAGGCAAACATTCTGCCTATAAATTGTTGTAATTTTCATTTGTAAGATATAACAAGAGAAGCTATCAAGAGAGTAATAGAAAAAGTGCTTTTCCACATACATTTCTTGTTATCACCTTTGACCTTTGAACACAAAAGATCCTAACTTCACCAAACCAAAAACACTAAAGTCTCAATACAGTTAACACAAAAAAAAAAAAACTCCAAAGCACATTAAATCAAACTACCCCTCATGCTAAATTGAGGAAGAGAGGGAGATGAAGAAAGGGTACCTCGAAGAACAGTATTACAACCACCACATTGATAAGCAGTGTAATTGGCAAGCTCGGGAAGAACATTTTGACACTTGGGGCACCGCACCAAACGCAACTTGGTTGAGTCCTCCATTGCTGGAACTGAGAGATAATACACAACACAACATAACACAACACAAACACACAAAGTTCCTCTAAGGCTCTAACCAAGCACCATAACCAAACAAAGAAGAAGAAGAAGCAGAATCCTATTAATGTAGAGCTTTCACGTAGAGGTCCAAAAGGAAGTGCTTGGCTTCTTGGAAACAACAACAACGTCAGAAAATGATGTAACCAAGGTTGTGGGGCGAGGAGGGAAGACAGAGAGAAAGAGGGTGTTTTGTGCTTTTTCTTATGGTGATGATTTCCCTTTTGGGTTTTCTTGGTTTTTTTCTCAGAGTCCAAACAGCATGAGACCAAAAACCGAAAAAGGGAAAATGAAGAGAAGCACAGTGGGGACAAAATTTCCTCTAAGAATCTTAGAACTTTGCAGAATTGATCCCTTTCATTCCATTTCAGAGTTACTGGAAAAAAAATCGCAGCTTTAAATTATGCGTTGAGTTTTAGAGAGAGTGAGAGAGAGATTAAAATAGTAATATAGTAAGATACCAGTAATTGTTTAAGGTTGTATCGGGTTGTGTTTTTCTTAGTTGGATTACAAGGAAAAATACAAAACCTAATAATTGTGTCCAAGTGTCCTTTTTTTCATTAAGTGAATTAGATTCTTGTAACAATAAAAATAAATATTTTTTTAACTTGATTTTTATAAAACTTATTTTTGTTTAAAATCAATTTTAAAGTAAAATTATTCATTTTCAAATTTTTTAAAAGTAACATTGCTGTAAAATTAGTGTAGTATTTTCAATTTAACACAAAATTCTCATTGCAAATGCTTTTGTAGAGATTTAATTAGATTTGCAAACAATGTGTTACTATAGTTTTCCAAGTCAATGGTGACACTTGAATTTCCAGCATAAACACATGCTGAAACCCCGTCAATGTGATTTGGCTGCATTGTATTTGAAGTTAATGCATTCGTTAATTTCCATCACAAAGGAAATGGTCGTTGAAACCGCAGCTTCACACTCAAGCTTTCTTTTCAATACGCGGCAGGAGGGAGCAATCACTTTACGTTACTTTAATTTGTATGTTTGTGAAATGATAAAATCACAAACAATTAACCATCAACATTAATTTATATATGTGACGTGAAACACACGAATATCACAATCTATCAACCTAATAACTATGAATAATACTAGTATTTCTTTCATGTCTTCTTAGTTGACCTAGTTATAATTAAATTACAAAAAGTCATAAAAATGCAAATATATATATATATATATAAACAGTAAATTATAGTAATTATCCTCCTTTTTTAGGGAAAAATTATAGTAATTATTCTTTTACGGTGTCAATGCGAGATGTTTCCTTACTATTGGAGAGTTGACGGTATAAAAATTAGTCTAAAATCTCCCTTATTCATACCCAAAAACAAAAAGGAAGCAACATGCAAAGTACTTTTAAACGACATTTTTTTTCCTGAGGTTATGAACACTGTTTTAGTTTTTTTTTTACTTTAATTTCTTACACACATAATATGTTTCTTTAATTTTAATTCTGCAAGCATTTCATTTAAAGAGTATTTTTCTGAATGCGCAAATTTCAATACCACTGATTCGAAGCGCATAAAAATGCACTAATATGAGTTATTTTTTGAGAAATAATCTTGCAAGGTCTCATGGAAATTTTATGACTGGTCTTCTCTTCTCTTCTCTTCTCTTCTCTCATTGTATTGCAAAAAAGTACAAGTAAGCATGTGGGTCCCATGATCATGCAGCACCGTTGGGTGGCCCCTTCCCTCTTTATTGTTGGTTAATTTCTTCTTATTGGTCTTTTGTATCTCTTCTTGAAATCATCACCATTGCCAAATCCAACCCATTATCACCTTTCCTTTTCTCCCTTACCGACATGCTTGGCCTCTTGGAATTTGCAACCCATTCACACTATTTTGTTTTTCCCATTTTACATATTATTTTTATTAAAATAATTTAAATTATTCTTTTAAATAAATAAAATTAATTATCTCTTATTTATGTTGTCAAGTACATAAATTAACTCATGCATGATTATTTCATCTAAACTAAAAGTTTCGAGTTTGATTATGAATATACTATCGTCACATTTAAAGGGATGATTTTATTGTTTATTGTGATTTTGTAGGTGAATTGATAAAAGTTATTTATATAAAAAATTATCTCTATTTTTTAAACCATGTGTAATAAACCACATGTAATAAAAGTTGTTATATGGTTATTGCTTGTTTTGTCTTCGCATGTCCAAGTATGATTGTTTGTTGGTTTATAAGCTTAACAACAAGTTCGCACTATCGCATTACGTAATTATTAAACTTCATCTAACAATTAAGTGTATGTTTAATTAGTGTTTTTTGGTTGAGTAAGAGATTAACGTAAGTTTGTTAAAAAACAATTAATTATTACTTTTTATTTAAACAATTGAAAATTCGTATTAACAAAAACCAAGTACGCTTTAAAAAGAATGGTGCGTGTTTTGTTCACAAAGTTAAACTAGGAGAAAATTCAACTACATTAATTATATATCTAAGATAAGTAATTAATTGGCACTTTACTGCCATTGTAAAATGGCATTGATTCTTATTTTGCTACAAATGTTTATTGTGTTGCAATGATACTGCTTCCTCTGTCTCTGTTCAAGTGTTTATTGTAATAATACAAGTTGTAGACAAAGTCAAATTGAATATTAGCTTCATTATTCTAATTATAGCAAACCACCCGAACTCAAACTCATTGGTCCTTTTAATCAAAATTGAGAGGTTGGTTGCTATTGCCTTATGATTATTATTAAGTGAATCACAAATAAGAATGTTCATCATTTCAGAGGTTATTTCTTCACCAAAAGAACTCAAGTGGTATATGTTAAAATAAAAATACTGTTCTGATTCTGAATAGCAAATTTAAAATGCATGCTTCAATATAAAGTATGTTCATAAGTCCTGCCATTATATTATACTCCAACAGTTGGCAATCTTTGTCAACCTATTAAGTCAACTCTAAAATTAAAATACATCAAATTCAAAATGACCTTTATACCATCCACCCGCGACCTACCCGTGTGTCTTGTTCTTTTCTCTATACATTCTTCATCTTCATCTCCTTTTATTTATTGATTTTTGGAACAAACTCTCATTTCCATTATTTTAAAGATATATCGGCATCATTAGTTTAGCGTGGGAAAAAAAACTGTAATTATTTCAGTTTCACTATAATTTAAAGTGTTACTATTTGTTTTTTACTTACCCTCGTCTTAAGAACTTTTTTTTTTAAGGAATCGTGTTAAGAACTTGTCACTCAACAAATACATGCATATCCATGAGCAAAAAAAAAATGCCATACATTAAAGACATAAAAGATGTTAAATATTAAAAGTATTATTTTTATATAAAACTTATTTGATAGAAATTAAATTAGTATATAAATATTATAAAATTACATTTACAGTATGGTATGTTAAATTAAATGTATAATTTAATTTTGTATATCAACAGAATTTACTTTGAATCTGATGTGCAGTAGTAATAATAATAATTGATAAGTTTAAGTGGTATCCCAAACAAAATTTATTAAATGACTTACCAAACACTTTTATTTTAAATAAAATTTAATTTTATATATATTTCTCTAATTTTTCTTTCATAAACGTGTCTCTCTTGTGGAACAATTTCCATGTCTTTTTTTGTTGAACTAATGACTAAAAAATCAGGTGACTTAGATCTGATAGGCTCATCATAATCAATTTAAATCTCAAAATTCAATAAACGCTTACATATGCATTTATAAATTATTCACCAATCCCAATTCCCATGTTAAAATGATATTAAGGTTATTTCAAGTCAATTACAGTATTATATTTTAGTTAGGAGAATGGATCAAAAGATTTTATTCAGGAGTCTCAGAAGTCAAAAGCCACGAAAGAAGCTTAAACTAATTCTTTAAATTGAAAATCTTTTCAATTTTGGCGGGTCTTCAAGGTTTTTTCCCATTATATTGAAGGAGGAAAAGGGTGGATACTTCAATATAGTACTATAATTACGTCAGAATGTGATTGATTTGATTGTCAGATTTATTGCATAAGATCTTAAACAAAAAGAAAACAACTTGTCGGCAGGAAAGATTAATGTTGTTTGGTTACAAGATTAATAAAAATGAGTAAAATGAAAATCTTTAATTATTTCGGAAGGAAAACTATGAACCATTTCCAAAAATTTAATTTCAAAATAGATTTTCAAATTATTTTTTCAAGTTATTTCCAGAATTAAATTTTTGAAAGAATATTCAATATATTTTAAAATAAAATTTTTGGTACCACTGATAAAAAAAAACGATGATGTGAAAAACAACTATCACATAGAGCCTATATCGAAGGCCCAATCAAGCCGAGAAACCCAAATCCATATCAACTTGGTTTAGTCCATTTCACCAAAAAAAAAACTTGGTTTAGTCCCACATTGCATAATGATCTAATATCACGTTAGTAAAATCTATCAAACATTTAACAAAAGACTGCTTGAGGAATCAAAGTGGCACAATTACTATATCTAAAAGATTCAATTTACACAAATAAAATTTGAGAGAACAAAATCTCACAATTACTATAATTAAAAGACTAAGTATAGTTAACCGTTATGATAATCATGTACGAGAGAAGAATTCCTCTTCTTCTCCATTTTATCATCTCCATTCCAGAATATTTTCATTGAAATGCTGGTAAAGAATACTATTAATTTCTTTTCTGTGGTTATGACTTGTTAGGTGATAGTATTGTACAGAACAAAGTGTAAAAATGTCGATGTGGCTTGGGTTGGTTTGTGACAATAGTCAGCAGAAGATCCATCTACAATTGCAATTTTTAGGCCCATATCATCTTCAGTGTTCACAATGAACAAATTTTGAGTAAAGCCCCACAAAAGATCCACGCGATCTCAACAATATTAATCCTAGCCATAATTTATTCGTTAGTTTTTCTTTGGTAAAAACATCGAATACTCTATTTACCAAAATAAGTAAATTTCTTATTTTAAGACATGAAAAACTTTTGGAGCCTTTTTCCCCCCCAAGGGTTATCGGTATTCATAAATTCCATTCAAAATATTATGTACAACTATTCCTTTTCCTACTTAAGGAATAAGGATATTTCTATATTTTTTTATATATAATTCACCTATTTTGGTAACTTGGTATTTATATATTTTGTCTTTCTCCCCCCCCCCCCCCCCCCCCCCCCCCTTTAAAATTGAAAATTATTTGTCACATTTGACTCATATTTTTTTTTCAGTTAAAGTTCCACTGACTTTTAATATATTACCCAGATGGCCGCCTTTTTTTATTATCTAACAACTATGAACTTTATGAATCGACTTCCAAAACATAATATTGGAAAAATCTTGGAATTTATTTTAGATATGATAGTTAGATTTTAAGAAAAGAGAGAGGAAAACAATTTTTACATTTCTAATAAATGTTTTCTAATTTAATAATTTTTTAAATCAAATAAATAAAAGAATAAATTAATATAAATTAGTTAATGTGTTAATCTTTTGTTGCTTTTTATAAATATTAAATATCTCTATTAATTTAAAAATAAAGTATTTGTCTTTCCTCTTTTTTCGAAACATAATGCTATATTAATTTACTGATAAAAAAAAGCTATACTGCCAATTTCACTAACTCTACGTTGTTTATAGTAAGTCAAATATTTCATGAGGGAAATACATATACAGATAGGCTAGCTCCTCACCACAATAACTTAGACATTTTTTGTTGGTGGGACTACATTATCGCTTTTATCACTAAACTTTTTGTACATGACAGATAGCTATGTCTTACTACAAGTTTAAGTAGAGTTTAGTTTGGCCTTCCAAGGGTTTGGCTCCATGTCTCCCCTTAGTTTTTTGTTGCTTTTTCTTATTCTTTTGATAAATGATATTGGGTGGTGCTGGTTTTGTTGAGGTTGTTTTGGTGTCAATCTGGTTGGGATGAAAATAATCACTAATTTCTATCGCATCCTTCTTTTTCTTTAAAAAAAACACTGATAAAAAATAGTACTATATTAATTTAAGGTTACTCTTTTACATATGGAAATGATCAAGAAAAGTAAATCTTTGTTGAATTGCAAAAACAACTATATTAATTTTTCAATAAAAAAATGAATTAACATGCAGCCATGTGCCAAATCACTAATAGTAATTAATAATAAAAGATAAACTTATTACAAAATATATACCATGGTTACAAATTACAAGTAAGAACTACAACAGCAAAATTTAAAGATCAAAAGCACGACAGTTCTTGTAGATATAATGAAACTCATTGATTGCAATCCAATCATCCAACAAAGAGAAAATTTTATATCCTTAATGGCTTAATGTATCAACCAGTTCACATAATTTTCTTATTTCCTCCACAAATAAAGCAAATCTACTACAAATCCAGAAAAACCTCTTCTCATTTCATTGTTCTTCTTTCCCCTGATCTCTTCATTGTTCTTCTTCTTCTTTCTCATGATCTTCACCGAAAATTTACTCAAACTTGTGACCACGTAAGACCCTTTGGATTTCTCTGTAGAATCAACTTTGTGTGGCACCATATCATGATGAGAATAATGACGAGTGAATCTTGTGATGATGGACTTTGATGATCCATAGGAAGAAGAAGGGAATGCCATTAGATGCCGATCAATGATGTGATCGAGAGAGACTAATTCATGTGAATCATATAATGGGCTACCACAATCCCATATTGGCATTGTTTTTTCTTCTTCTTGATCTTCTTCTTTCTCATATTCTTTTCCCTTCGGTGTTGGTGAATTCATGACCATGGCTTGATTTCCCTTCAATGCTTCTTCTTGTTCTTCTTTTCCCTGTGATTTCATGTTGTATTCTTGGTTAGCCTTAGATTGGTTTCGACGGAGTTTCCTATATATAAACTTTAACATCTGAGCATTTCGTTTGCTAAAGTTTTTGCAACCCATCTTCACAATTTGTATATAATTTCGGAGTTATATGTATGTACGATTTTAATAATTGAAATGTAAGATTAAATAATGCAAATGGTTGTATTTATTCGCAAGTTTGTTGAGGAAAATGACAAAACAAAGTAAATTAAAATGTGAGTCACAATGATAGGTAACGCGAGTGTATGTGTACCACTCGATCGATCTATGCATGCCTTTCAAGACTCATCACCAACCCAAGTGCAATAAAAGCATCTTCGGAAGTTTTAGTTTTTTTCTTTTTCTTTTTCTTTTTTGTTTGTTGTTTTTCGGATGTTTTACTGCTGCTTGCCATGTTCCTTTGGTTTTGGTCACTCAAATCCTTAAGAGAAATAAATAGAAAACGCATGGATAATCATCATACATTGCATGTGAGTTTGTCTTCACGTGGCACGAATCTTATTCCTTTGCTTATTCAAGTCAGCAAAGCCTTATTCATCATTAAATAAAAAATAAAAAAAACTAAATAATTATCATGTAGGAATTTATTAGTATTCAGATTGAAAGTTTTTTATTCAAGGATTTAGGTATACGCATATTTACTTTTTAATTAGAATATAATTTGAAAAGTGAAACTTTCCCTCTTTTCACTTTCATTTTTTCTATTTTTTCAATTAAATATTCTTAATATTTTTTCTTTTCTCTCTTTTAGATGTGCATTTACTATTTCACAACTAGTCAAAAAATTGTCTTTCACTCATAAAGCTTTGTCTGTTCATAATAATTTTATTCAATTTAAACATGATTATTTTTTAAAAAATTACTTTTAAAAAAACAAACAAATTGTCTTCCTTATTTATATATTAATTAATTTGATCTTCTTAATAGTCTATATATCCCTTTTAATCTACTCTCTTTCATTTCTATTTCTAAATTGAATTCCAATAATTTAAAAAAATTAAAAGTAACTTTATATTAAAAAATATTGATTTATCATGAATTTTAATTATATAAAAATGAATATTTGTAGATAAGGTATGATACTGATACACAGTGAATGGTATAGTAGTATAGTACATAAGCATTTATCACAATTTGTATTGCTTTCTATTCCGTAATCCTAACGTTTCAGGGAAAAAATATATAAAGTACTGCTGCTGCACTCATGCTGTCTTTGAGGTGGGGAAAAGCACATGACTCCTACTAGTAGTACATGTACATCCCTTCGTCCTTTCGGTACAAATGGAAGGAACTGCCACACAAACAAGATAATGTGAAAATTAACTCATACATCGTTAGAGCATTGAAAATCACACACTTTTCACAAAAAAAATAATATAAACATTGTGCCAAAAAGTATATATAAAGTTTGTGTGTGTCCAAATTCATATATATTCTTTAAAAAATAAATTGTTTAACTATTTTTCACTTAGAGTATCTAATGAGAATTGCTTATGAGGTTCTTAAACTTGAGAGCTAATTTTTATGCAATGTTGGAGCCATTGACGGTTTTTTTTTTTGGGTCTGCCAAATAAGTATGTATATATTAAGAATTTTTTTTTGAGCCATTGACGTTATAATTCTTTTATAAATAACCATTGTTTATATAAATAACAGGTCTTCATGGTTCTTAAGAATTGTGAGACAATTGTAAGATTCATTTTAAGTCCTTATAAAAAAATCTCTTAAAAATAAAAATCTTAAATCTTATGATATTGTAAGACGTACTAAAAATGAGTTAAACAACTAGCCAGTGTTGCAACAATGGAAATGAAAACATATGATGGGAATAGGACTAGAAGTTGTTTGAGAATCAAGCATCCATAATCCACGTCTATGCCAATGCCATGATGTTTATCTTTTGCCTTTTTAGGTGAATAGGGTACATTGCTGTCCACCATTCAAATAGTGACTTCCACATGGGAAATTCACTAAATAGGAAACAAATAAGGGGTAATTCCATATTGATATGTACCGAAACAAAATAATGCCAACGAAGTCGTCAAATAAAATTTGACTTCTCATATATATGTGAAACGGAGGATATAATTTGGTTATCGATGATCATTCCGTATATATAATACTTTTTTAAAATAAATATTTTATTTTCTTTATTTCATCGATTGGGACTACACTTTATGTAAGGTTCAAACGTTTTAGTAAGATGGTGGTATCATTCTAACCTTTCTATTCATATTGTAACCCATGTCTTCATTGAAGTGTCTTTGCATATATATTTCCTTCATCATGTAAGACGTATTTTGAATTTTAAAATTAAATGTTGAGTGGTGCTAATTTTTCTCGCCCACTATTTTTATGTTGTTTTTCACTTTATTTTCAAAGAACAATGATATAACGATTATTTACGTATCCTAAAAAATAGAGTCAGTTTTCTATGATATGGACATAAACTAAACTCTATAAATAACAGAGTCATCGTTCTAAACACATCATTCAGAATTACTCATTCGTAGTCAAGGCTAAAAGTACTCTGTGTTTTTATTTCTTTGAGTGCTACTTTAGAGAGAATAATGATCAAAGGTGAGCAATTCTTTTAATTATACATATAATAATTTGGTCATTCCTCTATATAGAGTGATGTTCAAAGACATAAAATATAAAATACTTTTAACCCTCAACACTTTTTATCGATGGATGGTATTAATCTATAAAGTTTAGTTTATTTTGATTATAGAAAATTGACTCCTATTTTTTAGGACATGTAGACATGTAGATAACTGTTGTCATATATCATAGCCATTATTGAGGCTCATTTCTTGAAGGAGCGTGTCCATAGAATCAAGGTCCACACTGAAAATAGGTAAAAAAAAAACTTTCCCTAGTATATATAAAGTGGTTAGCATAAGAAGTACTACAACCCTAGAGTATATTGATAATTAATGAGAAATAGGCTGTTTTAAAAGAGCCAGATAAAGAATAGTTGATAATTCTTTTGATTATATAGAAACGACTATTATTTTAAAGATATTTAAATAACTTATTTTAAAATTTATCTCAATTTGTTGTTAAAAATGAATTTTAGAGTATTAGGTGAGATAAATTATCAATTTTTTTTTCGGTTATTAATTAGAATTTTTATTTATTTCCTTCGATATTAATTTTTTAATTTTTGATAATAAAGAAGGAAACTTACAGTTGAATGGATTAAGAGAGAGAGTTTATACAGACAGAGGGAGAGAGAGAACTCAGAATGTACGAGTTTGTATTTTTACAAAGAAGAAAAAAAACTTATGAGATTTTTTCTCTTTGTTTGATGTCCAACCGACATATAAAGAGTTAGCATAAGAGAATTGAAGATTTTTTGTCTCACTTTTGCAGTTGTAGCCCTTCTCTGACGATGAGATCTGCAGGTATGAAAAGGACGACGAGTGAAAAATCACATTACTTCAAGAATTTATGGAGTTTTTCTTTTTATTTTTGTGGTCCTGTTTTTTTTTTTTTTCCATGCCTAGTTAAAGCTCATTTTGTTGGGATTAGGCGAATTTCAATGTAATATTTGGATCTTTGAATTGGGCTATTAATGCATGACATTTGATTTCTTTATCCATGAGTTTGTGTTCTCCGTGCTTAATGTTTCTTATGACTTGATCACTCTTAGGAAGAATTTTGGTGTATTTTGTAAATGAAAAATAGCTTATACACGTACTCTAAGACAAAAAAAGTTTGTTATCGTTCAGGCTAGACATAGATGTTTGCTATATTATTATACTCTTAATTAAGACTTATTACTTTTCAATTTCAATTAAGAATAAAAGTTTTTTTTTTTACAGAAAAATAATATAATTGTCCAAGACATTAAGGGAAGACAATTAAGTGGCGAATGACCTAGCTAAGTTTGGTTCTTCAGATGGTGTGCCTTTCAAAGTTTGGTATGAGTGTCCTGCGAGTCTTAACCTCAAGCTTTTTGCTGACTCGATAGGAGTCTTCTTTTGCAGGGAGCGCTAGGGTTCCATTTTATGCTTTTTGTGCTTTTCTTTTTTATTGTATAATAAAATATATTAGCTAATCTGGTAGACAAAGAAACAAATTTGAATTAGAAATTTTAGATCAAATTGAATGGAATATCAATGCTTTTCTTGTTAGTCTCAACTTCTTTGTTTTATGTTTTTGTTTTCCTATTTTTAAAATAGAAATTTTAAAAAATAAATTATTTATTGCTTTATTTAATTTTATATTAGTATTCCCATAAAAAAAATCAAATCAAACCCTTTTGTGGTTCCTACTAGAATTGTCTTCATGAATGAGGTTCATTGAGGGATTTAATGTTAGAAATTCCTATGCCAATGATATATATATTATCAGTTTAGAGAATGGATAAAAAAAATACTTACTAAGACATGATTAAAAAGATGATAATGGTATGTATATAATACAACCTATAGAGATTTAAAAATCTAAGTCTTTTTTTTTATCTGATCACATTTTTATTTTAAATTTTCAATTGGATAAATCCTATAAAATAATTAATTGATAACGTGATAAAAAGAATTTATTCTTACCATTTATTAATCCTAGCAACTCCCTAGAGTTTTCTGTAAAATCTTGAATATTATATTTTTTAACTTATTAACTAACCAATAAACTATTAACATGTTTTTTTGCCAGATATTCATATCAAATCTTTTGGCACTATTTAAGGATACGGATTTACTGTGGTCTCCGGTGTTGTATTTATAGTTATGTTAAAAAATTTAAGAGAGAATTTTACTTAGCAAATTTGATCATAACTATTTTCGGTGGAGATACTTGTGGTTGGTAAAAACAAATATATGCCATCATTTTTTTCTAGCCATGTTAACTATAAAGTGATTGCTTATAACAATTTTGACTTGCTTTCTCACTTAATGTTTTACTATTTTTTATTTTTATTATCAGATTTATTAGACCAAATGATTATTAATTTGAAAATTGCAAGGTTAAAAATAGCATACGAGAGTTTGTGCACGAGAATATATTATGCATACATCATGACGTGTGAAACTAATAGTTTTTGTTATCATGGGGAGCATATGCAATTTTTTTTTCCTCCTTTTATTTTCTGCCCTACTCTTTAACTTGGAATTTGAAATGACACATGATATTAAACCAAGATCCCATCAAAGGGCTGCTTTTGTATTTTCCTCCTTATTGATTAGTCCTGACAAACATAGTAACCCAATCCAATCTCCCAAAGCAAAGAAGATGAAGTTGCTAGAAAGTACGTGCGTAGAATAATATCTGGAGTACAATATCCAGATTTTGCTCATAATATGTTCATCTAATTGACATAAAGTTTAACGGGGAACAGGGCACTATGAACTTTTTCCCTTGAATCTTATACTTAATATCGGTCACTATCTCATATATTTATTTTAAATAATGATCTTTTGCAGCTCAATTAAAAATTACAAAAAAAACTCTAAAAATTTGGTGATACATTTAAATATTTAATCTAATAAATATACTTATTTAATAAATGTCAAATATTATATTAAAAAGGTTAAAATACAAAAATTTTAATATGTTTTTTATATAATCCAATAAATATTTAAAATATGTTTTATGTTCTCATAAATGTTTAAAATTTGTTTTTTCAAAAATTCTAGAATATTTTTTTGTCCTTGTAACACTAAAATATGTCATTTTTTGGTCAGAATAATATTTGAATTACATGTATTTCTTTTTTTTTATATATAATCAATATAAAAAAATCACATTTTACATTGATTATATAAATAATTGATGTAAAAAAATGTTCATAACATATAATCAATGCAAAAAAAATTTACATTCACATTGATTATGATTATATGCATAATTGACATAAAAAGTTATCATTATATATACAAATTTATCCAAACTTACATCCACACAAAAAATGATATATTTCAATTTTGTGAAATTGATAAAAATTATAGAGAGATAAATTTCAAACATTTCTATATTTATAAAAATAAAATTATATTTTAACCTATTAACAAATAACACAACAATCAAGTAGCACAATATCTAAATCTTTTCATTTCATTTTAAAATTTATGAAAATACTTTTTTTTACTAATTCTTAGTTTGAAACTTGATCATACTTAAATTTTATTTTCCATCTTAAAACTATATAAGAATTCATCTCTTCTCCGAACCTGCCGTGGCAATTTTGTATGTGTTCATATATTCATAAGGACAAGTTCACCCTCAGAAAGACTACCACAACTGAACAAAAACGCACCACTATCTTCCTTCCTTCATTGTGAAATCCACTCGCTTTTTGGCACTGGATTCATACACTTTTTCTCTTCCAATCACATTAAAGAAATCCTAGTCACGTGAAAGGTACTAGTGAGTAGTGATGATGATGGAAGCTTATTTGTCCTTAGTTTTAATCCATCGGTACGTGTTACTGTGGGGGATCCTGATTGGTGCATGACTAGTCTTATCAGTGTTAAGTGACAATTAAAGTCCACCATTGAGTGAGAAAATATCTACACTTTGTCTGAGCAAAAGCACTTTTGACTCTCCACTATTTATCCTCCAATCTTTGGTTAGGATAAAAGAATTGGAAAGCGCATTTGCACATAAAATAATACTGTTTTTCAATTCTATTAAAAATGAGCCATATTCAAGGAGAAAAATTCCAAGGCAATAAGCATATTCTTCAGAGAGGAAATGTATAATACATGAATATACCGAAATTCCAATATAGGTCCCATAGGATAATTTGGAAGATCACCATCAAACATACAGAAGTGGGGGATTATAATTATAATGGGAAGTAAAATAAAGTATCCAAATCATCCTATGTCAAGGATTTGAAAAGTTTGGTGTATGTTTCATGAAACCATAAACCATTTTAATTTCTCATGTCCAAAGTACTTAGAGAAAAACTAGTTTAATTCCATAATTTATGTCAATGTTATTCTAATGTGATGAGTTTAACCAGTGTCATATGCAGCTTACTAAACCATTTTTAATTTGAATAACTTGCTACCTTTATTTATCTATGTTTTGCACATAGGGTACATATTCATATGAACTTTCACCTTTATTCCCGACAACAATGGCTTTTAGCTCCAATATTATTAAAAGACTCCAGATTTCAGTTCCAACCGAACATGTGGATTTCTATCCATTATGGCCAACCATCGCTTATTATATTGTAAAATGGTGCAAGAGGAGGTGAGTGATAATAAAGGTAACAGAGGTGTGCTTGGACTGTGTCAGGCAGAGCATAAAGAATTAAGCATGGGAATGAAAAGTAGAAAAACAAGGCAAAGTTTTTATTCAATTGAGAAAGGGAACTATATACATATATATATAGATAGATATAGCTATTCTTACTATTCAATTGAAGGCAGTGCTAAGATAGTTCTTGACAACATTTTCATTCAATATTTGCAACACTTTGGTGTTTGTAGGGCCTACACATCTTGATGTCTTGAACTGGCTAACAGCAGCTCCTAGTGCAAGGGAATGCTCAAGTATCTTCTGGAATGTTCCTCTCCGAACAACTCGGAGTTCGAGGGCACCGATGCAGTTAACTTTGCGCGAACTGGTGTAGCCAGCATCAACAAAAGACTTGTCCAAACAGTTGCAGCATCCACCAAGCACTTCTTCACTTGCTTCACCACTTATTTCCCAGAATATGACATAGTGCCCTGGCTCTTTGGACAAATCTATGTGGCTAGTGTAGTCAAGTACTTCCAATTTCTCCTCTGCCAACAATTGTGATGCTGCTTCCACAGCCAATTGAAGATCTTTCTCTGTGTTCTTGTCTATGTTGATGCTAAGCAGAAGATCGCTACGCCGAACGAACTTTATTTCTGGAGCTGAATTATGGAACCCCATAACCTTAACCACATCACCAAGTCGGTACCGGTACAAGCCTGCAAATTAGGCCAAGTTATAAGATTAATGACTATTATAGACTAGTAAGACTCTTTGAATTTTGTTATGTATAATATAATATTAGTTTTGTATCTATATTATGCTACAGTGGAAAATTGTGTGCATTGTACTACCAGTTTCAGCTATTAAGACTTGGGTCAAAAATACTTTCAAAATTTTGCTGTGAAGAAAATTTATAACATGAATATAGGGGAGAAAGTATCACGAGACAAGAAATTGGCATGCTTACAAATTATATGAACATGTTTCATCTGAAGAATATTTGTAACATTCTATGATGGCATATGCAATTCTACTCAATGTATATAGATGGAGGACAGCTCAAATAGTACAGGAAGAGGGAAATTTGAGGAAAACTAAAAATGATTTACGAAAGAAAATTTTAGAGTTCTTTGATTTATGTATCAAATCTATTTAGGTAGGAAAAAACATGGTTTTATTGTGATAACATAAAACTCTTAAAGTTGAAAAGAAAAAGAAGAGAATGCAACCAAAGTTTGAAAGAAAGGGATATAAGCATAATATGTATAACCGATTGCATGTAAAAATGAAGGAAAAAAACAACATGCAGATAAGTCCAGGTACAGTGAGTTGGACGAAACAAGGGCTAGTAAATCCAAAATTTGTTGCCAGCAGCTAAGAATAGACCTGTCTTGGAATGGTACATACATTAATGTGATTAGGTAGGTTGGTACTATGTTCCTTTGGAAATCACTAGGAATTTTTTTTTTATTATTAAAGTTGGTCCCATTCAGGTCATGTCACCAAGCATAAAAAGAAAAGTAACCACTTCTCCCTCCCAGAAGGAAAAAAAAAAATGAAAACTAAAAAGCATTAATTTGTCAGGTAATTAATGAGTTTCTAAAAACACTATGCCAATATCAAAGTTTCCAATTGTGACAAAAGAAAGAGGTGGTTTGTGAAATGGTCATGGTTATTATTGATTCTTAGTCCTGATTCATTAACGTTAATAGAAGAAAACATCTAGGGAAAAGTTGAATACCTGCTGGATTAGTGATGACAATCTCATACTCCTCACCGACTTTCACCTCAGTTAGCCCCACAGGCTTAGGCTCCATAC
Source organism: Glycine latifolia (assembly GCA_013407115.1). Classification (NCBI taxonomy): domain Eukaryota; kingdom Viridiplantae; phylum Streptophyta; class Magnoliopsida; order Fabales; family Fabaceae; genus Glycine; species Glycine latifolia. Next base: position 5,620,270 of record CM023956.1, read on the forward strand.
AAAGGAAACTAGCATCTCCCTTAGTTCCCTCTAGCTCTCTCAGAGGGATGAATTCAAAGTAGCCAATTTGAGGAAGCACGGTGTAGGTGGCCAATTCAGGTGGCACTGTTGGTTTCACATTTGTTCCTATCCACCCTTCAGAAGATCCATAGTCAGAAGTCAACAAAGGCAACTCTCCAGCATAATGCCTCAACTTTCTCAAATAAGGTTCCATTGACCCAGTCATGATCCCATGAACATACTTAACATTGGGGAAAAGCTCTGGTATTAGGCCATACCAGTTGCTAAGCCCCATGCAGCTGTGGTGGATCAAGTTGGCCAGCTCAGGGTCAGGTTTTAGGAGCTTTGACATGGCTGCCCTAATGGAGGGCACTGTGACCTTGCTGTTAAGGACACCTTCCTTGATATCAACACAAAGCTCCTCCCAAACTTGCTCAAAGGTCCTAAAAGCATAGACAATGCTGTGTGCAAATATGGAAGACACCAACTGAACTTCTTCCCTGAAGATTAGGCCACACAAGAGGTGGCAGTACAAGGATTGGTGAAAATCAGGACCAAATATGACTTCATCAGGGCTGCAAAATGGGGACTGAATCGCCTTCATCGCATGCCGGAACCCTGGGTTACGGAACACGTTGGTTGTGGCAGTTCCTGCTAGCACACCCCCTTTGGTTTTGAACTGCTTGCTGCTGTAGATAAAGCCCAAGGCCTTGCCATTGTTTATGGGAAATTCCCTACATAATGGAATTGGTGTCAGTTGCCAATTCCAACTAGCTTGAAAAATGAAAAAATACTGTGGGTTTGAATTACAAATACCTGTTTCTGAAGGCAAAAGAGGTGTGATATATATGCAATGTGGTGTCAAACAATTCATCATTCCATGGTACATATTTTGGCTTTCCCTGAGTAGTGCCAGAACTGCAAGAATACCATTTGTTTTTTTTTTTCCCTTTTTCAGAAGCTGAACTGCAAATTCAACAACGTAAATGAAACAAAAACATGAGACAAGTCTGAGTGTCTAACCTCAAAGACATGGTTGTGATGGGTTTGCCAGTGAGAACAGAAGAAAAATCACCATCAAGTATTCTATTGATATAAGGCTCCAAATCTTTGTGAGTAACAAGAGGAACAAAGGCCTTGAAACTCTCAGGATCCGTCCTCCCATTCAAGCCCAAATTCAGCAAGTACTCAGCAGAAGCATTATCTTCCAAAATCCTCTTCAGGGTTTCCCTTTGAATCCTCTCAGCATCCTTTGTCACCCTCTCAAATTCCTCCATCACCCTCTCCGTTTTAAATTCTTCAACTTTCTCCAACATCTTCACAGTCCTTCAGCTGCAGCTATTTATTATAAAAGAAAAAGAAGAAAAGTACTCGATTATATATAGAGGAGTAATAAGAATTGAGTTACGACTCATTATTATTTCCCTGTAACCTCCATAAATGTTAATCCTATACAGCAAAGAAAAGGGGGGGAATAATTGATTTACATAAAGAAACAATTCTGAAAAGGCCAAACAGCATGAATAATGCTATATTGCATTACAGAAGCAAAATATGGATAAAGCCAAAACTGCACCGTTCAATTAAGGTTTTTTTATTTTATTTATTTGACTTAATATCATAATTAGTACATTTTTCTGGTGTTGTGATCTTCCCTTCTTTGATTTGCTGGCAATAGGACCCAGATGAATAAATACCGAAAATTAAATGCCAGAAACAGGACAAATGCACTTTCAAAGGGTGCTCTGAACCATTAGAAAGGCCAAAACAAAGGGCAACGTTAAAAACAGTCGAAAACCATGTAGAAAACGAAAGAAAGGAACCAAATTAGCAAGTGGTGAAGCCAGAAAACAAAACAACAAATCCAGGAATTGAAATCAGAAAGGAAATTATGAGCTTCGATCTTTGGCCTTTCCTAGGTTTATTCAAGTCAACTAAACTATTCCAAAGGAAGATCTGTTCCGAGCACCAACACGAAAATTGAAAAATTGTGAAGCAGAGAAATAAAGCTGAGAGAAATATCGAGAAGCAAAGAAAGAAAAATCAATAAAAGGATATAATTTTAAGTTACCAATTACCACACAACTGTGAGAAGAGAACACAAAAAAGAAAAAAAGTAAAAACAAAAAAGTCAAAGGGAACCAAAAAGTAGTCCTAGAAGGGTAAAAGGACAGAACAAAAAGTGGGGTGCCGTAAAGATTAGTTTTTGAAATACCCTTTGCAGAGAAAGAGAAACTAACAGAATTGGGTTATAGAAAGAAAGATTGAACCAGAAGACAACTGGGAACCAGAACTGAAGCATATTATAAAGCTCACCAATCACAAGTGCAATATTTTAATGAATAGGATGCTAAAAAAATAAAAAGTTAACAAAAGCATGTCATTTTTGGTTCCAAATAAATAATATTATATATATATATATATATATATATATATATATATACACACACACACAAAAACTCATCTGGTTTTCTGGGACTTCACGAACATTAGAACATGTCTTGTGAAACACCCCAGAAGCCAGTGGAAGTTACCGAAAAGTAAAAGTGAAAAAAAATACTTAAAAAAATAGATAAATCAACTATAGGGTAGGTCTATTGGTCTAGAATTTGCATATTTTGCATGTAACCATAGGTTAAAAACTTTTAGATAGGATTGTAGACAAGAAAATACTAGAAAATGAATATGAATATTTCTCTACCTAGGAGAATCTTGGTGTGTGAGAGAACCCTAGTAATGTGTAATGTATGTTTATGCTTTTTAGTATGGGGAGAGAGAGAAAGAGACAGTGAAGAGGTGGTAATGGTTGAGTGTTATAAGGTCAGGATTCACCTCGGGGGTTGCATTTTATAGGCAGCCTCAATTTCAGTTTGTGTCTGTCAAAACATTTCTCATTCCACCAATTTGCCCACGTTTCTGGACGGAATTACAACATAGTCGTTCGTCGGTGAATTAGAGCATATCTAAACATAATTTTTTTAGTGAGTTTTTTATGTTATTTTATTTGGTTTTTATTTTATTTTCATTGTATGTTATTATAAAAAATGTATATATAATTTTGGTTTAATGGTAAGAAATTTTAGAAAATTTTAAAAATTTTATATTTTTATTTAATTATGATATTAGTATGTGTCAGATAAATATTATTTTTTATTATTAAAAAATATTTTTTTATCAAAGATATAAATCTTATTTCAAAAAAATTCTCCATAGCACATAAAAATATACTCCAATATAAAAGAAACTGTAATAAACCATTAAAATACCCATTGAAAATGCTTTTATTCATTATTCATTATTCGTTACAAACAATTCAATCTTAATTTAGGAAGCCTGCCTACACTTCCTTATCGATCCTTTTCAAAAATTAAATATTATTGTCACTTATAGGAGTTTTTTTTAAGCTTGAGATAATGTGTTTATTTGCTTTATTTTTATTTTTATTTACATATTTGTCTATCTTAAAGCTAAGGAAAATAATGATCGACATGAATGTCAGAGATGAGTTAATGAAAGAGATAAAAAATAAGAATAAATTAAAAATAATATTGATAATTTTTTTAATGCATTCTTAGTTTATGCATTATAATTTTAAATTTTTTATGATATATATTTGAAAAATGACAAAAAAAAAAGAAGAAGATATTTGTTAAACTTTTGCAAGCTAAAATGAACTACTAGGCATTAGCATTCCATGAATTCACTTAATAATATGAATCATTCACTGAATATACAAACAGAAGAATGTTGGGTAAATTCAAATGAATAAGTGATAATTTAAGGGTGTTGGGACACTTGAATCCTTTAATTAAGATGTACATTTGATTTCTAGCTTAATTATAAATTATGATTGAAGATATCACTTTATCTATAAAAAAATGAGTTGACATAGTGAGGGAGAGGATTTGTTGAGGGACAAATAAAAAATTCAAATGAATCAATGACATTCATTGACCAATGACCATTTTTTATATTAATGTTAGTTTGTAAATTATGTGAGGATGTACATGTGTCTTAACTATAAACAAAAAAAAATCTTAAGTGCTAGAATCATGAGTATTTTTCTTGTTACCATATTCTTGTTGTGGAGTATTTATTGATTTTATTAATAATTAATATCTATTGTAGTGATCATTTTTAATGTAGTCTCTCCTTTTAATTAGGTTTTATTGTTTTTAGTACATTCTTAATTTATGTTTTTAATTTTAAAATTTTTATCATGTATATCTTGGAATGATTAAAAAAAATATTTATTAAACTTTTTCCTACTAAAATAAACTATTAGCATTCAGTGCATTCAAATGAATCAATGATAATGACCATGACTACTTAAAGATTAGGGTTTAGTTGTTTAGTTTGTGAGATTATAAATGTGTCTTTACCATAAACAGAAATGTTAAGTGAAGAATTAATCATGAGCATTCCTTATTGATGATTATGATGTAAAACAAAGTAATAATAGATAAAGGAAAAATGATTTAACCTAATTTTTATTCAATAATTAGGAGGATATAATGTTTTTTTCTTCTTCTAAACTCTTTGTTGGCAAGGATTTGGCATTTTTAATTGGATTTTAAGCTCCCTATAACTAATAAAATTATTTAAATTCAAACCAAAATTACAATAATAATATGGTATTGCTATCTAAATTCTGATACTTTTGGTTGATTGTTTTTATTGTACTTATCTTAAACTGAGATTAAAAAATATTAATTGAGATTTTATAACTTTAATGTATTTTCTTTAGTGGGATAAGACTTTTGTTATTGTTGTTTTAATATACTCAGATGAAAATAAACCCTTTCATACATGTGCGTATAGATTCTCTCACGCGTGTATACCTCATTTAATGGGATGCATTTTTTGTTTATTTTAGAAGGGATAAATTGTTTGTTGTTATTTTAATGTATACTCAAATGAAAAAATATCTTCTCAAATGGATAATTAACACTAGTTGTCAAACTTTTACACTTACATTATTTAATAACTTTTTTTAGAATATGAATTTAACAATAATTCAACTATTGAATCACTTGATATTTCCTTTTAGATGATACGTATTAAATTTCACACAAATTGGACATTATTTGATATTTTATCTGGTAATGGACTTTTTCTTTTATTTTCAAATAGTATATTATATGTCATAAATCTGATATCTTACAAATTTATTTTATTTTATAAAAGCTTTCAGTTTAACGATTGGATTAGTTAGTTTCATGTTCTATAAAAAGTTATTAAGTAGTGAAAGTATAAAAGTTTAACACTCAAGCCATACTTAGATAATATTTTTATAAATACTTATAGGATTAAAAAAATAAGAAGATAAAATCAATTAAATTTTGCAAGGATTTTCATTTTTAATTGGATTTTAACCTTCCGATAACTAACAATATTAATTAAATGCAAACCAATTTTACCATTATAATATTGATATTTGTTATCTAAATTATGATATTTTAACAATGTTTATTGTACTCATTTTAAAAACGAAACAAAATATTAATTTTGGTTTTGGAATTGTAATATATCTCAATTATACATGAGATAAGACTTTCGTTATTACTGTTTTAATAATATACTTCAAAGCAAATAGATCATCTCATGTATGTGTGTGACATGGTTTAGGTTAATCTACAAATGACATGTCAAGCAATTAAATGTTATTAATTTTTTTTATTGTAAATTGAGAATTTAAATATATATCATATTAGGATTAGTTAGGATCATAGAACGTCAATATATTATACACAAGAGATTCTCTTACTTTAATAGAGAATACTTAGAATTATTCTAAAGTGTTAATTCCTTATTTTAAAATCTAACAATGAATAATATAGGGATGGTAATAGATAGTGATAAATATAATAATAATAATAATAATTACATATAGTAGTGATGGTAATGGATGGTGATAAATATAATAATAATAATAATTATAGTTAATTCTTAGAGTTATTTTCAACCTTCATCATCAATTCTTTTAAAATCCAATGATAGATAGTTAGATGTATTTTGTGTTATATGACATCTCTTTCAATTTTTGTCATTTTTATTATTGTAGTCATTTTTGTTGTCACCATCATTATTGATAATTATATGTTAAGTAACTCACAACATATAATGATAAAGGATTAAACTTAAATCCCAAAGTCATGTATTTTGAATTTTAGTTGTCGTGTGATTATTTAATGAGTTATAATTTTAATAATCCATTTCCTTTCAAATTTTTTTAATAATCTATTATATGGTTTTATAATCCATTAAAATTTACATGAATACAATTATAGTAGCCCCCAAAATTACTAAGTTATTGCTTTCAAAGCTCTTTTTTAAAAGTTTTAATTTTAAAATGATTTAAAAAATCAATATAAACTTAAATTATCGTTCATTCCAAACCAAACAAGTTCGTTATAATTAAGTCTTCACACATTTAGCATGACTAGGCTAGCAACTCATTTCACTTATATCTCGATCCCACGAAATCTAATGTACTTAATTTTATCAAAATCTATAGGATAAATTTCCCTTAACTTTGAACTATAAACACACGTAACAATTCACCTTTAAAAAAAACTGCACGTAATAATAATTTAAAGTATTTAGTACGATAAGAACACGCACGATGAATCCCTGAGATAGAGTAGGAGAGTCTGAATTCAACTAATGGGAAGTGTCAGAATTAATTAGCTAATTAACTATAATCATTAAGTATTATTAACTTGGGACAGCGTCTTTAACACTGCAAGTGAGAGTGGGGCGTCTTTGTTCCATCAATTATTTTTTTTACCACTGATTAATTTTATAATAAAGTATTTTTTTCTGCTCATATATATGATTGTAGATGAGTATTTCGGTTAGTTACTGAGATTTTTAATTTAAATTCCTCCAAAACAGGAGAACCTACTGGTACTCATAAGTCAAGATTCGAATATAATAAAGTATTTTTAGTGCTTGACTTACATCACCTATACATCACTTTAATAATAAAATAGTTACATACGAAGCAACAAAAGTATTTACGCATCTATAGAAACCAGTCGTCCTTCTTGGGCGTGACTAAATCTGTCTCTAATTCAATCGCTAACACTTTTTGCGACGGAATATTGAGTGTGACCACAATATTTAGTCAAAAAAGTATTAGTAACGGAAATAGAGACCGAAATTAATGTACGCCTTTAAAATCAATTTTTTTAGTTACAGTATAATTTTTTTCAATTTTTTAAATTAGTGTTGCGATCACAATATTGTGATTTTTTAATTTTTTAAATCGAAATCGTAAAAAAATTGCAGTATAATTTTTTTTAAACATACGACTTTAAAATCAAATTTTTTTACAATTTTAAGTTTTTATTATTATTAATATACTACTTCAAAGTCGGTCTAAAAATTAATGATAAAGATCGGTCTAAAAATACTTTAAAATTAGATAAACATAACAATTAATAATATTATTAGACTCTATAATAAATTCGTAATTAATTAGACTGAATATTGGTAATATTTAATTTTATCTAATTTGGTCTCTATTTTCGTCGCTAATACTTTTTACGACTGAATATTCTGGTCAAGTTCAATATTTCGTAAAAAGTATTAGCGACCGAATTAGAGACGGAATTAGAGACGGATTTAGTCACACCCAGGAGGAACGTAACTGATTGCTATAGATGCGTAAATACTTTCAAGACTGCAATATTTTCGTAATTTTTTGTTAAAATTGCTATATTTTAATTTTTTTTGCCCAAGTTTTGTACCTTAAAATGATAAATTATTTGCGAACTAGCTATTAATTAATATATGATTAGTGTTGCATACTAATACCTGAAAAATCGGATCCTCGTTTTTACATCATCTGACGATGTAGTTGGAGTTGGAGAACCACCACATGCACACAACGAACCCAAGTGGAGGGAACTTGGAGTGTTGTTCATGTTAACGTTGTTGTTTGGGATCCCCCCAGGCCCCTACCAACAATGTCTTCTATGTTCTTTCTCTTTATTACACTCTCCCCTATGTTCGATTTCTTACCTTTTTTCTATATTTCGATTTTTGTGTTTCAATTTTCTAAAACATAATTTTTTTTATATATATAATTGAACATATGGGTACCTCGTGTTTGACAGTAATTAGATATGGTTTGCTGTTCTTGGAATGACTGGATCTGGTAGAGTATATGATTTGTTCATTAAAGCTTATGTTGGAGTTTGATTTGTTTTTCTTCTTAATTCAATATAGTGGCTTTCTATTTAAGTATGGGATACGTATCTGTTTTATTCAATAACTTATAAAATTCAATAAACTTAATTATCTTATACTACAATTTATTATTGAATGATAAAATAACAAAATTAAACAACCAATGTATTCTAATTAAGTTTTATTAATTTTAGTGCCAAAAATCAAACAAAACTCTTGGAAACCACTTTTCTTGTGTGAACCAAACACTCCAATTAGTTAATTTGGACTGAGAAGATTTGATAAATTACATAGATATATATGTATTATCTCATCATAGTAAAGAATACAAGAGGCTGAAACATACACGCAAGGAATGATTTCAGCGTTGAAGGTGTTTCTGTTTCCCACAATGGAAGGTTCTTGCTTAAGAATAAACACTTACTAAAAAAATTAACCTTAATTCCAGACCCTAACTGAAAATTAGTATCATATTAAAAAATATAAAATAAAATTCGATAAAACAAAAAATGCCGTCAACAAGGCAAAGCGTATATTCTTGGATAAAATAAATACATTTAAACAAAGCTTGAAAGAATTCATCCCACGAGCATATTGTCTGTTAATAGAGAGATCGAGAGAGCTAGGGAACACCATTCAAATAAGATAATCTGCAAAATGATGAATTTAATAAAGAGAAGGAATTCATGAGTAAGTCTTAGGCACTCTCTTTAATTAATAAATTTTGTTAGAATACGAATTTATCAATTTAATCATTAAATCAAGAGATATAATCTTGATGTCCATTTTCTTATTAACTTTTTTCTAAATTGAATAATTATAAAAATATAATTTTATAATTGATATTTACTTGTATTTTAAAAATATATTATACATTATGGTTAAAGTTTGATTACGTATAAAATAATTTTAAATTATATGAAATTTTGAACTCTGAATTCGTTTATTAAAAACTCTCAAACTAATGATTAAATTAATAAAATTTAATATCTAAAGAAAGGTTAAATGCGTTAGATACAATTTACTCTTAGAACAAACCCTTCCCTGTAATGAAATAGCACCCGAATGACCAAAAGGTAATATTAAATATTAAATTAAATATTAACTTAAAATTTATCAAATAATATTAAATATTTTTAATTATATTAACTTAAAATTTATCATAAATATTATATTATTTTTAAATATTTTTTATTAGTTTTTATATTTATTATTAAGTAAACAAATATTTTTTATAGTATTATTAATTAATTTTATTTGATAAAATTATTTTAATATTAACAACATTAAATAATTTAGTAATAAAAGTTGTTGTTAAAATAAAAATAATATAACACATTAATATAAAATGAATAATACAAATTAAACACAAAAATAAAATTGAAAAGTATAAATAATATTAGTTGACAACTTATTTATATAGATAATTATTATGATTGATTATGTCTATTAGTTTTACCCAATGAACATTTTTTAATCTTATTTGAAATTTATTTGTTCATCTCATTATATATTTAACTGGTGGTTGACTTTTTTATTATATTTGTTACTTAGAAAAATCAGGTATAAAATATGAACTTAAATGTTGAAGTTATTTATCTTTACTTTCAAGAAAATGAAATTGATATTGATAAATTTTGTAAATATTTTCTAACTTATATAAAAGTCATTTATTTTTTTATTTAAATTTAAGTTTTTTGTTTATATTATTTTTCAATTTACAAAACAAATAATAATCCTTAACATTAGTAACAAAAATATAGAAAATACTAAATAAATAATATACAAAAATATAGAAAATATTAAATAAAACAATATACATAGGTATATATAATAATTAATTTAGAATTTGTGAAAATTAATTTAATTTTCTTAAAAAAATTAGCACAACTTATTAAGCATTTTACGACTTCAAATAAATAATTTAAAAAATGTAGCAACTTTGAAATTGTAAAAATTTTTACGACTTCATATTTTTTTTAAATGAAGTTGTTCAGTTTTTACTATTGTAGTAAAATAAAGCATAGCCTTAAAAAACTTCTATGTCTTATCTCTATTTGAGTATTAATTTTAAATTTTAAAAGGAATTATTCCTTTTGAAACTTCGTCCATAAAATAGCACTTCTCATTCACTAGGGGGTAAAAATACCAATTCACCACTTCTCATTTCCAAAGTAAATTCAAGGTTGATCCAACGATAAATAAAACCTAAAACAAAGTTTTTATTTTAAATATCATGAATCTTTTTGCTAATATATATGACTTTTTTAATAAATGTTTGAGACTTTTTTTACTTTGTAACTACTAATGACAAATATTTTTTTATTAATATACCTAAAGTGTAAGCTTTAATTATTTTATCCTTAAGTCGGACAACTTTGATATATTGAATTACCAGATAAAATTAGTATGATTTCTTTTTCATTTCTATTACATTGTTTTGTTTACAATAGGCAATTCTTCCTTCCATATTATAATTATCTTCTTTCATTATCTGATAATAATTAACTTGATATTTAAATGAAAGTTGTATTTCAAATGTATTTAGAAGACTAGAAAATGATAAAATTCACCGAGCCATGCCGATGACTCTTTCAAGACTAAAATTCAACTTTATATAAGGTGGTCGACAATATTATTTTTTTTCCCGAAAGTTTCACTTTCATGAAAAAGACACAATTTATTTCGGTAAAGGAAAAACCATTGGAATGGGGTCGCTTAATAAGCAATCAATAATTAATGCTACTTGCCAAGAGCTTCACAATCCATGATTAAATTGAATCATTGCAATAATTTGTTAGGTATAGATTTATATAAGAAATTAGACACTAAAGACAAGTGGACTGTCAGCGGGTGGCTAAATGGCGACCATTTTTATGCCTTGGCCATGTGATTGTGCATTTCGATACAAAGAAAAGTTGAAGAATAAAACATAATAACTAAGATCTTCAAAGAGATCATCACAAGAATGGAGGTTTTTTCTTCTATATAAAATTGTAAGTTACAAAAAATAAATGCTATACAATAGAGGGAAATAGCATAGCGAGGACACTTAACAGTTACAAACATGCCTACGACACTGTGAGGTTGTGGCAGTCTTATCCCTACAATTCTTCATTAGCTAGGTTATATTATGAGCCAAGGTAACCTGTTCAAATAAGCAGTCAAAGGGTCATTTGATAATTCATTATATAATCTTTAGCGTAAACAACTTATTGAAACAAGCTAAACATAACTTATGAACGTACATACCATAAGTTATTTTTATACACTCTCCTACATACTTGTACAAGTGTTTATGTCATAAGATAAATCTGAATAAATTATAAACAATTTCTATCAAATGCACTCTTGATCTTTCGTGGTTGAATTGAATCAGTTATTCATTTTTTAAGAGACAACACGTGTTAGATAAAATATCAAACAACTAAAAAATATTTTTTAAAAACTCGTAAAGTATTAAATATCTCATTATACGTCAATAAAGGAGGTGTAAATTATAAATCAACAGTAAAATAATCCTATTTTTAAAAAATTATCTATAAAAACATACTCATACTTCATTGGATAAATTCAATTTAACTTAATATATATTAAAAATGTTTAAAAAAATAAGGAAAGAAAAACTCGTAACATATTAACTAGTTTAAGTTCTATTTTTTTTACCGAAAGTACATTGAAGATGAATATTTTTCTATTAACATAATTTATTTTACACTAAAAAATATCAATCAGGATTTGAACCTTAAACTAATTGATTGTGAGACATAAGTCACTACTACTTTTGGGTCAATTTAAGTTATAATGAGACTTAATTTTTTTTAAAAAAATTATTCATAACTTAATGATGTTTCAAAAGTTACTACACACTTTTTGCAATATGAAAATAAATTTAAGATTTTAAAAACCATTTACAATGAAATCTTATTCTAAGGTAGCAGAGAGACTAATTCGTCGGCAGACTGAAACTCTAAGTGCATACAGTAAGGTTAATTGGTACTTTGATGCAGAAAGTTTCCTTTATATCTACTGTAGGCGGGCCCAAAAGGCCAACTTTGATGCAGAAAGTTGAGACCAACTATACAAAACGGGAGTGGATAAGCTTATATTTTTGTCGATTTAAGTTGAATATTTTTTTCCCTCAAGTTAAAGAAGGTGTTGTTGATCAATCAATGATCAACATTTGTCATTAACTGAAATTAATATATAATTATTAGAAAATTGTTGTAATGCAAACTGTCGTTTAGTTTATTATATTCCAAAAGGAGTGTCATGTCTTATTTAAAATTTCCATATCATTTTCTTATATATATAAACAATATTTTAGTCTATCTACTTTCTCAAGCTTTTATTTTTCTCATTCTTTCTCCCATTCACTCTCATTGAATACTCTTCTTATAAAAAAAAATCAAATTTCTAATTTTAAAAATCTAGGACATTATTTAGATTTTAAGAGATATTATTTATCTTCAAGTTTTATTTAGATTTAAAAATATTATCTATAAATTAAAGATTTATGTCCTTTTTAATATTAATATTAAAATGTCAAATCTAAAAATAGATGTTCATAAAATGAGAAAAATTATTCAACTTAAAAAAGGAAGTCACCATCCTAAGTGATTGTGGATGGTTACCTGAATGAAGGATTTATTAAGTTTGTCCAAAAAAATATGTGATGAGATTGTGATAGGGATGAAAGTTTGAATCACGGTAAAAACAACTTTATGAATGTAAGTATAAGGAGTCGAATCGCATTAATAAAATAAATTATGTGGATGTAAGTACGAGAAATTGAACTATTATGATAAATAAATTTGTGATCTTTTATATTTTTTTGTTGATGTTGGCTTTTTTTTTAATTGTGTTCTTTCTCATTCTTGTGTGTAATAAAGTGTTTTTTTCCAATACTTCTCTCCTAAAGTGATGATTTTCACTCTCTTAGAATACATTTGTATACTATTTTATGATTTTTAAATTTTAGTAATTAGTTAAATTGTTTATTTCTGTTTACTTTAGATTTATCCCTTATTTAAAAAACTGCTTGTGTTTATGAAATATTCATTTTAGATTTATCTCAGAGATGTGATTTTAATCCTAAATAAATTAAGTTAAAAATGAAAACAAATCATTTGAATTAAGCTAGAATTGATATGGTGTGCTAAGTTTCAAAATTTAAAATTTGATTCAAATTTAAATTAGAATTAACTTGCTTTAAATAATATTATTTAAAAGAAATATAAATTAAAAATTAAAAATAAAATAAGGTACTAAATATAAAAGAAACTACACAATTTAATTAATGAGAAAGAAAGTAACTTCTATTTTTTTTTCATTTAAGAGTGAAAAGTGAAATTTATAATATTGTCCACAGAGTAAATCATGAATTTGAAAAGTATGATCTATCCTCCTACTTATAGGGTGTTTAGTTCCATATCTTGAATGTGAATTTGGTTTTTATAATATAATTTTTACTTCTTCCTCCTAGTTGTGTTGTGCTGTTCGTAGCGGTTGTATGGTGATGAAACAACGAGCGTACAGTGATCTGAGGTGTGTTTCAAGAATTTATCCGCGTGTTGTGCGATTCGCCTATGATTTAACATGCCATTGCAAGCAAAAGAACTGAGAAGGAGACACCTAGACAGAGAGAAGATGAGAGAATGTTCGGTGCTCAAAACTGATTTTGAAAGGCGCTATGGTATTTATAGAGCTGAGAAAGAGCACAAAAACAATCAAATAATTAAAAACGTTTTAATGATAAAATGATAAAGAATAAAAAATGATTTAATAACTAATGGAGTATAGTTTAATTGGTTGAACAACATCAATGAGTGTTGAACAACATCAATGAGTGCTGTAAAATACTTTAGTATTTAACTTCAATTCTTAGTAAATCACCTAATTTGATTATATTAAAATCTGAGGCATTGAAAACACAATATGCCCTGTATGCTTTGAAATTCAAATAATTTCCAAAAACTTTCACAAAATCATTTAAGAAAACATTTTGTAAAAATTCCAATGGTGGTCCCATTACAGGCATGCAGAGAAATATTGAATGATTTGTACTGTATCTAACCCACATGACCCAATCTCATGCACACAATATTTATGTTACTTGCTAACTAGTTTAACCCATCTCATTATTTATATATATATATATCAACCATTTGAAATACTCACAAAACAAAACAATTTGTTTGTAACTCATAAATATATATCAAAGAGAGGACAAATAATGGAATGACAACAAAAATTTGGTGGCCACTGAAGGCAAAGTCTATATGCATCAACCCTGTAGAGGAATCCAAAACATATTGTACCTTTTTTTTTTTTTTAATATTTTGCAATGAAAGAAAGAAAAAAAAAGTAAATAAAGAACCTTTATGATATGTTTTTCTCCTACAATCTATTGACGAAGGTGTTAACCCATCCATGAGACCACTTCCACAAATAATATGGACCACGCATGAGGACCATTTCCAAAATCACAATCAACCATAAAATTAACCTATTTACAAAGAGGGGCCATAGGAAATCAGGCAACCATTACAAATTCCTTTTGGATATATATCTTCTATCTAGGAGAGGACAAAATGCTTCAATCTTATGATCAAATGTTTTGTGGACGAAATGCAACAATGTCTGCTCTCCTATCAAACCAAAAAAGTTTAACATTATTAGGATACTAAATAGATATCATGCGATGCTTCAATTTTTCAAGCTAATGTATTTATTATCGAGAGAAGAAAGATCAAATAGATACACACGAGATAAATAAAAGGTTGAGTCTTACTCATGTTTAATATGCCAACCTAACATTTAACAGACTTCTAAATAAGCTTGATTAATGAGACGGGCTAACAAGATTAGGGATGTGCAAAAGCCGGTGTGGGAAAAAATCGGACAGATTTTAAATTTATTTAACAGGTTCAGTTTTTAAATCAAATATGAGAATTGGTTTAATGAACCAGTTTGATTTTGAATTTGTTTTAGAAAACTGATTTTGAATTAAAATGGTTTCAAATCGGTATTAAATTGTTTAGAAGATAAAATACAATAACTCAACACACACCGGCTAAATCCAAACTTATTTGTTTAAAATCAAAACTTCAGTTTTTTATTTTTTTTAGTTTTAAGTTCGAATTAATTTCTTCAACTTTTTTTTTTATTATTTAGCGGAATATTCCACCACCGCATACAGAGAGCGTGATTTATCATATGTCACGGTATAATTTGGACGGTAAAAAATTTATATTATTATTTTTAGTTTATATAACTAAAGTTTATAATCAATAAATAAATATTTTGAATATATAAATTATATTATAATTAAAATTATAACAAATAAATATTTTCTGTCAAGTAATTACATTTAGGATTTATGATAAACAATTTATATTGGGATATGAGGTTATTTTATAGTATTATTTTTTAAACAGATATTAACATTTAATATAGAAATAAAAATGAAAAGGATTAAATTAAAAAATCTCTTAAAAAAGAGGATTAAATTAAAAGATAGAAGAGATTAAGAAAAAAAATTAATAATGTTCTCGTTAATGAAAAACTCTTAAAAACACTCTTATTGAACAATGGCTCATAAAAACACTCTCAAGATAATATTTTAATTTATACAGAGAGAAAATATAATCAATTTAACAAAGATAAAAATAATAATAATAAAGCAGTAATTAAACTATTTTACATTGTAAGAAAAAAATAACTGAATTACAGGTTAAAAGAGTTGGATAATTATTCTCGAAATGTTATTTTAATCTAGACCATAATTTTTTTTAGGAGTAGACCATAATATTTTATAATGAGATATAATGATTTATATTATGCTACTTTTGTATGAAGTTATACTTATATGTTAAGTTTTATCTTTCACAAAAAGAATATTTAAAAAATATCATTTAACCAATGATTTCAAGATAACAATTTATCATACTGGAAGACACTTATAAAGGTAAAGAATCTTGAAGATTAGCTGTCAAATTTAAATCTCACACAGATTTTCAGAGAAAAGTTTCAGTTACAAAAGTTAGGAATCTTGATTCATTTCCACGTTCCTTTTATTTTAAAGATCTAGAAGGACAATTGACTTTTAGTGGCAAATAGTAGTTTCTAGCATTTTTTAAATCCTATGGCATAATAAGGACAAGGATTTTATTAACAAAATCAATAAATAATAATTAATTAAAATATCTAATATATTTTATTATTTTTTTAATTACTTAAACATTAAATATTAGTATATTTATTAAAATTATACTATTGTTCATAATTTAAAAAAAAAAGATATATTAGTATTAATAGAAATTTATCTTGGTATCATTTATTTGCAGCCTACCTGTTACAGTATAACATTAAAATTATACTTAAATTGTCAAATAACGAAACTCACATAATAAAAGACATAAAGCACCGACAAATTTCTTTTAAAAAAAGAGTATGATAATCTGTGTACAGTTTCATGCAAATTTCACTTTTTATTTGCAATATGAGACAATCTGTGTACAGAAGAAAACCTTTATATATTGTCATATTTTCTTATTGATAAGTATTAATTATTAGTTTATTATTATTCTTTCAAAAAAATTGAACCCACAAGTCTCTTTCATTCCTTCTTAATTTAATCACAAGATAATCTTATAATTGCTTTATCAATCATCAATGAGTATAGTTTTCTTTTTTACACTCACTCCACAATTGTTTTCTATTTCTCTCCACGGGATGTAAATGGAATATGTTCATCCCAACAAGCATGAAACAAACATTATTGATCATTGTCAATCGTTTCTATAAAATACTCAAAACTTGTCTACAATCTAGCTAATAAGGCATTGATCCTAGAAGTACTACTAGAAAAATAGCATTCAACATCGGTTATAAATGACATTCGACATTGATTTTGAATCGATGTTGAATCAGACGATGTTTAAAGTGTGGAAGTTAACATCGGTTTTAAAAACCAATATTAATGAAATTGTACAACATCAATTTTTAATGAAAATCGATGTCGCTATGTAACAAATAAAATGTAAAAATGTAAAAGATTACACTACAGCATCGGTTTTCATAAGAAAACCAATGTTGTTTTTTTAATATTTTTTCTGTTTTTTTAATTAGTGCGGTTCTTCAACCTGTAAATGAAAAACCAAACTCATACCAACCAGCCAATTTCATAATACAATTCAATAAAATAAAATTTCAATAAAATAAAATTCAATAATGTGAATGTACATAAAAATGATTTCCTAACCTAATGTTTATACAATTGTTTAAAAATCCCTTAACCACCTAACCTAATATTTGATCTCTAACTCTAAGATAAAATTTAGCTCATTCAACCCTAACAGCTTTCAATGTCTGGGCTTTGAGTGGTATTTCATCAGTGAAATATTGCATGACATAATAAAACATAAATTAAAAATGTATAAAACAAAAACAAGTCAAAAAAATAAAAATAGTTTTAAATTAGACAATTACCATGTCTCAGTTGTCCCTGAAGCCTCCTTGGACTATCGTCCACATCCAATGCATGACATAATAGTCACACTCAGTGCTTCCTCTTTGCTTATTACACTAAATTCAATAACATGGTCAAAGTTAAATAGAAAATTAGTGTAAATAGTAATAAATATTATTTTGAATACATGAACCATGATTTATTAAAAAACTTACTTTAAGCGCAATCCATTTAGTAGTAGCCTTTGATTTATTTTCTTCAGTGTCATGGACTGCCTTCAAAGCATTGCTTAAGATAAAAATGCATGCATATTGTACAATTAACATATTCATGTGTTAGAAATAATAACATAAATGTGTTACAAAATTACAACCTACCTGTTAATAATTGCTTTCGGGTAGTTATCATACCTGTTGTGCAACGAACAGGACCACACGACAACATTGGCCTTAGGACATATGACAACCAGTTGCCAATGTGAACTACGTTGGAGAAAAATAAGTTATTATACTGCATACATTAATTAAATTATTTTGTACATTTTTACTTACCCATTCAAGTACGCTGCAAGGTAGACATCTTTATGTGAACTCTACATCCATTTCTTGAGATAGTCCTCGGATTCAAATTGAGATTGCCCAGATCTTTGTATGGACTGTGGCTCGATGAATCCATACACATCGGGATGATCTGATTGCAGACATACCTCATTCATATGCCTATTATTTATAAATAAAGTAAATCATGCATGAACATAAAACAATTAGTTATCTAACGTTAGCTACTGGACAGTGACTTACAGAATCCACAATTGTATAACGGAGATGCTCAGACATTGACCACCATGGATGATCTCAGAAATATCCTCTTACTTGATGTACAATGGGAAATTGTCATTATGCACCCCGAACATCTCCGGGTCCCATGCCACCTGCAGAGGTGTGAAGAAAGGATCCGGGATGGTTAATACGATCTGGTACAAGGGATCCTCAACATGTTCCGGCTTATTTACAGGTTTCGCCGGTCCATGAGGTCCCTGTTTATCCTACACAGTTAACAAACATAAGTCAATGACCGTCTTAACTTTATATGAGACAAATGAATGTTAAATGACAAGAAAGAAGACAGAAATGAAATACCTTATTAAAAATAGGTTGTACAAGATGTGTCAGGGATGCGAGCATCAACATCTCGAACTTCCTCAACACCTACCTTGACCTGATCACTGCCCAGAAGGATGCTGTGCACGGTTGTCGACCCCTCATAAAGTCTTCCAATAGCAACCAGGCAGGGAGGATTGTCATTGACATACAACCCACGCCTGTCAGATGCACCGGTGTCTGGGTCATTACCAGAGGGATCGATACAGCTTCCCTTGGTGCTGACACGGGCACCATAAGGACATGTTTGGACATCTGGAGGCGGCATGGCTCCCTGAGACTGCATCTGGGACTGTAGCTGGCTGAAGGACATCATCAGCTGCTTGGTAACCCTCTCAGTGATCGACTGTGTCAGTTTATCAGTGATCGACTGCTCCAGCTCTTCCCTGATGTTTTCTTTCAGTCGAGACAAGTCTTCAGGTGTCATTGATGACTTGGACTTGTGAGAGGATGATGGGGCCAGTCCGAAGTACTGTGTGATGGTCACACCGGCTCCAGCAGCACGGACACGACCGAGGTGCTCTGCTCGTCCAATGGCAGCAGTCAGGACATCTTGATGTCCACTAGGGACAAAGCCACCTTGTGTGGATTGCTCATCCAGGGAATCCTGCAATGAATATAAGTAGAACATTAGTTTCGTAATTTGTGAGGCAAAAAATCATTAAAGGTGTATGAGAGAAGGGAGGTTTGACTTACAATCCTCTCTGCAATCTCACGTGCCGCCTCAGAAGTCATTTGCCCCATTTTTTGGGTGCGAGTCAGCTTCCACTTCACGTGTCGTCGCACAGGGGACGGAGGATGAATGATGGTCTCCGTGTTGTCATCACGAGTTGCTCCCTCCAATTGCTTCTTTTGCTTTTCCTCCATCAACCTCTTCTCTAACAACTCGTAACCCTCGTGAGACAACACGTGAGGGGCAGTGTTCAGCTTTTGGATGGCCTGGGCCTTCTTTCTAACATCCTGTAAGAATTACACATATAGGGTTAACAAAAAAAAAAGTTTGTTTGAATACATAATTGTGGAATTGTAAAACAACTAACCTCCCAGGAAGCGGCTCTATGACTCTGACAGAATTGGGTTCACTGTTCCTTACTAATGTCGTATTTTTCGCATACAGCGTCGGCATCGTCGTCCTTGCCTTCTGTCAAATTTCCTGGTCAAATCTGACTTAAACTGCCTCCAACGCTCTCCGACTGTTTGCAGAATTTTCTTCTTGTCCGTTGGTCGGACGCTTTAGGTATATCAAATTCAGCCTGCATTACATTGAAGTGAGTTTTACAGTTACAACAACATTTAAATTGTATAACTAAAACCAATGACAGTAGACCTTTAAGTTGTAATACTTAAATGTCCTCCCAAATCAACTTCTTCTGCGCTGTAGGAACTTCCTTCCAATTAAGAATCGTGACATCCACCTTGTCTCTACCCACGATCCCTAGATACGTCCTCAATTTCTTTGCCTGAGGACCATCAGCCTTCCTAGTGGCTGGATCAACATGAACAACTGGTCTGTCAGCACCAACAGCTCTAGTAACCAGTGACATCAACTGTGTTGCTTTCTTAGTCTTTTTCATTGTAGACGGTGAAGGTCCTGACTAAAGAGGAGGTGATGACTCAGGATGAGCCGGTGCTGACTCAGCACGAGGAAGTGATGACTCAGGATGAGTCGGTGTTGACTCAGCACGAGGAGGGAAGCTCAGTGGTGTAGTCATGATCCTGTTAAAAACAAAAACACAGATAAGTCAAGTTAAGTGACAAGTTAGGTTACATGTGAAATTGTACAAGTAGAAAAAGTTTAACATAAAAAAAATTACATTAAGTGATGTTAATTAATTCTCCTTCATCATGATCATTATGATGACTAACAACAACAATGAATGTCGTGATGAGGACGCAAAACTGACAACGAAAAGTGCTTACAAATTACAAAAACAACTACTGATTAGTCATAGTAAAAATATAAATATCAAATGTGTGTCTCTCCAAATGCAATTTCACTCAAACCATTCCAACCAATCATTTGTCTCGGATTCACATGATTGCCTAAAGCAAGCTATTAATTAGTAGCAGCATGTGGGAATATCAAAGGAAGTGTTGCCAACATATATGAATACAAAATATGAATAATCAACGAGGTTAGGTGTTACAAAGCATGTCATCCTTGTCCTATATATAATGTCCAAGTCTAGTATCATCTCTTCCTCACCTAGGAAAAACCGTTTCGAACTCTACCATTTTCCCACCAACCCTCCTCTTTATTCCTCAAAACAATCGTTAATCTATTCTCCATTGTGAACTCTGATATTCTCTAGTACACCACACAGACACACATCAATTTATAGCACCCCATTTCTCTTTTCACCGACAAATTCAGCTCCATTTTTGTTACAGATTCAAATAATAAGCCAAGCAGTCACACCATGATCTCCTCAATGAAATGCACAGCCTCATCTCTCACATCTTCTGCTTTCTCAAACAGAAAGCTTCTCATTGCAAGGCCTCAACTCTTGACATTACCAAAGCAAACTGGGAACAACTTATCATACTTCATACAACCAAAGCAATAAGAGCTATAATTAAAATGATAATTAGCTTTCCTTAAAATCATAATGCAACAACAGAGACACAAAGCTTGACCCACATACAAACGCATGACATTAATTCGTGTTCTCCCTTACTTAAATAAGAAGCCATATCTAGTAGTATACTTCTTCTTTCCATTCAATATATAGTTACTATATATATTCAATTGATATTTGTGTATATTATACCTGTTCAGTAGCTTTTCCTATGTCCACACAAATCTGGGTTAGGCATTAATTTATGATGGCTCCACACAAAACTGGGTTAGGCATTTCAACAGACACTTTGTGGGCAACAACAGAAAACTCACATACCAACGCATCCAACGCATTCAACACACACATTTCCTTAAAATGATAATGCAACAACAGAGACACAAAGTTTTACTTGCGACAAAGGTTCATTGGGTGGAAAATGATACTAACCTGGGATTTGAAGTCGCGAGCTTCGTTCACTGCGACCAGGAGAAAGATGAAGAGCGTAAGAGAGCGAAAGCTTTCAGTCGTGAGACACGTTCATCGGAATCGTGTAGCTTTCAGTCGCTGGAATTAACAAGGAGAAGATAACCAGAGTAGAGAAAGCTTTCTGTGAGCGTGAGAGTGAAGGTAAAGCATTTGGGCGCCAGTTCAAATGTTTTATAATCAGAAAAACCGATGTTAACTAGTCCTTGTTAACATCGATTTTCATTAAAAACCGATGTTAACAGATACTACTTAACATTGGTTTTAGGAAAACTAACAAAATCGATGTTAACAGAGCCTAAGTTAACATCATTTTTAGGAAAACTGACAAAACCAATGTTAAATGACGTTAACGTGAGTTATTTAACATCGGTTTTCAGCGATTTTTCTTAAAATCGATGTTAGCATATCTTTGTTAACATCGGTTTTTATAAAAACCGGTGTTAATTAACTCATTTATTTACAAAAATGCCACCGTGTTTTTGTTAACATCGATTTTTATCAATAACCGATGTTAATGTACCGATGTTAAAACTAATTTTTTTAGTAGTGAAGACCCCTCAAGAGACAGACATTTCGACTTCTTTTAGTGTGTAAGTCTATGAAAATTGAATTAGTGATTGATTTCTTCAAGCTACTTGACATGACCGTCCATGTAATATACATTAGAGATTATGGTAAGTGAACTCTAATTAAGATGGTACAACAGGGATAATGGTAAATGATGGAGTTAGTTCCAGTGAAAATGATTAATTTTTAACTAATTAAGATTTAAGTCTCTACTTAAAAAAATAATTACATTTAGTGCCTTTTCTTATTATTATTGTATTGCAAAATATTCACTAATTTTATTGATAATTAATTTTTATTAAAAAATCTAACTAAAACTCACTTTTACTAATCATGTTTTTTTTATTCATCATATTCAAATTTAAGTTATGCCTTAAGATGATAGTTCAATACATTCCAACTATACATTCAGAGTTTGATTGTGCTTAAACAATATTTTTTTTATAAAAATATCTATTAGAAAAGAAAAAAGGAGTCTTCTTTATTAGAATTTTCTCATATATTTTTATGATTACAATTAATTATAATATTTTATTTTATAAAAAAACTAATATTGTGATTTATTTGATGATATTTAAATTCACTAATAATGTGATTAATTATTTATGGGCTTTGAACACTTAATTATGATTAGTATATGAAGATATTATGAACCTAACCACTAGATCTATAATGGAAAGTGTCTAGGTTAATAAATAACAAGACTAAGTTTCTTTTATCATACCCTCTCTAAAATTTGTCTCATTGAAAACTATAAAATTAAAAAGTGTGATAAATAAAATGAAGAATTAGCTTTTAGATTTTTACATAACACACATGTTATTCTCATTTTCTTAATCATGTATTTAATATGTAAGTGTTATGTTAGTATTCTAAATTAATATAAATTCATTTTTGATAGATTTATTTATCTTACATTATCATTTAAAATTATGTTCATTTTTTATAATTCATATGGGTGTTCCGTTCCGTCCATATATTATATAACCCATGTGCATTGATGAGCCGCAATTGAAGGTCGAAGAACGAGAAGTTAACTAAATTACCCCGCCGTCACTGCCACGTCACTCTCATCCATACACATGAATCCATGTGCATGAATAAAAAAAAGGTGCACCTGACCTAACGTTAATGTGCTTCTTCTCTTGGCATATGAAAAATGCTACCATTTAATTTAACTTTCTAAAGCCATAATAAACCCTTATCCTGATCTCTTTAATCTGTCTTGTCTATTCAGCCGGAAAATCTAAGCAGCAAAAAGAGTCACTTTGAATTAATGGCTCTTGCATCTTCAAAACCCACCATCACTACTACTCACTGGCCAAAATGACTGCATATTGTGCCCCAAATTATATATATATATATATAGATAGATAGATATAAAAGTTACATTAAAGAATTTTTTTCGCAATAATTGGGATATCGAATGTGGATTAGCTAGTTGTGTGTGTGAATGTGTTTGAACTGCTACTTATATATATATATATATATATATATATATATATATATATATATATATATATATATATATATATATAAAAACTGGCTTTGTGTATATATGAAGCATTTTAACACTTTCAAATTATTTTATTTTTATAGTAAATTAGTGTAATTGCATATCTTTGCGTTAATGTCTTTCAAACTTAATTTATTGCAAGAATTAATACACTCCTAAATATTAGATTTGAGTACAGAGTTGACTGTTTTATTTGGCTGTTCTTTCTATGTGAATAATGAAAGATGCAAATAACTTTTCAATACAATTCATGAGGGTGTTCATGGCTGGACTGGTTCTAATTTTGGATAAAAACAAATATAAATTGATCATATTTAAGTGAATTGGTTTGATTCAGGTTTTGAAATCTTTTCATCCCATTCAAACAAAACCAAGATCAAGTTAAGGTTGGTTTTGATAAAAAAAATTATTTTTTTTGTAAGATTTCGTCTCCACTTACTAACTATGTTATATTTTTTTAATTTTATATTAATGTAAAATAAAAATATCCATTGTTCTTTACTAACTAAGTATTTTGTTTTTTTTATAGTTGTCACTTTATATATTTCATTCATTTTTTTATCCAAATTATTTTAAAAATATATATATGATTAATTGACCAAATTAAGACACTGGGTAACATTAGATAAATTCTTAAGAAAATCAAAATAAATGAAAAAGAAAGACAAAATTAGAAGAAAAATTTAACGCTATAGTCTAAAATTTATTAATTTAAAATTTAAAAAGAATAGTTGATCAAGCCATCAAAGTTGGTTCAGATTAAAAAAAGAAAATATAAAAACTAGATCAATTATAATTGATTTGGTTTAAATTGAAATCAAAAGAACTAATTAACTAAATTATTCCAAACCAATTTAATTGATTTGATTTGAACTGTAAAATTTATAGGATTAAAAAAGTGACTAAAAAATTGTTATTATTATAAAAGTTAATTGTAATATGAGTAAGATCGTAACATACTGCCATTGTCACGCAATAAATTTTACGGCGTTGATGATGCACAGGCAGGGCAACCTAGTTACAGATCGAACTTCCTTTATCACAAAATGTTACTCATTTTAAGAAATTCCTTCCAAATACATCTGATATGTTGGGTTTGTTTAGCACTCTTGCTATTCAATAAAGTTATGGTATTTTTTTATTTAAAAAATCACAACACAATTTCAATAAACGTGGCTCTAAAATCTTGATAATAATATCCTTACAGCTTATAGTTTTAAAATTATTGTTCTATGACTGTTAGTATTTTTTTTTTGGAAGAGTGACTGTTGGTAATTAAATACATGGTGTGTTGGCTTGTTTAGCCACTCTTTCTATTCAATAAAGTTATACTATTTTTTCTTTTAAAAAAATTACGACATAATTTCAATAAACGTGGCTCTGAAATCTTTATAATATCCTTACTGCTTATAGTTTTAAAATTATTGTTCTATTAATATTTAAATACAACTTTCAATTTTTTTATAAAAATTAATTATTAAAGTTAGTAAAACCATACATACATATATATATATATATAAAAGGACGCCTAATCCCATTAAGGAATTACACAAAAATTATACGAAGAAAAGAAATTTTCATACACTCTTACTCCTTAACTTCGACTGAAATAGTTTTGTTCCCGTAATTAAAAAGTTCAATATCGCTTTGAAGTGGAGGTCAATTTTCTATTATAAAAATCTCATAATGTTCTGTTGAAGCTACTACTGATTAAGTCAATAGAAACATAATAAGAAAATAGGTTCTTTGAATTGATGATCAAAGTTTCCACTTTCCTGAAATGCGATCGTACGAAAACTGATTATTGAAATAGTGAGAAACATCAAAATTCAAGAAGATGAATTGAGCATATTAAAAATTTATTAATTGTCACTACTAGAAAAAGGAGTTTTAACATCGGCACGTTAACATCGGTTTCCGGAAAAACCGATGTTAACGAAAACGCGGTGGCAATTTTGTAATTATGTGGACAAAGTTAACATCGGTTTTCCTAAAAACACCTGAAAACCGAT